>CM024763.1:30837313-30953515 GCA_014218235.1 Colocasia esculenta | reverse complement strand
ACCGTTACCTATGGAGACAATGGGAAAGCCACAGTGATTGGCAGTGTTCTGTGAGCAACAAAGGAAGATAGTCATTGAGATGTATTGCTTGTCAAAGGCTGAAGCACAATCTCATCAACATCAGCCAGCTTTTGTGACGAGGTCATCAGATTCAGTTTCAAGAGTCAAGTGCAGCATATTGAAGGATGGAGCAGTAATTTTTGAAGCCAATATAGAAAAGAACCTGTATGCACTTCATCTTGAAGGACTCAAGGAACAGATGTCTGTTTGGCAGTAAACAAGGATCATCAACTGAACTGTGCACAAGACTGGGACTTGCAGCATAGAAGGTATAAGAAACAGCTAAGAAGAATCTTGTGGAAGTCTGCCAAAGGTCAGCATAAAAGTGGATGGTGTCTGCAGACCTTGTGCCAAGGGAAAACATGTTAGAATTCCTTCAAGTCAACGACTGTAGTGACAACCTCAAAACCCTTAGAGCTCCTTCATATGGATTTATTTGGGCAATGAGAACCCCAGTCTTGGAGGAAAGAACTTCGGATTTGTTATAGTTGATGACTATTCCATATTTACATGGTTGTCATTCCTAGAACATAAAGATGATACATTTGAAATTTTTATCAGCTTTAGCAAGAAGGTTCAGAAAGACAAAATTCAGTATTATTATATTCGATCAGATCATGGAGGTGAATTTCAGAATGAGAAATTTGCAAAGTTATGTGAAAATGAGGGATTGAACACAATTTTCCAGCACCAAGGACACCACGCAAAATGGATTTGCTGAGAGGAAGAATAGAACTCTATTGACATGGCAAGAACAATGTTGTCAGAATATAATTTGCCAAGATACTTTTGGGCTGAAGCAGTGAACACAGCAAACTATATTATCAACTAGGGCTGCTAACGGGTCGGAGTCGGAATCGAAATGGGTGTTTCCGCTTCGCTTCCTATAAGAAATTTCGGAGTCGGAATCGGAAACGGAAAGGATGTTTCCGCTTCCGCATCCATTTCCGCTTTCTATCAGAAAATCGGAACGGAAACGAAACAAAACGGAAACTTCCAGATGTAACAACATCTATACAATTAGAATTTATTTTAAATTTACAAGTACATTAATTATTAAATTTATGATATTTCAATGTAATTTAATAATCTTTTCTACCATATCTTCTCCATCATGTACATTATAATGACCCTTACTAAATGAAGTATAACAAGATCAAATTAGTATGATAAAATCATATAGTTATATATAATGGTTGAGTAATAGATAATCAATATGTAGATATAAATAGGGAAACTAATTGGGGTACTTGTCAGAGGGTGTTACTTTTTTCCTCGTCCCTATCAGAATACTGGAAGACGTAGAGTCCTTAATTTTTTGCCTATTTAATTTGGAGTCCCTACTTTTGAGACGTTACCATTTACAACCCTCGATTCACAAGTTTCCACCTCTTTTGCATCCGTCTTTTTTTTTCCATTTCCGTCTTACCTTTCCGTCCTTTCGAATGCAATGCAGTGACATGTCCGCCTTTCTACTGCCTCCGCCATCCATGGAAGTTGGACTTACATAACGTGTATCGCACTTACATAACGTGTGTTTCGCACTTACACAACCATTGACATCATTTACACATTGTAGGTAAAGAATATTATAGAAGATTTTAATTCATTAGGATTGTGGGGCGGTTGCTACAAGTTCTTTTGTTGTGACCTATTTGTTTGCACACCTTGAACAAATATACGCATTTGAAAGGACGGAAGGGTAAGACGGGAATGGGAAAAAGAGACAGATGCAAAAGAGACGGAACTCGTGAATCGAGGGTCGTAAATGGTGACGTCTCAAAAGTAGGTACTCTAAATTAAACCAGGTGAAAAAGTAAGGACTCTACGTCTTCCAATATTCTGACAGGGATGAGAAAAAGTAACACCCTCGGACAAGGACCCCCAATTAATTTCCCATATAAATATTATTAGAGAAAAACTATGATGATACGAGATAGTGACCACTAACCATAATTGGGACAAGAATAGATGACATTTACTTATAGATGGGAAGTGAGAGACAATGAGTTAAAAATTTAAGAGCCAAAGCTTCGAGTTTGAGGAGATTTTATTATAGCAATATTATATATATATATTAAAAGTTATCAGAAACGAAACGGAAAGCGGATGCGGAATTGGTGTTTCCGCTTCCGCATCCTATAAGAATTCGGATATCCATTTCCGCTTCCGCTAAGCTATCGAAAGTTCTTTTCGGAGTTCCGCATCCTATAAAAATGCGGAACGAGTCGGCTAAGCGGAAAATCGGAGGTCCCTTGCAGCCCTATTATCACAGAGTAATGATCAGGCCAATCCTAAAGAAGACTGCATACGAACTGTTTAAAGGAAAGAAGCCAAAGATCAGCCACTTTAGGACATTTGGATGTCCTTGCTTCATTCACAATAATGGAAAAAGGACATTGGTAGGTTGGATGCCAAATCAGATGAATTATCTTCATGGGGTATGCTTCTAAACTCAAAGGTTATAGAGTATTAAAAATGTACCTTATTATTGAACAGTCTGTGCATATTATTTTTGATGAGACTAACCCTCCTTGAGAAAGAAGAAGAGAAGTGACAATGATGATGCAGACAAACTGTCCAAGAAACTAAAGGATACCTCAATTGAAGACAGGATGATCCACCTCTGGAAGACTGCAACAACAAGATATTACACATGAAAATCTTCCAAAGGAGTGGAGATACAGAAAGATCACCCACCTGAGAACATTATTGGTGATCCATCTGTAGGGTAAGAACAAGAGGTAATGTAATACCTTGTGACTATCTAGCATTGTCTCTCAAATAGAGCCTAAGACAGTCAATGAAGCTCTCTCTGATGAATCCTGGATTATAGCCATGCAAGATGAACTTAACCAGTTCAAGAGAAACCAATATGGTCACTTATTCCCAGACCATCAGACCATCCATTATTGGCACCAAGTGGGTGTTCAGAAACAAATTGGATGAGGCTGGTGTGATTTTAAGAAACAAGGCCAGGCTGGTAGCTCAAGGCTATTCCCAAGAGGAAGGCATTGATTTCGATGAAACCTATGCTCCTGTAGCTAGACTTGAGGCTATTAGGATTTTACTTGCATATGCATCTGCTCTAGATTTAAAATTATTTCAAATGGATGTTAACCGCCTTTTTAATGGTTTTATTAAGGAGGAAGTGTATGTTGAACAGCCTCCAGTTTCGATGATACAGAATTTCCTAATCATGTTTTTAAACTTCATAAGGCATTGTATGGTTTAAAGCAAGCACCAAGCCTGGTATGAAAGGTTAGCTTTTTTTTTTAAACCATGGTTTCTCTAGAGGACAGGTAGATAGCACTCTATTTGTAAATCAAAAGTTAAAAGCATATTACTTGTACAAATTTTTGTAGATGACATTATCTTTGGATCTACTGATGAATCCCTTTGCAAGTATTTTGAAAAGTTAATGCAGGGAGAGTTTGAATGAGCATGATGGGAAACTCAATTATTTCTTTGGACTACAAATCAAGCAAGGAAAAGATGGCACCCACATCTGTCAAGCAAAATACACCAAAGAGCTTTGAAGAAATTTGGTTTTGAGAACACAAAGCCACTCTCACACCATGAGTACATCTACAAGGATGGATAGTGACAAGATGGTAAGAAAGTAGATCAAAAGATCTACAGAGGTATGATTGGTTCATTACTTTACTTAATGGCCAGTAGACCTAATATTCTATTCAGTGTATGCATTGTGCTAGGTATCAAGCAGATCCTAGAGAATCTCATTTAATCTCCGTAAAAGAAATATTAGATATTAGCTAGAACTCATGACTTAGGTTTGTGGTATCCAAAATCTTGTGAAATTAATTTAGTAGGATATTCTGATGCTGACTATGCTGGATGCAAAGTAGATAGAAAAAGCACCAGTGGTTGTTGTCAATTTCTTGCAGGGTGTTTGATATCCTGGTCCTCAAAGAAACAAAAATTCAGTGCACTGTCTACAGCTGAAGCTGAGTACGTGGCTGCTGGAAGTTGTTGTACACAACTCCTATGGATAAAGCAACAACTTGAGGATTTTGTACTAAATATCAAATCAATTCCACTACTGTGTGACAACACCAGTGCTATCAATCTCACCAAAAATCCAGTCCAGCATTCAAGAACCAAACATATTGAGGTTAGATATCATTTTATTCGTGATCATGTAGCAAATGGTAACATTGAAATATCTTTTATTGACACAAATGGTCAGTTAGCAGATATTTTCACAAAAGCCTTACCCGAGGAGAGATTTACGTCTCTTAAAAGGAAATTGGGCATGTGTAATTTGTGAAGAGATTCCGTTTAAAACTGGCATATAAATTTTCAGAATTAAGTAAGTTTTTCCCTCCATGGCTTTAAGCAAAAGTAATTTAAATTATCTTTCCAGGCCGCTCTCTTTATAAAGTCTGTTGAGTTGGTCAAACTCATTTGTCATTTTCTGCCACCTTTTGGCGCCTCACTTTTCGATATAGCATTTATTTAACTCCGAAATCGATGTGGGAACGATTCATCTCCTATCTTCTACCTTTTTCCCTCTTTCGTCTGGTTACCTGAGCCCGATGCCCTGACGACTTCGACATCGACTCTCTGCAAATTTGAAGCCCTTCACCTCTTCCCGCAAAGAATTTCTTAAGGCTTTCACTTCTACCACCATCTCCTCTGTTCTGAAACCCTCCTTCACTCAAATCTATGGCCACACCAGTTGTTTTCCGGCAGTCTTGGGGGCTACGCACTGAGTACCTCTCTCCTGAGCAGCAGGAAAGGTTCACTTCGTGAAGACCAAGCTTTGTGAAATAAGGTAGTGGATGTAGCTGATCTTGAGAAGAACGGCATGCACAACATAGTGGCCGCAGTGAGAAGAATGCAGTGGACAATCATTTCGACCTCTCTGACATAAGCTATCCGGACCTTGTGAAGGCTTCTACGTTTGCTTGAAATCAGAGGCAGATGGGTCCCTGACATCTTCAGTCAAGGAACCACGATCAAGATTGATTACTTTGAAGACTCTGTTTGATGTAAGCTCGACTGGTCACAGTGGAATCCACACTGTGGATACCCAGGTCAAGGGTCTCGGAATCATTGGTCCTAAATTCCAGTTGAGAGATGGGAAAATATATCAATCAGTTGAATGCATTCAACCGACTTCTGCACTTTATTGTTTGTCAAATTCTAGTTCCTAGAAGTGCAACTTTTTCAACC
The DNA here is from genome assembly GCA_014218235.1 of Colocasia esculenta. Taxonomy (NCBI): domain Eukaryota; kingdom Viridiplantae; phylum Streptophyta; class Magnoliopsida; order Alismatales; family Araceae; genus Colocasia; species Colocasia esculenta. The sequence continues at coordinate 30,948,256 of CM024763.1, read as the reverse complement.
TGTACCAAGGCAGATTCAGATATGATGTTCTGGGCCATACAGAACAAGGAGATTAACATGGCCGAAGTGATGATAGAGAGGATGAAGTTTGCTCGTGATCAGATTTGGGACACCAAGAGTAAGCTCAATGTATCTTTGCCTTATGCTCACTTGCTCACCAAGTTTTTCAAACACTTTGGTGTTGACCTATCTAGGGCAGTAGTTGGAAGATGGGCCAGAGCATTAGGTCCAGAAATCTTAGAAAAAGTGGTTTCTCAATCATTAATGGTGTATGGACCAAGACCTCAGTGGCTAAGGGCGAGGCTATAATTGGCGAAACCCCTGAAGTCCAGCCAGAGGAAGTGGTAGCACCAGCAGCTGTGGCAGCAGCAGCAGTGACACCAGATGCACCAAAACCAACTTCAACTCAAGGAGCAGTTTTTGAGATAGAATTCTCAGCAGAACCAGCAGCAAGCACCAGCTGAAGTTGCATCCGTAGCAGAAGAGGCACCAGAATCATTTGTTGTAGTAGAATTGGAAAGAGAAAGTGCAGAGGAAGTCTCAGTGGCACCAGCAGCTGTAGTGGAAGAAGTTGTGGCATCCGGCCACCTTGAAGACACAGCTGTAGAAGATGCTCCCAGCGATGAGGAGCAAATGTTAGTGAGCCTCAAATATCAGAATCCAGGCAGTGGGCCACAATGTTGAAATACTTGTGATGGAAGAAGCTCCCATTCAGGGGGAGCAAGGAAGTATTGCAGAAGATGCTCCTATTGAGGGGAGCAGTCTGTCAGCCCAAATATCCCAGAAGAAACCTCTGTTCCATGGCAGATACCTCCGGCTTAAGCACTTCATTGGAAGAAAATGAAGGCATACCTCAGGGGGGAGAGCACTGAAAACCCCCCAAAAACATTTTTGAGATGGGGAAACGGCTAGCTCCTCAGAATCTGATGAGGATGCCAATATTAATGAATTACAGGCTCCTGTGAACCAGCCACAAGGAGAAAAGGAGGAAGTTGCTCCAAACTTCCTCTTCTTGCAGATGCTCCATATCAAAGGACCCAGAGGCAAAGATTGTGATACAACTGAAGCATGTCATAGAAAGATAGATGTTCAAGGAGAAATCCTGTGCTCTTTCAGTCCGATGCAAATTCAATTTTCATGAGCCAGGCCTCCCCTCAAAGAGATGTTACAAGTGAGGAATGCAATGAAATGGTTCAATAAGGAAATGGGATCCATGAAGGCCTTACTTTCAAAGTTCTGCAAACCATAAAAGCTCAAGCACCTCCATCTTCTGAGCCTCCTTCTACATCAGCTGCAGAAATGAAGGGCCATCTGTGGTTTCAGAAGAAGTACCTTTGGAGTCAGGGCCATCCGGCCCTCAGTTCAGAGCAAGGCATCAGGGCCTCCAGCTGAAGGGTCAGGACCATCCGAGCCACAGGGAACAAGCAGATTCCAGCAGAACAACCTGTTGTAGATCCAGTGCCCCCAATTTCTTCTCCCTCTCAAACCCTGCTCCTCCATCTCCTCCTTCAGCCTCCACTGCTCCACCTGCACCTCCAACCTTTAAGCAACCACAACCTAGAATCATCTCCTCACCAACACCTTTTTCCTCTCAATCCACCTCACCTCCTGCCTCTTCAACCCCTTTCCTCCACCTCCTCCTATCTTTGAGGTTCCTCCAGCCTCATCATCAGCTGGAGCCTCCTCCTATGGTCCCTCATCATCAGCTGGACCATCTCATCACACCTCTTCTCATCCACCATCCCTTCTTCATCCATACTCCTCCCTCCTTCATCACCATCATCCAGAAGGAGCTCAAATTGATGGTCCCTATCTGAGCCCCATCAAAGAGAATTTAAGGACACCATTCTTGGCTCTGTTCTCAAAGTTGGCGAGCATATTTATGTCTCTGATCCTTCCTGTCCTCCCTCTAAGAAAGAAAAACCTCCTCTTCATCTTTCAATCCTTGTATCATCCCTTGTGGTTTTCCTCTCACAGAGGTCACTAAAACAAGCCTCTCTATAGGGAATACCTCACCAAGGTTGTCTTTGCCACCCTCTTCAATCTTCCTTTCCTAAACCTTTCTGACCATCTTCACACCATCCTACCTTACACCTCTCTAACCAAGTTTGTAAGGAACGATCTTCTCTTCTGCTCAATCCTTATCTGAAGAATGGGCACGCTCAAATAAAGTCCTCTACAAAAAGTTTCTCTCTGCCAGATCTGAAGTTTTTCCTCCCAGGGATCACTCTCTCACCTTGTCAGAATGGTTTTGCTCCACCATTCCAACATCTGGGCTCCCTTCATCCAAAAGGATCAAGCTGATCAGGCAATTCAAGATGTTTAATGATTATAGGTATCTTCATTGTTTACCTTGAAGTCCAGCTCAGTCAGTTCAGGCAAGCCATCCGCAATCTTGGATCTGAGCATGGCACTGCAGCAATTCAAGTGGAGTTTGCTACTCTTCAGCTGCCGAGGCTACATATCTTCATCTCTTCACTCTTTGCTCATGGATACACCAGTGGGCTCAGTTATTTTGAACGTTTTGCGAGAGTGATGGCAGAATCAAAGTTCAGAAGGGCAGTGTGGTAGCTTTCCCCAGATTCATCTTTAGGGAGTAGCACCTAGGCCACATCCGTGCTGAGATTCTAGCCCCTGCCTTGTCAGAATGTGAAAGACTGACACCTGTAGGTTGGGCCAAGTTCTATCCCTTATCTGCTCAGCAATTGTCGGATACAAATGCAACCTTAGCCAGGAAGCCGCCCTCCAATCTTAGCTGCAACCTTTCTAGACATGAATTCCCTCCACTTGTAAATGATCCTCTTCAAATTTGGGTGGAAAGGTACAAAGTCTATGTCGCCATGCGCCAGAATTGAAGCATAGGCAGATCTTCTATCCTATTTCCCTTAATCAGTTTCTTGCTTGTGCTAGTTTTGGAAAAGTCACCTACTACAAGATATCCTTGGACAGAGATCCGTACCATGATTTCCTTGAAGCTCAGTTGGTCCTTCACCTCAAAAGAATGGCTCCCTCTATGGGACCAAATTATTAATGTGGCCCTGGACCCTTCAAGATTTACTTTGAGAAGCAGGAAGAGCAGGCCTGGGAGATTATTTCTCATTTTGCCTCTCTTTTATCCCCTGCTTATTACTTATCTGTACCTCCTCAGAATGAATGACTACATTTGCTTGTCTCTGCTTATCTTTTCTCTTCATTCTTTGTCTCAGATTATCTTTTTGCTTAATGACAAAAAGGGGGAGAAAATACATAGTATGTCTGAAATACATTATGCAAATATTCATATTTTTTTTTACTATTCATGCTTATTGTTAGGGGAGAAAAATACTTAGCATGTCTGAAATACATCTGCAAATTTTTAGATTATTTATTCTTGCTTATTGTTAAGTTTTGTTATCACCAAAAGGGGGAGATTGATGTTCAGTCTGTCCCCCATGTAATTTTAATTAATTACTTATTTGTTTTGATGATTAACAAAACCAAACAAAATTCTATCAAAAAGTTCTAACACATATTTCATAAGTAATAAGTACATGAAATACACCAAGGTCAAACAAGCCAATATTGGTAAGTATCACCTTTCGAAGCTTAATCATTTCAAGATTATATTTCTCTAAGTCCACACCGACTCCGTGTTAAGCCCAACGATTTACTTATGTGTGTATCGATTTCAATAGAGCTATAACGTTTTGATATCATAACGATTTCTTTATAAGATTGAATATCATGTGGTTTCAAACAAGTCGTTCCTGTAACGATTCTTTAAGTTATCGTAACGATTTCCTTAAAACTCGTAACAACTTGCCCGTCGTAACGACTCTTTAAGTTATCGTAACAATTTCTTAGAACTCGTAACGACATGCCCGTCGTAACGACTCTTTAAGTTATCGTAACGATTTCTTTAGAACTCGTAACGACTTGCCCGTCGTAACGACTCCTTAAGTTATCGCAACGATTCTTTAGAACTCGTAACGACTTGCCTGTCGTAACGACTCCTTAAGTTGTCACAACGATTTCTTTAGAACTCGTAACGATGCCCGTCGTAACGACTCCTTAAGTTATCGCAACGATTTCTTTAGAACTCGTAACGACTTGCCGTCGTAACGACTCCTTAAGTTATCGCAACATTTCTTTTAGAACTCGTACGACTTCCCTCGTAACGACTCCATAATTTATCGCAACGTTTCTTTAGAACTCGTAACGACTTGCCCGTCGCAACGACTCTTTAAGTCATCGACTTGTTTTTCATAACGATTTGTTAAGTTTCATAACGATTTCTTCGTTGAACACATCGACTTGCTTTTCATAACGATTTGTTAAGTGTTCATAACGATTTCTTCGTTGAACACATCGACTTGCTTTTCATAACGATTTTTTAAGTGTTCATAACGATTTCTTCGTTGAACATCGACTTGCTTTCCATAACGATTTGTTAAGTGTTCATAACGATTTCTTCATTGAACACATCGACTTGCTTCTATAACGATTTCTTCAGATTCATAACGATTCCTTTAAATGAATATATGATTTGCTCTCTATACGATTTCTTCAGTATTCATAACGATTCCTTTAATGAATACAACGATTTGCTCTCTATAATGACTTGTTGGTATTCATAACGATTTCATAAGTCATATAGACAACGACTTTATGTTTATATCGACTTGATATTATCTTTCTCTTAAAGCGTTGAATAGTAAAGTCTTCTCTTATCTGTCTGACTGTTGTGCATTTAATGAAGATAGAACGTATCTCTGTATACATGCAGATGATATCTTTCTCATTATCGTGCATATTCTGTCAACATCTTTTAGAACAAGCTATTTGGCATTGCTATTTTGGTGAATATTTACATCAACGTTTACTGACAACAAGAGACAGCCTAGCTTTCTACTGTTCTAGCATTTAATATGTGCAGGGCCTAAAGACATTCTGTCATACAACGTTGGACCATATAGACGCCAGAAGACCTTATCTCTTTGCGTGCTCAACTGGATAAAAGATTGTTGAAGCTTCCAAATGTCAAGCAGTCTAACGTCTACCAATCTAAGAGACAACGGTTACTTCAACAGCCGTATTTCAATGGAGATATAATACAGACAAAAGTTCAGAAGAAAAAAGTATAAAAACGTACAAGCAATTCAAATCTTCTGATAGAATTCTAGAGCCAAGAACTTCATTCCTTCTCGTGTCGCTCTTTGCTCTCCACACTGTAGTGAAAATCTTGAGAGAGCTCGTGTAGTTCTGAGAGTCTTCTGTGTTTCTAGATCTTCTACTCTCAGTCCTGCTTGCTTCAGATCTTAGCTTGTTGAGCTTGATCTAGGGGCTTGTTTTTACTGCTTACCTTTGTTGTGGTTGTTCCCTTCTGTGTGAAGGAAGACCTGGTGAGTTATCCAGGTGTTGTTGTTCCCTTCTGTTGTGAAGGAAGACCTGGTGGGGTATCTAGGGTGGTGTAATTCCTTCGTGTGAAGGAAGACCAGCTGAGCTGGGTGTAGTAGTGTCCATAGGGGGACTGTACTCTAGTTAGTGGAATCCTGTTGTTTCTCAGGACTGGACTTAGGATCCTAAGGAGAGGAGGTCTGAACTAGGATAATTTCTTGTGTTGTGTGGTTGTTTTTCTTGTGTGATTGCTCTTTGAACTAATTGTCACTAACCTTCATCGAAGAACGTCTTTGTGTGAATGTTTTAAGTACAGGTACTAATCAAATATTTTTTAAAAGACCCATTCACCCCCCCCCTCTGGGATTGTCAACTGGGAAACAAGAACTTCTCCCTGAAGGACTTAGGGGAAGCATCCTACATTTTGGGGATTCGGATCTATAGAGATAGATCTAAGAGGATGCTTGGCTTGTCCCAGTCCATATACATAGACACCATAGTCTGAAGATTTAGCATGGAAATTCCAAAAGAGGTCTCATACCACTGAGACATGGAATTTCTCTTTCTAAGTGTATGTCTTCAAAGACTCTAGAAGAAAGGGCATACATGGATAGAATACCCTATGCCTCTGCTATAGGATCTATCATGTATGCAATGTTATGTACTAGACCTGATATAGAGCATGCTCTAAGTGTTACGAGTAGGTATCAGACAGATCCAGGTTTGGAACACTGGAAGGCAGTAAAGTGTATCCTTAAGTACTTAAGAAGGACTAAGGATCTTTTACTAGTATATGGAGGAGGTAGCCTCAAGGTTGAAGGCTACACAAACTCAAGTTTCCAGTCTGATATCGATGATAGTAAGTCTAACTCAGGTATGTTTTTACCCTGAATGGAGCAGCAGTAAGCTGGAAGAGTTCCAAGAAAGAGACTACTGTTGACTCGACTACCGAGGTGGAGTATATTGCTGCTTCAGAAGCAGCAAAAGAAGCTATTTGGATGAAGAAGTTCATCACAGATTTTGGAGTGGTGTTTGGCCATGAAGAGCCAATTTCTTTGTTATGCGACAACACGGGGCGATTGCTCAAGCAAAGGAACTTAGGTCTCATCAGAAGTCTAAGCACGTTCTAAGGAGGTTCCACTTGATCACAGAGATTGTGGCCCATGGCAATGTAGCAGTAAAAAGAATTTCATCCGATGATAACATTGCGGATCCACTGACAAAGCCACTGACTTAATTGTTTTTGAGCAACACCGAGGTCTGATGAGAATCAGACATGTAGGTGATTGGTTTTAGGTCAAGTGGGAGATTGCTAGTTATAGGTGCCCTGCAAGCCAATTCACGTGAGTGATGGCACTTGTAATTATGTACAATATCTTTGGGTAATATTATAATGGTATTTTCTCACTGTATATTCCATGCGTATGTATACTGTGATGTCCATGGGTCTGTGCATTGGGAATTGGATCATGATGAGATCATGATAATGCGGCTGATCCTCTTTAAACATAGATCCTAATATTCCTAGTCATAGGTTACTCAAGAACGACATTGAGATGACCGGAAAGACCGGTGTGCCATATACCTGTCCATATGATGGAAGCAGCTGGTCTCATAGCTGCTTGTGTGGAGACACTAGGGATATGGTGCAGGTGCTTATTGGAGAATGAGTTCACTGAATGATCCGTTCTCGGAATGTTATATGGTTAATGATACCTGATTGTCAGATAGAGATTCCGTAGTCCCAGTTGTGTAACTGGTCCTTAGACTTGAGACACAAAAGATGTCTTGTTTGAGTACTCCATTCTTTGATACTGGATTTATAGGTCTGGATGTTCCAGGTCTAGTATAGCTAGTCATTGGGAATTGTAGCCAACCTTACGAAGGTAATTATGTGTCAATAAAGGATCATCCACTCGCGGTATCGTGAGAGGAATATCCCATATTGTCTTACTCAGGCAAATCCCTGGCCAGGGTCAATTGGATTTAGTGAGAAGGAGTTCTCTGGGGGAATCCGATAAGAGTTTGACTTTAACAGATTCCATATAGACCTGACAACACCATGCCTAATATATGGTCCCTGGGATAATAGATGGATGAGGGACTACAGGTACACAGTAACTGTGGGCAGACAGATCCAATGGATTTGATCACTTGTATTATCTGGCGATTATGGCATAGTGCCCTAGTATGTTCATAATTGATTAGTTGAGTGAATTATTATAGAGATAATAATTCACTAAGTCAGAAGGAGTTCTAACGAGAACAACTCACGACCAGCTCGATATTGGGCCTAGAGGGTCACACACAAAAGGTGGATAACGCGATGAATAGAGGATTGGATAAAAGTTATCCAATAAGCCTTATTTAACCCATTATCGACCTATTGGGTAAGACCCAATAAGCCTTGATAAGGATCCATTAAGGGAACATACTAGGATCATGCCACCTCACCCCTTCTGGAAGGAGGACACCTCATCATCATTAACCATCATTACATGATGAGGTGGTGTCCCTGCGAGGTGTCTCTTGTCATGATTACATGACGAGGTGTCCTTGCAAGGTGTCCCTCTTGTCATCATGACATGGTGAGGTGTCCCTGCGAGGTGTCTCTTGTCATGATTACATGATGAGGTGTCCTTGCAAGGTGTCCCTCTTGTCATCATGACATGGTGAGGTGTCCCTGCGAGGTGTCCCTTATCATGATTACATGATGAGGTGTCCTTGCAAGGTGTCCCTCTTGTCATCATGACATGGTGAGGTGTCCCTGCGAGGTGTCCCTTGTCATGATTACATGACGAGGTGTCCTTGCAAGGTGTCCCTCTTGTCATCATGACATGGTGAGGTGTCCCTTGTCATCATAACATGATGAGGTGTTCTTTAGGCTCTGTATAAATAAAGGGTTCTCTTTGAAGTTTATGGGCTAGAGCTTGAGAAGAGAAACCACCTACTTCATCCCCCCTTCCCGTCTCACCCTCCTATGCTCTCCCTAGGCAAGAGGAGAACTTGGAGGGCCGAGCCCTCTTGTTGTTGCTGCTACTTGCTTCTGTTGGCCGCTGTGTGGCATTGCACGACTAGAGGAGTGGCACCACCGGTGTAGGAGGGGTCATCATCATCACTGATCATCCACTGTGTGGATACCGCTAGAGGGAGTCTCGCGAGAGATCCTTCAAACAAGGACTAGTTCTGCGCTTCAGGGGATATACGATCTCCCCTAGGTGAGATTGTCTCACGCCTTATTTGTATGTATGTTTACATGCACCGTACATCATAGCCCGATCAGTACATAGATGGAAATCGATTTTTTGTCTTACTTCCGCTGCGCATGTGATGCCTCAATGATTTCCAACAGTTAATTACTATATGTGTTTGTGTTATTTGTTAAAATTTTGGTTGCGTCTTCTCACTCGTCTCTGATATACCTTTATTGATTTTAATTATTTTCTTAACCACTTACTAGTAAGTGTTTAAAAAAATTTCTTAATCAATAAATATTTTGTGGTATATTGGAGAGGTTTGGGGAGATGCTGCCAAAATTTTTAGTAAATAACACAACACATATAGTAATAATCATGCGATCAAACCTTCACAGATTGCTTAAAAAGTGAAAATCTAAATAATATTTCCTTCCTATTTAAAATGGCAGAGATGGACGATGTGAGGAAAGGGTTGGACTTCTTATTTTGTTAAACATGTTAATGATTTGTGTGTTAACATTTAATTCGCACAGGGAAAATATATGAATGTAACGCCCCGACGCGGAATATCAAAGCGATATTACAGTTATTAAATAGTACAGAGTGAGAAATAAATAACAAACCATTGCACATTTGGAATAATATCAACTAAACTCCAATTTCATTAATAATCCACCAATCTCCATTACAATTTCTAATAACTCATCAACCTTCGTGAACTAACTATTACATCAACGTATCAGAGCCAAAACTAGGACCCAGAGTACTTTATTGAAATCTAAACTATTACATAAGAGCTAATTGACTTATACTAGCTAACTACTAAAACAGTGGTTGCTGAAACGGGTCACTCTTGGACATCATCCTCGTTCCTCTCCTCGTGAGTGTGGTCATAATCTGTCTCACCTGAAACACATGAAATAAATATGCAGGATGAGCGAATAACGCCCAGTAGGACTTAATATCTCATGAGAATAAGCATGCTTAACATAATTAATGTCTTTAGGAGGCAAGATACGAGAACAAGTAGTCATGTATAGTCTAGAGAATGATGTAACAGGTAACATGAAACAATAGCACATTCACGAGAGTATGACATCACAAGGGTTGGCCATATCGCGAGATAGCAGTAAACTAGTCACGATAGCAAGTATGGGTCGGTATTCTTTCAACCCCAGTTCGAGTAACAAACAATTGATTGATTGATTGTCATAGATTAAATCTTGCATGTCATGCGTTAGGTGTATGCCATCACCCAGATCACTAGACCCCCGCGAGTTATAGCCTTTCATGTGCTCCTCCCAGGACCAGATCAGGCCCTTATAATGTTGCATAGCACAGTCATGTTTGTTATCTTAGACAATCAATTGATGGCCAAGTAGGGTACCAAGACAGATGAGAACAGTAGACGAAATAGATGAGAGTGTAGAGAGAACGTGAACAGATGAGAGGATATAGATAGTAGACGAGATAGGGACAATATCATAAAATAACATAACACCGATAGTAACAGTTGCGCGACACCAGGTCGGGTACCGGCAGTCTGGTAGAAGTCACAACCGCCCACTAGCCGTGCTGTGAACACGAGCCTGGTGGTCCGGCGTGATCACAAGATAAGGAGAGAACACACTAAGGCTATGAATCGTACTGATCCCTAAGGGTGTAACGAGTATTAGGGTACAACCAACCCATCGGCTAAGGACATGCGCCAAAGCCAAGAAGACTTACAGAGGCCTTGACAAGGATTCCTTGGTCCGGTCAAGAGTATTCCCGATGGAGAGGTGGTCCAAGTCAAGTGAAAAGTGTGTAAAAACTAGTCTGTCGTGCCTCGAGTGCTTGAAGGCCGAGGGAAATGGTAACAGTGCATAAAACGCACGAGTAAAACGAAGACAAGTGTAGTTAATTAAAATAGGAAAATTTAGTATTTATTTTGCTAAATTACCAGATATATTATTGAATTATTTAACAAGGTTTAATAGCAAACTGATGGTTATGTGTGTGTAAGTGTAGATGAATCAAGAGAATAAGTATGGTTGTGCATATAGCTTTTAGATTAATTAAATCCACGTATAATGCTCATTATAATTAACAGTTTGGAATTATACATGACAGTACTCTATTTGGGTTAAACATGATTTAATAAACATGTATGGCAGGGTTAAATGGAAAAATTAAGGTTCTGGCCGCCATAGTCAGATCGCGACGCAGGTTGCTGTCCGGATCAGGTCGCGACAGGGCGGACCGACGTGTTTAGGTTTCAGGTCGCGACCAAAGGGGTTGTCGCGTTAAGGTCATCGCGACGCATTGGCTTGGCGCATTCTGTGAACCAGTACTGGGGGTGAACCGGAGGGTAGGTCGCGACCAGTCGACCTGTTGCGTTTAGGTCGCGACGGGTCCTAGTGTCGCGACCCCTCTGAGGTCGCAGCATATCGGGCCGTCGCGATCTCAGGGAGTGGCCCGAGCCTAGAAAAGGGGTCTTGCCTTTTTTTCTAAGTGGGTCTACATGATACAGGGCTATTCAAAATTCGTTATAAATCACACAGTGATCCATAAAGCATGAAACCAATTTTAAACGAGAGTAGACATGGAGTATCATAGAGCACTAGTAATTAGAAAATAGTCATGTATAAAGCATGCTTTGTCTAGATTACTTTTCGTTAACCTAAACATGCACAATCAAGGAACAAGAAATTAATTCGCCATGGATACAAGATGAAAATTAGGGCAATTAGGTGCGTTTGAAAGCTAGTGATGGGTAGTATTATGAGAATAAACCCACATCATTCATCAAGTACAAGTATGGATTGAAGGCAAACTATAGGATTCAAGTACATGATAACAACATGGATTCAAACATTTAATTCACCCTAATGGACGAACGAAATAGAGCAAAATCAGAGGGCTTTTGAAGGGTGTCATGAAGACTTCCTAGGGTAATTTTTACACGTTGAGTGCTTGAGAGATTGCCTACCTTTTTCATGGTGAAATGGAAACCCTTGTTTGGTGACGAAGAAAAGAGAAGAACCCTAGCTCCAAGCCTTCCTATCCTTGCTCCTTGCGTCCACAACCTTCACACTACGGCCTCCAGAACTCCAGAAACGATCTAGAGGGTGTTAGGGTCAAATTGGGGTGTGTATGGCTTGGTTTAAGAGTCCTAACTTGCTAAAACTCTTCCTTTCTCTATTAAATCCGAATTTCCTTCTGTAACAACCCGACCTCCAGGACCCCCGCCAGGGACCCCGAAGGTCGCGTCGCCACCCACGAATCCGAAGATTTGTAAGGGTTAGAAGAAATAGTCTAGTGAGATATATACTAAATTTAAATAACTATAACAATATGTACAACATACAAAGGTTTGTACAATGTGTCCCAAGCAAAAGCACAGGTACAAGAAAAAGGTGCAGTCCTTAAGAGGCATACCCTGAGGACTTGCAAAACACAACTCTCAGCTTACTCAGTTACAAGAGCTCACAACACTCAGCTCTCACTGCTGCTGACAACAACACGGCGCCATAGCCGCCTCCACAACCCGTCCGACACCAAGCTCCCGTGTCGACGAGCCCCTAGCTGAAGGAAGTAGGGGGGGTGAGCCTCGCGAACAAGACCCAGTAGGGATTACCAATCCCTCACCGGCCAGAGCAGCAAGAACTCCAAAAATAGGAAAACTACACTAGAAAGCTGTAAAGCGAGAAACACCTACAGCATGATACTACTAAGCAGCGGAAGAGAACAACGCAATGCCACGACCACCACCGAGGTCGGGCTACACACAGGACTCCCACAGAAACCAACGGAGTTGAGCACAGAGTGGAAGCAACGCTCGGCACACCCACCGAGACTACGTAACAACCAAGTGAGAACGACGTCTCACCTCAAGCACGGCCTCCTCAGACCTCCACGAGGTCGAGGACCCCCAAGCAGAACCACCCCGGACCCTGGACACACCACCATGTCGGGAAACCACACTCGCCGGTGCCATCACGGACTGGCACCCAAGAACGGGACTACGAAACCAAGTGAACACCAAGCGGAAACCACTAGAAGTATGGTCTGCATAAGGCTAGACCAACGACGCCCACGGAAACTAGGCACGACCAGGCTATAACTGCAAGCAAGCTAGGGCAACGGATAACACTTAGAAACGTCATGAGGGAACGCCGTCACAACAACAACAACCAAGCCACCGCCACTGGCAGCTAAGAAGGGGACGCATCGTCCGCACCCTCTTCGCTCGCCAGTCGGCTCTCGCCTCTAACCTCCCCGGAAGAGCGAGACAGAACCACCAAGAACATACAACACACGCAACGCAACAGCAGCCTGGCCAAGCTGCAGCCCCACGCCTGACCTCCCTACGCAGCTCCGAAACCAACGTAGAGCGAGGCAGTGAGACGAAGGACTGTCTGGTCTATGCCAGGAAAGCACTCTGAACGCCTCGACGTCCCAGACCCACACAAGAGAGCTCTACAAATGACTCGGCGCTGCTATCCAACCTCATTTCCCCCTCAGCTCAGAGTCCGCTCTATCGGTTGCCAACGCGAGCACGCTCGTAGACCCGAATGCTCCCTCTAAGGCTCACGCGGACGGGGGTCTCAGGAAACAGAGACAACCTCTAAACGGGACAAGCCCTCAAGTGCCAAGCACCGGCGAAAGGCGGGTCAAGCACAATAGGAACCACGCCGCACCGCTGGCTTGTAACACACGACAAGCCCAACAAGCACGAGGCACGCACAGACCCTCAAGAGGCCGTCGGCCAACCAACACACGCACGAATGACTAGAACCTCGAAACACTACCGGACAACATGGAAACCCGTCGCTCTGCTAATAATCGATTGACTGCCGGTCAATCGATTATTAGACAGATGCGACCACCTTGGCACCACTACCAGGACACGGCCACGAATGTGTCACATTCGGTCGTTGAACGTAGGGAGGCAACCTGCCATGTTCCCTACCAGAAGGTCCTAAGGGCAAGGCCTACCTTGGGGCACACACGCGACACACAACCGGGCCCACGGAAACACCCGAGGCAACACAGGTACTGTCGCGACCCCCAAGGCCGTCGCGACACCATGGGGACGGGGAAGGGCACCGCGACAGCCCTTGTTGTGACCGGGCAAGGCATCGCGACACCAACCCTATCGCAACCCGAAAATGCGCCGCGACAATAATCCTGTCGCGACCGGGAAGCACGGCGCGACAGCCTTATCGTGACTGCCAACGGCGTTGCGATAAGGTCGCGCCCGATGGGGCCGATGCCTCCTCTGATGTCGTGAAGCGCCGAGCCGTCGCGACATCAGCCGAGAGGCAGACCAACGGGATCCTCAATCCCGGGTCGCCCACGAAGATACACACATGCACACACGAGGGAGGGGAGCATGGGGAAAGCTGTAAATCTATCTAGAAAGCATGAGGGGCTCCCAATCCACCCGGATCGAGAAGGGCACAAAAATCCCTACCTTTCACGAAGAACGAACCCCAATGGGGCCTTTCACGTCGGTTGGCCACTCCTCCTCGCTCTACGCAAGGTCCACGATGCCACGGCACCACGCACGACCCTCCTCCTCACCTGAAACACTCAAAGGGGAGAGGGGGAGGCGGAGCACCGCCGGAGGGAGAAGGAGAAGGGAAGAAGAAGAGAGAGAGGGGGAAGGGGTAGCCGGCCAGCGCCTTAAGCCCCCGGCACCTAGAACGCGACAGACCGCCCCGTCGCGTTAATAACCTTAATGCGATGGGTCCACGGACCGTGATAAGAATGCGCCCCCCACGGGCATCGCGACAACACGATAGGCCGTACTGACACACCTGCCACTCTGACAAGTGTCAGACGACCGAAGCGACAGAAATCAGTCGCGACCCGTTGACCTGTCGCGACACCAAGACGCAACGGAGATGACAACCCCACAGGTGCCGAGCAACGCCAAAAACCGGCCCAAACAGCAGAAAACGCCAGCCGAAAACCGCACGGCTGCAGCCACTAACAATTTCCATTGTTGGGATCAACCAACCAGCAACCCACTCTGTTACCGGCAAAACCCGACAGAGGATGCGGTTGCCGACAGCAACGCGAAAAACGTCTGTCAGCAACTCACTCTGTCGCCAACAAAAGCTGATAGAGTGCACAGTTGCTAACGACCATACGAGAAACACCTGAGAACCAACCACAAGTCTCAGAGGAATGGCCACCGGTCACTAGCCAACCGAGAAGTCACGCGAGCGACGAGAACCAGAGGGACATCATGCTCGCGGAGGATCCACCACACACGAAATGACGTCCACCGTCACCACTAGGCCTCACCCGACCTCCTCGTGGTCCAACAGGGACAGCAAACGCACGCGGAGGAACCCTCAACACGTGAAAACGACATCTGCTGTCACCACTAGGTCTCACCTAGACCTTCCTCGTGGTCCAACAGGGACACCAAACGCACGCGGAGCCACAGAAACTGGGAGTCACACACTCCACAACGTGGCACACCGCGACAGAAACACGAAAGACATCTGAGGTTAAGCCAAAGCCGAGCACCTCACAACGTCATCAAACCACGTGGTCGAGTACTAGCAAGCCAATAAGCCTCATTGTCACTGGACGAACAGACAGGAGACTCCGCCATCGGCTTCCAGACTCACCAACGCCACGCACAACGGAGAACCAACGAATAGTTGGCAACACACCCGTCACACGCACACAGGGCTTAGCGCGGGTACCAACATGCCAACCGCCAGAAAGGAACACAACCACACGGGAACCGAAACAACCGCAGAGGTCGAGAACAACACACTGACCTCAGAGGGACCCAAACCGAAGTAGGGTACCACAGCCAAACATGATCGCTCCTAGAGCGAGAGGTAAAACCGGGACACTGGCCACGACCAAAGCCTAGCGTACCATCGATAGGGCTACCTAAACAAGGCAAAGCAGCCACCCACAGCAGTAACGGTACGACCACAGGGCGCAGGCTAACACAAAGTGTCTTAGAGGCGGAACACACAACGCCTCCAACACCAAGCGAAGTCGTAAAACGACACACAAAGCTCACGATCAGGCATATGGCACAACACAGGGTGCTATCACAAGCACCGGGAGCCACCCAAGGTACAACACAATGCACCAAGGCTCCAGACGGCACAAATCCAAAACACTCGAGCATGAGCACACAGTGCTGCCACAAGCACCAAAACTAAGCAAAGTGCAACACAAGTGCACCAGCGGCCGAAACAACACCACGGGATAAGGGGGAGGGCTCTTCACCAGAGACCGCCAAAAGCCACACGCCAAAGATCGCAAGCCTGAAAGGCACAACAAGCCATGTCGGCCCCATCCCTTAATGCACACAACACGAAGCATCGGAGAAAACGCTCAAGGTGCAGCACACACAGCAGCACCAACGGCCCGAAATAGCATAGGGCCCACCGAAGGGGACTCTCCACTAGAGACCCACAAGGGAAGCACCCGGAAAGCAGATGACTTCAAGAGCACAACGACCACGTCGGCTCCAAAAAGCATACTAAAACACGGAGCACCGACTCTGCCGCACGGAGAGCGAAGACCGCAGTAACTCCCTGGTGCGCAAGAGCAGGAAGCACTACCTCTATCGCAATCGATAGAGAGGCCAAACACCAAAACGATGACGCGAAAGGCCTCCAAGGCACAAGCCGAGGCACGATTGAGCGCACACTGGAAAAATGCTTGCACGAGCAAGCCAACCATAGAGAACCAATGCACAGCGGAACAACACTCATGCCAGCAACCAAACGAGAAAATGGTACTACCTCTCCCTACACCAATAGGGACCCAATGCCCAAGTTGTCCAGGCAGGTAGCAAAAAACCATCACGATGACAAATGGCACGAATAGGTCCACCAACCCATGGTACCACGAGGAAACAACAGCATGAGGGGAGCAACCAGCTCAACCCAAAACAACTCAAGGGAAGATGACTCACCAGAAGGTCGTAACGATGCGCACCCTGGCCACACAACACCACAGTGGTGCATCGCCACTCCGAGCAACCAACGGGAAACAGAGGAAGAGGACACACACAACGAGTCTCTTCCACGCGCAAGAAGTAAAACCACAACACAAGACTTATGCTTCCATAAGAAGCACAACCAGCCAAACACCCACTACACTCACCAGACCACCATCTGGGAGAGCACACAGGGTGCGAGAAACGAAGCAAACCATCCGGGCCATGGGGACACGCAGTCCCACCAGCGCAGCCGAGAGACTCGGAACGAGCAACAAGGCGAGCTGACCGACGTAGCAGCCAGACGCATAGCCAAGCACACCACACCTTGACCGACAACGCCCAAGCAGACTGTAACATAGACAGTCCAACTAGCAATAATGACAACTCATCTCTACAGAGAGAGAGAAGCGAGAACCAAAACAACACGAAGCAGCTTTGGGGAGAACCTCCACCAAAAGCGCCAAGAGCCGTCCTGGGAGAATCTCGCCAGAACACAGCCCAACCAAACGGCACACTTCGAATCATAGGGTCAACACAACAGTGGCCCAAAACAAACACTGAGCACTCTTGGGAAGAACCTTCACCAGAAGCGACAAAGGGCGATCCTGGGAAGAACCTTCACCAGAATGCACAACCCAACCACCAAACAACACGGACCATCAGAGAAGATACTGCAGCCAGCAAAACTACAGGAGCAACACAAGCCGTTTCTGGGAGAACCTCCACCAACCACAAGGCACGTTCTGGTAAAACCCTCCAGAACGCACCAGCCAAACCAACAGAAGCAGCATACCTCAAACCCTGAGGTAGCACAATACGAAAGAAACGAGCACGGAGTAGTCCTGAGAGAAACCCTTACCAGGACAACAACAAACGGTTCTGGGAACCTCAACAGAACATAGGGAACCAAGCTATGCACCTCAGCCTCGAGGGCAGCGCAACAACAACGAAAACGAGCACAACACAGTTCTAGGGAAACCTCACTCCCGCCAGAACCAACAGAGAAGAACTTTGGGAGCACCTCACTAGAGCTCACAACTAGCCAGTGCCAGACTGACAACAACCATAGGCAAGTGTCGCAGCGCTCAACTAGCGATGCAACACGGCACACATGACATCTACTTAGCCCAAGCAACCACGCCGACTGAGCAGAGCACAGCGCACAACAGTGCACAGACAGGAGACCACACGCACAACAAACGCAACCCACCCCAACAACAAAGGGCAGCCAACAAGGCAGTGACACCTTCCACCGACTCCACAGGTAAAAACCTTGCACCGGTGAAGGCCACACCACACGCAGGCTCTCTCAGCCTCAGCGGCATACAACACGCAAATGCGCCGGAGGCGACCAGGAGGACCACACTTGGACTTGCCTGCAACCTTCCTCCATACGAGGAAGAAAACTACCAGCAAGTCCACCGCCAACCGCGCCACCACGGCACGAACACGTCGGGCGACCACACTCACCATGCACGCTGCAGCAACAACCGCAACCTACTGCAGTGCGCACACGAAACTTGTAGGGAAACCACACACCTGCAAAACAATCAAAGGCACAAGCCTAACACTAGTCAGACGGTTGTCCGCAGCACACTAGTACTTTCTTTGGGACAGCTATAGTTATTACTTCCTTACAAATCTCAGTAGACCCTCGCTCTGATACCAACTGTAACGACCCGACATCCAGGACCCCCGCTAGGGACCCCGAAGGTCGGTCGCCACCCACGGATCCGACGATCTGGAAGCGTTAGAAGAAAAGTCTAGTGAGATATATACGAAATTTAAATACTATAACAATATGTACAACATACAAAGGTTTGTACAACGTGTCCCAAGCAAAAGCACAGGTACAAGAAGAAAGGTGCAGTCCTTAAGGGGCATACCCCAAGGACTTGCAAAACACAACTCTCTACTCGCTCAAGTACAAGAGCTCACACACTCAGCTCTCACTGCTGCTGACAACAACACGGTGCCACAGCCGCCTCCGCAACCTGTCCAACACAGAGCTCCCACGACGACGAGCCCCTAGCTGAAGGAAGTAGGGAGGGGTGAGCCTCTCGAACAAGGCCCAGTAGGGATTACCAGTCCCTCATGGCAGAACACAGCACAATAGGAACTCCGAAAATAGGAACTACACTAGAAGTTGTAAAGCGAGAAACACCTACAGCATGATACTACTAAGCAGCGGAAGAGAACAGCGCAACGCCACGACCACCAACCGAGGTTGGGCCACACACACAGGACTCCCGCAGAAACCAACGGAGTCGAGCACAGAGTGGAAGCAACGCTCGGCACACCAGCCGAGACTACGTAACAACCAAGTGAGAACAACGTCTCACTTCAAGCACGGCCACCTCAGACCTCCACGAGGTCGAGGGCCCACAAGCAGAACCACCCCGGACCTTGGACACACCACCAGTCGGGAAACCACACTCGCCGATGCCATCACAGACTGGCACCCAAGAACGGGACTACGAAATCAATGAACACCAAAGTGGAAACCACTAGAAGCATGGTCTGCACAAGGCCAGACCCACGACGCCCACGGAAACTAGGCACGACCAAGCTATAACCGCCAAGCAAGCTAGGGCAACAGATAACACTTAGAAACGTCGTGAGGGAACGCCGTCACAAAAACAACAACCAAGCCACCACCACTGGCAGCTAAGAAGGGGACGCACCGTCCGCACCCTCATCGCTCGCCAGCCGGCTCTCGCCTCTAACCACCCCAGAAGAGCGAGACAGAACCGCCAAGAACACACAACACACGCAACACCGCAGCCTTGCCAAGTTGCGGCCCCACGCCTGACCTCCCTACGCGGCTCTGGAACCAACGTAGAGTGAGGCAGTGAGATGAAGGACTGTCTGGTCTGTGCCGGAAAGCACTCCGAACCCCTCGGCGTCCAGACCCAGACAAGAGAGCTCTACAAACGACTCGGCACCGTAGTCCAACCTCATTTTCCCCTCAGCTCCAGAGTCCGCTCTATCGGCTTCCAACTCGAGCACGCTAGTAGCCCTGAACGCTCCCTCTAAGGCTCACGAGGACGGGGGTCCCAGGAAATGGAGACAACCTCTGAACGGGACAAGCCCTCAAGTGCCAAGCACCGGGCGAAAAGTGGGGCAAGCACAACAGGAACCGCACTGCACCGCTGGCTTGTAACACATGACAAGCCCAGCAAGCACGAGGCACGCACAGACCCTCAAGAGGGCCGTCGGCCAACAAAACATGCACGAAGGGCTAGAACCTCGGAACACTATCAGACAGCATGGAAACCCATCGCTCTGCTAATAATCGATTGACCGCCGGTCAATCGATTATTAGACAGACGCGACCGTCCTGGAACCACTGCCAGGACACGCCACGAAGGTGTCACCTTCGGTCGCTGAACGCAGGGAGGCAACCTGCCGTGTTCCCTACCTGAAGGTCCTAAGGGCAAGGTCTGCCCTGGGGCACACGCCGACACACAACCGGGCCCACGGAAACACCCGAGGCAACATAGGTACTATCACGACCCCAAGGTCGTCGTGACACCATCGTAAGGGGAAAGGGCACCGCGACAGCCCTTGTTGCGACTCGGCAAGGCGTCGCGACAGCAACCATGTTGTGACTCGGAAACGCGCCGCGACAGCAATCCTGTCGCGACCTGGAAGCGCGGCGCGACAGCCTTATCGTGACTGCCAACGACGTCGCGATAAGGTCATGCCCGACGGGGCTGATGCCTCCTCTAATGTTGCGATGAGCCGAGCCGTCGCGACATCATCCGGAGGCAGACCAACGGGATCCTCAATCCCGGGTCGTCCACGAAGATACACACATACACACACGTGGCAGGGGAGCATGGGGAAAGTTGTAAATCTATCTAGAAAGCATGAGGGGTTCCCAATCCACCCCGATCGAGAAGGGCACAAGAAATCCCTACCTTTCACGAAGAACGAACCCCAATGGGGCCTTCACGTCAGTTGGCCACCTCCTCCTCGCTCCACGCAAGGTCCACGACGCCATGGCACCACGCACAGCCCTCCTCCTTTCTTGAAACACCAAAGGGGAGAGGGGGAGGCGGAGCACCGCTGGAGGGAGAGGGAGAAGGGAAGAAGAAGAGAGAGAGGGGGAAGGGGTAGCCGGCCAGTGCCTTAAGCCCTCGACACCCAGAACGCGACAGACTGCCCCGTCGCGTTAATAACCTTAACGCGACGGGTCCACGGACCGCGACAAGAACGCGCCCCCCACGGGCGCCGCGACAACACGACAGGCCGTACTGACACACCTGCCACTCTGACAGGTGTGAGACGACTAAACGGGCAGAAAGCAGTTGCAACCCGTTGACCGGTCGCGACACCAAGACGCGACGGAGACACCGGGTGGGACAAGAACGCGACGCACACACGCGTCGCGACACGGATGACTGTCGCGGCGGACACCAACGATGCGACACTAACGCATCACCCTGCCTGGACGCGTTAGTGGCCAGTCATCCCACGACACCGGACGGAAGCCGGGAAACCGGGTCTTACACCTTCTTTATCTCCTTCTCCCGTTGCCATTATCTCCTAATTTGGATTGGGAAGAGAGCCAATTTCGTGGCCAAGGGTTTAGGTTGGGGTAAGGACTCTTATTTTGGATATTTATAGGTTATTTAGTATTTATCTTAACCTTTTACTATTTATTAATTAATTACATACGAATTAAATTAATTATTCCTCATCCCATGATGGGCTTCTTTCAATTGGGCCCTACACTCCATGTTAGGACCATTAATAGAACCCATTCCAATTTAGCTTGATGGGTATTACTTTAATTTCCTTTTATTCCATTTATTCTCTCTTTATTCTAATTAAATACATTTATCTCACTTATAAAAATAAATTTTATTTTATTTTGGATTTTAAAGATTAAGGGCACTACATCCTCCCCCTCTTAAAAAGAATTTGGTCCCCAAATTCATATGATCGTGAGAGGAAGAGTGACTTACTGAATAACTCCGGATAATTTCGTCGCATTAAGGCTTCGGGCTCCCACGTGGCCTCTTCAACTTCGTGATTTCTCCACAGTACCTTGACCACGGGTATAGATCGATTCCGAAGCTGTTGCATCTTCTTGTCCAAGATCTTCACTGGTCTTTCTTCATAGGTCATGTCCTTGTTTAAGATGATGTCATCATAACTGATTACGTGTGACAGGTCATACACGTACTTCCTTAGCATTGACACATGGAAGACGTTATGTGCAGTGGAGAACTGGGAGGTAGTGCTAGTCGGTACGCCACCTCGCCAACTCTATCCAACACTTCAAATGGAAATCTTTGTCTTAGCTTGCCTTTTATCCCAAACCGTTGGAATCCTCAGGTTGGGGATACTTTGAGCATCACATGATCTCCGCTTGAAATTCTAAGTCTCTTCTTCTCTTGTCTGCATAACTCTTCTGCCTGGACTGAGCTACCTTAATCTTGTCTCGGATAATTTGTATATCCCTGCTAGTTGTCTATACCATATCTGGTCCTAGCCATTGTTGTTCACCTTCTTCATTCCAACAGACTGGCGATCTACAATTTCTTCCGTACAGCGCTTCAAATGGTGCCATCTTAATGCTCGTCTAATAGCTGTTGTTATAGGCGAATTCTATCAGGGATAGCTGCTCATTCCAATAGCCTTCAAAATCTATAGTGCAGGCACGTAGCATGTCTTCCACTATCTGGTCGTCCTTTCTGTCCGTCCATCCATCTGTGGGTGGAAGGCAGTGCTGAAATTGAGTTTCGTGCCGAATGCAGTCTGAAGTCCCTTCCAGAATCTAGATGTGAATCTAGGGTCACGATCTAAGACTATGGATACGGAGACTCCATGTAATCTCACAATTTCCTTTACATATAATGCTGCTAAACATCCACACTCCAGGTGCTTTTGATTGCCAAGAAATGTGCGGACTTGGTTAAACGGTCCACAGTGACCCAGATAGCATTAAGTCCACCACGAGTTCGGGATAAACCCATGATGAAATCCATGCCGATGCTTTCCCACTTCCATTCTGGTATGTCCAGGGGTCTGAGTACACCCGTAGGACGACGGTGTTCAGCTTTACCTGTTGACAGGTGAGGCAGTGTGCGGCATGCTCAACCACCTCACGCTTCATGTTTGGCCACCAAAATGACATTTTCATGTCCTGGTACATCTTATTGCGTCTGGGTGAATGGTGTACTTGGCCTTGTGAGCTTCATCCATTAGCTTCCTCTTCAGCTCCTCATTGTCAGGCACGCATGTCCTGGCTTGGAATAGTATTCTTCCATCCTCAGCGATGGAGAAATCCGGCTTGTCAGCTATGGTCTCCCTGACTCTGACTAGAAACGGATCATTTTCCTGTTGCTCTCTAATCTCAACAAAAATGTCTGGTTGTGCCCTAAGGTTGGCAACTATCATCTTATTGCTCTCTTCTCAATGTTGAGATCCAGACTGGCGAATTACTCTAACAATTGCATCTCGCCCATGACTAAGCAAGATAACGAAGCTACTACTTTCTGCTAAGTGCATTAGCTACTGCATTACCTTTGCCTGGATGATATTGAATATTGAAATCAAAATCCTTCAAGTACTCCAGCCATCTTCTTTGTCGCATATTAAGCTCCTTCTGAGAAAACAAGTACTTCAGACTATTGTGGTCGGAGTAGATAATAAATTGTTCCCCATATAGATAATGCCTCCATATCTTGAGTGGAAATACCACACCAGCTAATTCTAAGTCATGGACAGGATAATTGACTTCATGAGGCCTCAACTGCCTTGAAGAATAAGCTATCACCTTCTCATTCTGCATTAAACACAGCCTAGACCGATTCCAGAAGCATCAGTGTAGACCGAGAATCCTTCGCCCTCGACTGGTAACGCGAGGACATGTGCAGATGTTAACAATTGCTTCAGGGTCTGGAAGCTCTTCTTGCACTCCTTGCTCCAGACATACGGATTCTCTTTCCACGTAAAACACATAAGAGGTACTGCTATCTTGGAGAAGTCTTGATGAATCGTCTGTAGTAACCAGCCAGTCCAAGAAAGCTTCTGATCTCAGTGACATTAGTCGGTCTTTCCCAATTTAGCATAGCTTCAACCTTGGAAGGATCGACAGCGATACCATCCTTGGAAATAACATGGCCTAGGAATGGCACCTCCTCAAGCCAGAATTCACACTTGCTCAATTGGCGTAGAGCTTGTTGTCCCACAAGATCTGCAGAGCATCCTCAGATGCTCCTCATGCTCTTCCTTTGTTTTGGAGTATAAGAGAATATCATCAATAAAGACCACGACAAACTTTTCGAGGTAGGGCCGATAGATGCTGTTCATTAGTTGCATGAAAGCTGCATGAGCATTGGTTAGTCCAAAAGGCATGACTACAAATTCATAATGACCGTACCTACTCCTGAAAGTTGTCTTGTAAATGTCTGCATCCTTTATTCTCATCTGATGATATCCCGATCTAAGGTCAATCTTAGAAAAATACTTGGCTCCTGATATCTGATCAAACAATTCATCGACGCGAGGCAGAGGATATTTGTTTTTGATAGTGAGATTGTTCAGCTGCCTGTAGTCAATACATAGCCGCATAGATCCATCCTTCTTCTTGAAGAACAACACTGGTGCTCCCCAAGGAGAAGTACTCGGTGTGATAAAACCTTTTTCCAGCAGTTCCATCAATTTCTCCTTCAATTCTTTCAATTCAGCGGGGGACATCCTGTAGGGTTGGCGTGATACCGGTGCAGCTTTAGGTATGAGATCAATTGAGAATTCACATCTCTCGGTGGTGGAATGCTTGGCAGCTCATCGGGAAACACATCGGGGTATTCTTGCACTATATGGATGTCTGATATCTTAGTTGCCTTCTTTTCTACACAATTACGGCAAGAAATGCCACACAACCTTTTCTAATCATGTTTTGTGATTTTATGGCAAAGACGAAAGACAAATGCCTCTTGTGTCTATGCCCCGTAAAGGTTAATTTAAGGAATTCACTAAAAGTAATCTTCCCTCTTCTACAATCAACACAAGCCCCATAAGTGGCTAGCTAGCCAATCGGCTCCCAAAATAACATCGTAGCCCTCCATGGGCATACAGATTAGGTCAGCTCTAAGGTTAAGTTCACCAACCTTAACATCAGCTAAAGGAAAATATTTATTCAACTGAGCTTTTTCTCCTAGTAGGGTATAACAGGTAGTTCAAATTCCATAGATGCAGGTTTTTCCTTTAGGTGTCAGCGAATGCTTGTGATATGAAAGAATGAGTTGCGTCGGTATCAAACAAAACAAAAGCTGACTAAGAGAAAACTGGTAAAGTACCTTCTACGACCCCACCATCCTCGGTGGTCTCCACTTCCAGTAAGGGTTGAAGTCTGCCAGGCTTCTTTTGTCCTATGGGACGCTTCTCTTTCTCCTGCTCCTTTAACACAGGGCACTCAGAAATGCGGTGATTACGATTTCCGCATCGTAGGCAAGCGCCTGCTTTTCTCCAGCATTCAGCGGCAGTGTGACCAGGCTTGTCACAATGCTCGTAGTTGGTCTTGTTGGTGTTCGGGGGTGTAGGTATCTTGGCTTTCTTTCCTGGTTCGACCCTCCAGTGATGTTGAACGGCTGCTTCTTGCCATTGGTGGGCTTGCTTAAGGAACCCGATGCTGGTTCCTTCTTGACCAATCTACCTTTGATCAGATTAGTGAGATCGGTCACAGCTTCCAGCAATTGAACCTTCTTAACCATTTCAGCATATGCCTGGATGTCCATAGCTGCAAGTTGAGTAATATAAGAAGGCTTAAGCCCATTGAGGAAGCACCTTGCCTTCATCTTTTCGGTGCTGGCCAGGTGATCGGCATATCGGGCCAATCCAAAAAACTGCGCTTCATATTCAGCGACTGTAAGGTGCCTCTGCTTTAAAGTGGTAAATTCCGATGCCTTCCTCTCTTGGACTCTTTCGGAGAAATACTTGGAGTTGAAGTGTTCCTTGAATTCCTCCCAAGTAAATTGTGCGTCTGCCCTGGTGGCTTCAACGGGCTCCCACCACGCACGGGCATCTCGTTCAAGATGAAAGGTTGTAAGTAACAGCTTGTCACCATCCGCGCATTGCATGATGTGGAAAATGCGCCTATCTCCTTGAGCCAATTCTCGGCCTCATCAGGATCAGTAGTCCCACTGAAGCAAGGTGGATTTAAGTTGCGGAAGTTCCTGTGTAATTCACCAGCTCCTCGGTTATTGTTGTTATTAGCTCCAGCAGCCTGGAGCAATGCCTGAGTAAGCTGTTGGATTGTGTGTTGCATGTCACGGAGTTGAGCATGCTCCGTTGCCATTGCTAGTGTTTAAGTTCCTTCAAAAGAGAATTTAAATGTAAGTCATTGAGGTTGCACTAAGTGTGTGTGTGTGTGTGTTCATTTTATCTCAATTACCCTTGGTTCTACCCATCTCACATAGGTACGAAATTTAGACTCTAAGTCAAGGCAGGTCAAACCTAAATCATCCTATACTCAGAATAACCTAGGATCTGATACCACAAAACTGTAACGCCCCGATGAGGAATATTGGAGCGATCTTACAGTTATTAAATAGTACAGAGCGAGAAATAAATAACAAACATTGCACATTTAGAATAATATCAACTAAACTCCAATTTCATTAATAATCCACCAATCTCCATTACAATTGCTAATAACTCATCAAACTTCATGAACTAACTATTACATCAACGTATCAGAGCCAAAACTAGGGCCCAGAGTACTTTATGAAATCTAAACTATTACATAAGAGCTAACTGACTTATACAGCTAACTACTAAAACAGTGGTTGCTGAAACGGTCACTCTTGGACATCGTCCTCGTTCCCCTCCTCGTGAGTGTGGTCATAATCTGTCTCACCTGAAACACATGAAATAAATATGCAGGATGAGCGAATAATGCTGTAGCAACCCTAAATTTTTGGGAAAATAAAAATTTAAAAATTATATTATTAGGAAATCAAATAAGAGGAAGATGTAGGAAATCAAATAAGGGGGAATTAAATAAAACCCATTAAAAAAAAGGAGTAATGGGCTTTGCCATATTGACCCATTACAAATTAGTGGGCTAGAATAGAGATTTTAAAAAGAGGAATAATAAGAAAATATCTTAAATTTGCAGTTTAATTATCTCCTAATTAGAAAGGGGTTATTAATGCAATAAAAGTGGCAATTAGAGTTGGAATAGGATTCCTAAACCTACCCCATATAGTCTAGCACGAATTTAGATACTATCCTAACCCAATTAGAGATTGGAAAGCAAGAGAGGAAAGGTGGAGTTAGGAAATCTCGGAATTAAGAGGAATTTGAGTAGTAGTAGGAATAGAACTTGTGTTATATAAATACACCTCTTAAATCCTCATGGCCGACCCTAGCTCGTGCAAAGGGGTTCTTGGACGTGGAGGAGAGGCCAAGGAGAAGGAGAAATCGAGGAGAGGAAGATCCATCAAGCTTCTTCCTTTGTTCTTGAAGTTCTTAACCCTAGAAGACAAATCGAGTCCAAGGTAGGCATTCTCACAAGATAAAATCCTAATATTTCGTCTGTTGTTCCATACATTAGGAACAAAACCCTCAAGTTTCATAATTTTCCATCGAGCATATCTTTAGTTCTTGATTTTTCATGTTCTGTAACTTACATGACCCCGAACCCTCTTCCTAACTCTTGATCTCCTGGTATACTCAACCCCATGCCACGAGATTTTTACTGTAGGGACTGATGTATGTTAGGCATCTTTTGCCCCTGAAAGCCCTAATTTTTGTTGAGCATGTTGCTCGAATTAAATCAATCTTGCTCTCTGTGTCATGTTCTATGTTACTCATTATTGTTCATGCTCAAACCATGTTCAAACCATGCTCTCTCTCTAATTACTATTTACTAGAAGTACTCTCGTATGTCTAGTTTCATTTGCCACTGGTTTCACGATTGTTCATCGTGTATACAAATAGTTATGATTTTCTGAACTACCCTGTGTCGAAAAGACAAGTTTTTGGACCGCAATCCAATGTCTGGTCTGACTCCTGTCAGGGTCAGGCACAGACCACCAGATCGCGACTGCCCGATATGTCGCCTTCTGGGGTCCGTTTGTGACAGCCTACCCGTCGTGACCAAGAAGGCGATAGGTAAGCCGTCGCATTCCCAGTACCTGATTCGCAAGTCTTGTCGCGACCCTTTCCGCCTCTGTCGCGTTCACCAGGCCGTCGCGACAGTACCCATGTCGCGATCTGCCTACCCCTGTCGCAACCCTCATTGGCCTATGTCGCCTTCACAGGTTTCTGATGAAAACCCATAAAAAAATTATTTCTACAGTTATACCCCAGAAAAAAAAAAACTTTTTTTAAAAATGGAGTTTTATTGAATGTTTTAAAATACATATTCACGACTTCTTTCTATCTATGATCTCTCTTACACATGCACACATATGAACCATCCATATATGGCTGAAATCTGGCATAAAATATCTCATAATGTATCTGGTAATTTATTGCAATAAAGCATATTAATTGCCCTATTTTAAAGGACTTGTATTCGTTTCTTGCGTTGTTTATATACCGATATTGACGCTCCACTGTTCTAGAATTCCTCTAGAACATCGAGTACTTGTTTCATATACACACTTTACTTGGCTTGTGGTGAACTCTCCGTCGGATATTCCTTTCACCGGACTAGTGAACCCTTGCACAAGGCCTCCGTAAGTTTCCTCTGATCATGGATTCCCACATGGTCGACGAGCCGGTTGTACCCTAACACCCATTACACCTTTAGGGATCTTTATGATCCAAACGGCTATTAGAAATTCACCTTCGTCTTGAATCACGCCGGACCTCTGGACCTGTGCATAACAAGGCCAGTGGTAGAGTCGTGAGTTCCACCTGACTGCCAACACCAAGTGTGCGTGTTGTGCAACTGTTACTATCGCATGTTTACTCGTCGCATTACGTGCAATGTCCACTAGCTCTCGTCTGTACTCTACTCGCTTGTCTATTCACGTTCACTCTACAATCTCGTCTATTCATCTAGTGCTCTCATCTACTTCTTGGTACTCTATATTAGCCATTGACTGATTGTCTAAAGATAAACAATATAACCAATGCCTGGCAATATATAAAGGGCCCGATCTGGTCTTGGGATGTGCGCCCGAAAGTGCTAGTGCCCATGGGAGTTAAATGATCAGAGTGTTTGACATTACACTCAAGTGCTATCTATCTCGACTATCTATATGACAATCAAAACACAAAACGTGCTATACTCTCTCGATGTCTAGAATGACAAACAAGTGCTATACTCGTCGTGCTATTATTATTGTGCTAGTTGTGCTTTGGCCATCCTGCTATTCGTGCTATACTCAATACTTGTGCTACTTTTGGAAACTATACTCGATCTCGTACTATTGTGCTATCCTGTTACCTGTTGTGCTATCTCTTGCTATATTTTGACTCTCTCGTACCTGCTATCTTTAGATACTCTACCATTAAATGCGTTAATTATTTAAAGCCTGCTTGAGCCTGAGATTTAAGTCCTACTGGGCGTTATCGCTCACCCTACGTTATTTGATGTTGTGTTCTCAGGTGAGACCGAGGATGACTCATACACTCACGAGGAAGGGAATGACCAAGAGTGAAGCCAGGAGTACCCTCGAGTCGTTATGTCATCTTAGAGTTGTAGTTAGTTGTTTCCTTCTATTGCAATGTAATTGGGCCCTATAGAATGGCTCTGATATTAGTGGTTGTAACTAGACATTGGAGAAGTTATTAATGAGAAAGATTTGCTTTAGTATTGTTCAATGTGCAATAGTTTGATGTCTAGTACTCGCTCTATACCCTTTTCTTGCAACTGCCTTCGCACTCCGATATTCCGCGTCGGGGCATGACAAACGCCCAGTAGGACTTAATATCTCATGAGAACAAGCATGCTTAACGTAATTAATGTCTTTAGGAGGAAGGATACAAGAACAAGTAGTCATGTATAGTCTACAAAATGACGTAACAAGGTAACATGAAACAATAGCACATTCACGAGAGTATCACATCACAAGAGTTGGCCATATCACGAGATAGCAAGTAAACTAGTCATGATAGCAAGTATGGGTCGGTATTCTTTCAACCCCGAGTTCAAGTAACAATCAATTGATTGATTGATTGTCATAGATTAAATCTTGCGTGTCATGCATTAGGTGTATGCAATCACCCAGATCATTAGACCCCCGTGAGTTATAGCCTTTCAGGTGCTCCTCCCAAGGACCAGATCAGGCCCTTATAATGTTGCCTAGCATAGTCATGTTTGTTATCTTAGACAATCAATTGATGGCCAAGTAGGGTACCAAGAATAGATGAGAGTAGTAGACGAAATAGATGAGAGTTTAGAGAGAACGTGAACAGATGAGAGGATATAGATAGTAGACGAGATAGGGACAATATCGTAAAACAACGTAACACCGATAGTAACAGTTACGCGGCACCATGTCGGGTACCGACAGTTTGGTAGAAGTCACAACCGCCCACTAGCCATGTTGTGAACACGAGCCTGGTGGTTCGGCGTGATCACAAGATAAGGAGAGAACACACTAAGGCCATGGATCGTACTGATCCCTAAGGGTGTAATGGGTATTAGGGTACAACCAGCTCGTCGGCTAAGGACGTGCGCCAAAGCCAAGAAGACTTATAGAGGCCTTGACAAGGATTCCCTGGTCCGGTCAGGAGTATTCCCAATGGAGAGGTGGTCCAAGTCAAGATAAAGTGTGTAAAAACTGGTCGGTCGTGCCTCGAGTGCTCGAGGGCCGAGGGAAACGGTAACGGTGTATAAAACGTACGAGTAAAACGAAGACAAGTGTAGTTAATTAAAATAAGGAAATTTAGTATTTTATTTCACTAAATACCAGATATATTATTGAATAATTTAAACAAGGTTTATAGCAAACATGATGGTTAAGTGTGTGTAATGTAGATGAATCAAGAGAACAAGTATGGTTGTGCATATAGCTTTTAGATTAATTAAATCCATGAAAAAATGCTCATTAATAATTAACATTTCAGATTATACATGACGGTACTCTATTTGGGTTAAACATGATTTAATAAACATGTATGGCAGGGTTAAATGGAAAAAATTAGGGTTCTGGCCGCCATAGTCAGATTGTGACGCAGGTTGCTGTCGCTATCAGGTCGCGACAAGGCGGACCGACCCGTTCAGGTTTCAGGTCGCAGCCAAAAGGGCTGTCGCGTTAAGGTCATCGCGATGCCCTGGCTAGCGTGTTCTGTGAACCGTATTGGGGGTGAACCGGAGGGCAGTTCGCGACCAGTCGACCTATCGCGTTCAGGTCGCGACGGGTCCTGGTGTCGGACCCCTCTGAGGTCGCGGCGGATCGGGCCGTCGCGATCTCAGGGAGTGGCCCGAGCCCAGAAAAGGGGTCTTGCCCTTTTTTTCCAGGTGGGTGTACATGATACAGGGCTATTCAAATTTCATTATAAAATCATACAGTGATCCATAAAGTATGAAACCAATTTTAAACGAGAGTAGACATGGAGATCTATCACAGGGCACGAGTAATTAGAAAATAGTCATGTATGAAGCATGCTTTGTCTAGGTTACTTTTCGTTAACCTAAACATGCATAATCAAGGAACAAGAAATTAATTCACCATGGATACAAGATGAAAATTAGGGCAATTAGGTGCGTTTGAAAGCTAGTGATGAGTAGTATTTATGAGAATAAACCCACAGCATTCAATCGAGTACAAGTATGGACTGAAGGCAAACTATAGGATTCGGGTACATGATAACAACATGGATTCAAACATTTAATTCGCCCTAATGGACAAACGAAATAGAGCAAAACGAGAGGACTTTCGAAGGGAGTCATGAAGACTTCCTAGGGTAATTTTTACACGTTGAGTGATTGAGAGATTGCCTACCTTTTCGTGGTGAAATGGAAACCCTTGTTTGGTGACGAAGAAAAGAGAAGAAAACCCTAGCTCCAAGCCTTCCTCTCCTTGCTCCTTGCGTCCACAACCTTCACCTTCGGCCTCCAGAACTCAAGAAATGATCTAGAGGGTGTTAGGGCCGAATTGGGGTGTGTATGGCTTCGTTTAAGAGTCCTAACTTGCTAAAACTCTTCCTTTCTCTATTAAATCCGAATTTCCTTCTTTATCTCCTTATCCCTTTGCCATTATCTCCTAATTTAGATTGGGAAGAGAGCTAATTTCGTGGCCAAGGGTTTAGGTTGGGGTAAGGACTCTTATTTTGGATATTTATGGGTTATTTAGTATTTATCTTAACCTTTATTATTTATTAATTAATTACATACAAATTTAAATTAATTATTCTTCATCCCATGATGGGCTTCTCTCAATTGGGCCCAACACTCCATGTTAGGACCATTAATACAACCCATTTCCAATTTAGCTTGATGGGTATTACTTTAATTTCCTTTTATTCCTTTTATTCTCTCTTTATTCTAATTAAATATATTTATCTCACTTATAAAAATTTTATTTTATTTTGGATTTTAAAATTCAAGGGTACTACATTGAAGATCCTTCATGGATGTATCGTAGAGTAGTTGATCAGGTGGTGTCTGTGGAATTTAAAAATGGAATTGAGAGATTCATTCAGTTTGCATTGAGAAATCCTATTTAAGCTGTAGATTGTGGGGGTCATATCCGACGCCCTTGTGTAGTCTGTAAGAACTTGAAGTGGCTTACAACATGGGATGTACGACGTCATTTATACAGAAAGGGATTTGTTAAAGATTATACAAACTGGACATGTCATGGTGAAACATTGTGGTGCTACGAGCCTGCCAATATTGGAAGTGGAAGTTCATACATTGATATGGTCCTAGATGCTGCTGGTCCAGGATTCAATGTTCATGAGGAGTATGTACACAATGAAGAACTGCCAAACAAGATAGCTAAAAGATTTTATCAGCTACTTAAGGATGTTGATAAGCCATTGTGGAATGGATGTCAAAATCACTCTCGACTGTCTGCGGTCTCACAGTTACTGAACTTGAAATCTGAATTTCAAGTCAGTGAGATTTGTTTTCATCGTTTGTTGCTCATTATCAAAAGTATGTTGCCACAAGATGAGAAGTTCCCTGAAAATTTATACCGTGCAAAGAAGATGGTCAATGACTTATGGCTTGGATATGAGAAAGTAGATGCATGTCCTAATCATTGCATGTTATATTATAATGAGGATAAAAATAAGGTACCATGTTCCATGTGTGGTCACGATAGATTCAAGCCTAAGAATGGGGATAATTCAAAGTAAAAGATTACCATACATGTCATTGCGGTATTTTCCCCTCGCACCGAGACTCCAGAGTATGTATATGTCATCAAAGATATCTCAACATATGAGTTGGCATGTGGAAATAGTACGTCGTGAACATAATGTAATCAGTCATCCTGCAGATACCGAAGCTTGGAGTCACTTCAACCGTGATCACCCTAGTTTCTCAAAAGAGTCGCGTAAAGTGAGGCTGGGTTTAAGTACTGATGGTTTCAATCCATTTGGAGGTTCAATGACTTCTTACTCCAGCTGGCCAATTTTCGTGACACCATACAACCTTCCGCCGAACATGTGCATGAAACGAGAGCATTTATTTCTATCATTATTGATCCCTGGTCTAAAAAGTCTTGGAAAAAAACTAGACATATATTTTAGGTCATTGATTGATGAGTTGAAATTGTTATGGATCGATGGGGTTACTACCTATGATGCATCTAGAAAGTAAAATTTCACTATGAAGGCTGCATTAATGTGGATGATAAGTGACTTTCCTACATATGGAATGTTATCTGGCTGGAGCACCCATGGAAAACTAGCATGTCCTTACTGTATGGACAATACCAAATCATTTGTACTTAAGCATGGTGGCAAGTCATGCTGGTTTGATTGTCATTGACGATTTCTACCAAGGGACCATCCTTTTAGAAGGCAAAAAGATGAACAAAATTGAATTGGAAGAAGTTGATTTTGAACGGTTGTTTGGTCCACATTTAGCGGCAAGGGTACAGAACTTACCAGATATAGCACAATTGTCGAGCAGCACAAGACAACTCCTTGGATTTGGGAAGGATCACAACTGGGTCAAAAAAATTATCTTCTGGGAATTGCCTTATTAGTCAACTCTTCTTATACGACATAACCTCGATGTCATTCATGTTGATAAGAATGTCTTTGATATTGTGTTCAACACAATTAAGGACATAAAACGCAAAATAAAGGACAACGTGAATGCTCGTTTAGACTTGAAAATACATTGTAAACGTCCAGAACTGGAACTTCTGATCAAAATGGTGCAACAGTTAAACCAAAAGTAATTTACACCCTTGGAGCTGCATAGATTAAAGAAGTATGCTTTTGGCTAAAACAATTGAGATTTCCAGATGGCTATGTGATAGAACACCTCCTGCACAGCAACCTCCGGTGAGCATTTTATTTGATTTTCTATTTCTCAACTATAAATATCATCTTACAAAATGCAAGAACTTGGGTTAGATTGGGCAATCAATTTTTTATTTTCTTAACTAGTTTTGTTTCAAATCTATGAACTTGGGTTGATGGTCCAAAATTTAAAAGATAGGTCTAATCAGCCTATCGATTGTTCCAACACGACTTGGGGGTGAAAGTAACTCGTAGAAACTGACGGAGTTCAATTGGACTCTAGGAAAGAACTTAGTTTAAAGTCAATAAGCACGGGTTTTAGAGGGTCAAAATTAAAAATATAGGTTCGATTAATTTGTCAATGATTCCAACACAACCGGGAAGGTGAGCGTGACTTGTAGAAACTGACGGAGTCCAAATTGGACTTATAATATCACAGCGCGGAATATCAGAGCAAAATTATAGTTATTTAAATAGTACAGAGCGATAAATAAACATCAAACCATTGCACAATTATAATAAAACTAAACGTAGCCCAACTTCGTTAATAATTCATCATCTAACTATTACATTCACTAAGTAGAGCCAAAACTAGGGCCCATAGTACTTTATTCAAATCCAAACTAATATATATTGACTAACTAACTACTAATAAGCACGGGTTGTAGAAATGTTGGGTCATTCCTACTCCTCCTCATTCCCTTCCTCGTGAGTGTGGTAGTCTCCATCAGACTCACCTGAAACACATGAAATAAATAGTGTAGGATGAGCGATAAACACCCAGTAGGACTTAATATCTCATATAAACAGTCATGCTTTAACTCATTAATGTCTTATAAGGTAGGATAACTAAAGAGAATAGTCATGCAGAGTAAAGTAACGATGGCAAGAGAATGATAGCACTTGTACATGGAAATAACACAACAAGTATGATAATGGATTGGCCATGTAACGATATAGCACGTAAAGTTGCACAACGGTGCACTAGTAACGATAGCACATGTAACGATTTGCACTTGAACTGATTGTCATAAATTAAATCTTGATAGTACACTGGCACTGGATGTATGCCAACATCTTGATCATTTTAACTCTCATGGGCAAATAGCACTTTTGGGGCGCTCCTCCCAGGACCAGATCGGGCCCTATTGCCTGGCATAAGTTATGGTTCTTATCTTAGACAATCAATTGTATGGCTAGATAGAGTACCAAGAATAGATGAGAGTAATTGATGAATAGACGAGAGTGTAGAGAGAATGTGAACAGATGAGAGTATAGAGATACTAGATGAGATAGGGACATATTCGTAAAAACAACGATAAACAAACGATAGTGACAGTTGCACAACACTAGGTCGTGTGCCGACAGTCCGGTAGAAGTCACAACCGCCCACTAGCCGTGTCATGACATAAACCAATGGTCCGACGTGATCCCAAGGTAAGAGGGAACACACTAAGGCCATTGGATCATGTTGATCCCTAAGGGTGTAAAGGGTTTTAATGGTACAACTAGCTCGTCGGCAATGGACGCCTGCCAAAGCCAAGGAGACTTACGGAGGCCTGGCAAGGAGTCCCTGATCCTGTTAGGAGTATTCCCAACAAAGAGGTGGTCCAAATCAAGAAAGAAGTGTGTAAAAACAAGTGTCTGTGTTGCCTCGAGTGCTCAAAGGTAGAGGGACGCGATAGCGGTATACAAACGCATGAATAAAATGAAGACAAGTGTTATTAAAATAATTGGGAGATTTAGTAAATAATTACACTTATTTACCAGATAGATTATTGAATAATTTAATAGGGTCTCAAGACAATTATTAATGTTTAGTGTGTGCAAGTGTAAAGAAATCATGAGAGCATGTATAATCGTGCACATGACCTTTAATTAATGGATTACATGTAATTAATACCCAATATTAATAAACTGATCATTACTTCTCATAATAGTGCACAATTAAAGTTAAACAGGGATTAAATGGCTTAAGTAACAAAGGTATATAAGAAATTTAGGGTTCTAGTTGCAATAAAGAAATCGCGACGGGGGTTTCGTCGCGTTTCATGTCGCGACAAAAAGGTCGGTCGCGTTCTGCTGAACCGAGCGGGGTTCACAATGGCGGAGATAAACCGCGACGACTCGGGTCATCGCGTTCATGACGCGGCGGTCCGGCCGGTCGTGCCCCTTCTGAGATTGCGACGGGTAGGGCCGTCGTGATTTCAGAAGGGCAGTCCGATCCCAAAAGGGCAAAACAACCCAATTTAGGCCTCAGTCCATCCTTCTATGGCATGATACAAGGCCATTCAAAAATACGTATAAAATCGTAAGAACGTCCAAAAATCATGAAACCAATTTTGAACGAAACTAGACATGTAGGGGTAACTACATGCACGAGTTATTAGAAAATAGACAAATAATGGGCATGCTTTAATTAGGTTACATTTTGGTGACCTAAAACATGCACAGCCATGGAGTCCGAATTAATTCGCATAGGATGCATGATGGAAATTGGGGGAAATAGAACCATTCAAAGCCTAGCATCATATAGTATTTATGATAAAATTTGCAAGGCCTGAAATCGAGTATATAAATGGATTGAAAGCAAACAAGTTGGTTCGGGTACATGATGATACAAAGATTGGAGCATTAAATACTCTTCCATGGAGCAACGAAAATTGGGACAAACATGGGGCTTTGATAGAGGGGATCAAGGTCTACGTACATAGGGTCAAGTTTAATTAGATTTGGCTTGAGAGATTGCCTACCTTTTCACACTGTAATAATCCTAGGGTTTAAGACGAAGAAGATGATGAAATCCCTTCTTTCTCCAAGCTCCTTCTCCTTGCTCCTCTCGTCCATAGCTCTTATCCTCGTCCTCCAGAGCTCCAGAAATGAACTAAGGGTTGGTAGGGATGAATTGGAGGGTGTATTAGCTAGTTTAAGACTCCTACCCTTTTACAACTCTTCTCTCCCTTCAAACTACGAAATTCCATATTTATCTCCCTATTCCCTAGCCTTTATCCATCTAATAGGATTGGGGAGAGGTCTAATTTCATGGGCAATGGGTTAGGATGGGATGATGACTCCTTTTTAGGATAATTATGGGTAAATTAATGATTATCCTAACCCTTTTCCATTGATTATTAATTTAGGTATGAATTTAGCTTAATTAACTCCCATCCAAAGCTGGGCTCTTTACAATTGGGCCCATTCATTCATGTTTGGACCATTTGTATAACCCATTTTCCTAATTTAGCTTAATGGGTTTTAGTTTAATTCCCTTTAATTCAATTTATTCCCTATTTATTCTAATTTAAATCTATTTATCATATTTATTCAATTAATTTCTTATTTTATTTTAGTTTAATATTATTTGTCACTAATTTAAAAATCAGAGTTGCTACAGGACTCCTAATCTGGATTGGACAATTAATTTTTTATTTTTTTAACTAGTTTTGTTTCAAATCTATGAACTTGAGTTTGATGGTCCAAAATTTAAAAGACAGGTCCAATCAGCATATTGATTTTTCCAACACGACTTGGGGGGTGAAAGTAACCCATAGAAACTGACGGAGTTAAAATTGGATTCCAGGTTTGAGCTCCATGCTCAAATTTACATTGTCTAAAAGAACTTAGTTTAAAGTCAATAAACACGGGTTTAAGAGAGTCAAAATTAAAAATATAGGTCTGATTAATTGTCAATGATTCCAACATGACCGGAAAGGTGAGCGTGACTTGTAGAAACTGACGGAGTCCAAATTGGACTCCTGATCTGGACTGGACAATTAATTTTTCATTTTCTTAACTAGTTTTGTTTCAAATCTATGAACTTGGGCTTGATGGTCCAAAATTTAAAAGACAGGTCCAATCAGCCTATCGATTGTTCCAACACGACTTGGGGGGTGAAAGTAACCCGTAGAAACTGACGGAGTTCAAATTGGACTCCAGGTTTGAGCTCGATGATCAAATTTATATTTTCTAAAAGAACTTAGTTTAAAGTCAATAAACACAAGTTTAAGAGGGTCAAAATTAAAAATATAAGTCCCATTAATTTGTCAATGATTCCAACACGACTGGGAAGGTGAGCGTGACTTGTAGAAACTGATGGAGTCCAAATTGGACTCCCGATTTGAGCAAAATGCTCAAAACTATTATTTGTCAAATTAAGTTAAATGAAAAATATCTTGCTTTCAATTTTCAAGAAAAAAAGTTTATTTATTAAGTACTTGATTTTAATTTTTTATGAATGATATACAGGATCATCCGTTGCGAGGCGTTGGGGGAGACGAGGACCAGGATGACACATATGCAGAGGATTTGTGATTTTCTTATGGATATAGTGTGGTTTGCAATTTTGTGTTAGTTGGTGGATGATGTAATTTTATGATGGATGTATGATGGGTGTACATGTTTGTTGTGGTTTATATGATGATATATTGTGATTTGTGTAGTAGATGTATTGTGGTTTTACTTTATTGTCGTTTATCAGGTGGTTTATTGTCATTTACTTCTAATTAATAAAAAAATATTGTCATAATAGCGACTGACCATTTCGATCGCAAGTCGGTCACTATGGTTGGTTGCTACACAGATAGAGACCACAATTACGTTAGTCGCTAATCGATTGCTGACATAGCGACTGATTTAGCGACCGATACTATTGGTCGCTGTTAGCGACGGATATTGCGACCGACTATGATCGGTCACAACCGATACAGCGATCGATTAATATCAGTCACTAAATAGCGACCGATTTCTTCGGTCACTAGCCAGTTGCAATTTGGTCACTATACTGTATAGCGCTGAATTGCGACAGAATAGCGACCGCTATAGTCGGTTACTATAGGCACTTTTTTGTAGCGGGAAGCCCATGTACCTGCCGTGTCAAACATCACATAAGACCAAAGAAATGGCAGCCAATGTACCTGTCGTGTCAAATATCACATGAGACCCAAGAGAAACAGCTGCCCATGTACCATATCGTATCAGATAAGACTAAGAGAAACGATAGTCCAATGAGATTGGCGGCCCAGTCAGCCCACTGTATCAAAATGGGCCATAAAGAAGACTTTGACAGCGACTCAGGTACACTCTGCCGAAACAAAGAAGATAACTCTTATGCTCCTAGGGCGGCTATAAAAAGAGCACAAGTTCCTAAAAGAAAGTGGGAGGGCGAAAAAAAAAAGAGAGGAAGAGAAGCCTAGTTCCCATAAGGAGGGCAGAAGCAAGCTTGCGGCAGAAGTCTTCTAAGGAGGCACATGGGAAAGAGGGTTTTCTTAGTCTTTTCTTTCTAGTTTTCTTGTACCTGGGAGAACCTAGGAAATGAAACGGGAGAGGGTGAGTGCATTGATGGAGGTTCCCTATAGAAAATCCCTTTCCCTTTGTGGAAATGGAAAATTTCAATTCCATCACAATATTTTAAAATTAAAGTTCTTTTATCATGTTCTCATGTGTATAGATGCATATTGCGAATTCAAGTCCCATCAGGTGCTACTTGAGAGATAGTGATGAGAGATGAATCTGTAATCGCATAGCGCAGGCGTGCCAGTCACGTGAGTGACAACATGTTCTGCCTCCGGGGGTCGAAGGACTTTGGGTCTATTTGCGCACCGTTTGACTTCATCAAACGAAAGTGGAGATCAGGTCGGGACCAAGATCCCACTGTTACCTAAGCGCAACGACGTTAATTACATCCCTGTAAGAGGGAAAACTCTTGATTAATCGCAGGAATAAAGAGTATCGTGGCCTGTAACGGAAACATCTAATAAAAGATATGCGTAGAAAAGTAAATTTGATTACGTCTAATGTGAGACGATCAAAAGGTAACATTTGACACATTTTTTTAGGATTATTGAGTTGGTTTCAACATGATTGGATTTGATTTGTTTCTTTTGGTCTTTTGCATTTTT
Source organism: Colocasia esculenta (assembly GCA_014218235.1). Lineage (NCBI taxonomy): Eukaryota > Viridiplantae > Streptophyta > Magnoliopsida > Alismatales > Araceae > Colocasia > Colocasia esculenta. The sequence continues at coordinate 30,908,414 of CM024763.1, read as the reverse complement.
TTTGTACTTGCTCTTTTATTGGGGTTGCCTTTTTATTTATTGATTCATTGATTTGATTCAACTCTTGATTATTTGATTTGATGTGAAGCTTTATTTGATTTCATCTTTCTCTTTATTTGAATTTTATTTCTCTTTATTTATTTGAGTTTAAAGTCATTTGGGCTTTTATTCCAAGTTAGAGATGCAACCCAAAATTATTTGATTCAATTTCCTTTATTTAGGATGGTTTTATTTGATTTTCCTTGACCTTGGGTTTATTTTGGAATTATTCTCTTTACTTGATTTGGTCACGTTGCACTTATTTGCTTGATTGTAACCATTTGATTTTCATTTAGGTATTTTAATTCATTCATTTATATTTATATTTTTTTTCTTTAAGTCTTTTGATGTTTCATTAGTTGTTCTCTTGTTGGTTTTATTGCATTTATTATTTTGGTTATTTTGCTTGAACGGTGTGCATGTGTGTATGGGTTCAGTATGGGTTGAAATGGTGGGGCTTGGGAGTGTGTACATGTGTGTATGGGTTTAGAATAGGTTGAAACGGTGGGGTTTGGGATTGTGTGCATGTGTATGGGTTCAGAATGGGTTGAAACGGTGGACTTGGGAGTATGTGCATGTGTGTGTGGGGTGAGATGGCTGGGCATTTGGAAGCTTGAACGGTGGCCCTAGTGGAGTGGGTAAATTGGTGGGTATGCATGTGCATATAGACAAGTGCATAGGTGAGCTTGAACGGTGGGGCTACATGGGAGTTTGTGCACATGAATAGAAGGCTAAACGGTGGCTATAGACTTGGGAGCTTGAACAGTGGGTCTGGTCTGGGAGCTTGAACGGTGGCGGCTGTTGTGTGCCTGGGAGCTTGAACAGTGGCTGTGGCCTGGGAGCTTGAATGATGGTTGTGACCTGGGAGCTTGAACGGTGGCTGTGCGCCTGAGAGCTTGAACGGTGGCTATTGTTTGGGAGCTTGAACGGTGGTTGTGCGCCTGGGAGCTTGAACGGTGGTTGTGCGCCTGTGCACAGGTGATCCGACGGCCCTTCTGTGTGAGATAGAATAGTGGGACGGCCACCGGTCTAGCTAAAAATTTACTTTATTGTTAATTTTTTTTTGTATTTTTTTCTATTTTTTATTTCTTTTATCATTTATTTTTTTGTTGATTTATTTGCTCTGTCCATTTGCTGTTATTACTTCTTTGTTTATTATTTTTGTCATCTTTTGATTTTTGTTGGTTTTCTCATTTATTATTTCTATTGTATATTTCATTTTTTGTTTGGTCTCGTGCTTGATTGGTTGATCGAATGACGTACACCATGCCGGCATTTATTTATCTCATTCATTCACACATGTATGCATATAATACATGCCGGTGAAATCACGACTGGAGGAATAAAATTTAAATCGACAGAAATCCGGTCGTATCATATGACCCGACTTGATGGCAACGCCCCTGCCCACCGTATGTTGGGATGGTGACTAAGTACGCCCACCTATAAACCCGAGGCGGCGCCCATGGGACAATGTTCGCCTCACGGTGGTGACACGATGTTTGCCAATGGTGCCGGATCACAACACGAGTTGTCCGGCAGCCATGCCGACATAAATATGTTCGGGAATCATCAGTGAAAGTGGATGAACACAAGACTCGTGTCAAATATCATGGTATATAGGACAGTCATTGGCTCACCGGGCCACTGTATCACTGCACATCTCATGGGAGGACTCTTTTGAAGTTGAACGGTGGCCTACGAGTCAAAACGGTGTCCCCCTGGCTTAAACGGTGACCTCCAAACTGAAACGGTGGAAACTTGATTCGGTAGCACCCTTGGTACGGAGATAGGTCTAATTTGGTGGCATTGCACAGGACCACCATTTCATGTAATCGGTGGCCTGACCAGGTCACCGTTCAAGTTAATCGGTAGCCTGAACAGCCACCGTTCAAGGTAATCAGTGGCCTGAACAGGTCACCGTTCATGTTAACCGGTGGCTTGAACAGCCACCAATCATGGTAATCGGTGGCCTGAACAGGTCACCGTTCAAGTTAATCGGTGGCCTGAACCGCCACCGTTCAAGGTAATCGGTGGCCTGAACAAGTCACCGTTTTACATGTTGGGGTCATCGCTTCAATTTGCCACCGGGTAGATAGCTTTTATAATTACTTTTGAGATTATATTGATTTATGAAGGGCCACCAATTCCAAGTAAAGGGGTCATGTGAAGCAAGGCCGCCGGTTAAAAGTGTGGGGGGGGGGGGGGGGGAATCCGGCAGTATCTCCCCTTAGTTTGCACGTTGGGGGGGGGGGGGGGGGTTGCACGACATCCGTCTACCACGATGGAGACGATGCCAACAATGATGTTGATGCCGAGGGTGAGGGCAACAACACCACGGCACACGGCACCGGTTTTCAAGGTGACCCCGGGAGAGGACCGGTATATGCCGAGACTGAAAAGCGGGATAAAATCGATAGATCGTCACATCAGAACAATGTATTATTTTATGTTTGACCTCCTTCTTAGCATATGTTCATGAGTCGGTGGTTATAATGACCACCGGATCACATATACATCAAGAAAAGAAGTAAAGGGGCTGAAACGGTAAGCCTCAAACAGACACAGCCCTTAACAGTGGGCTTAAACAGAAGCACAGTCTTGAACGGTGGCTCCAAACAGAAGCACAGTCCTGCACAGTGGCTTCAAACAGAAGCACGGTCCTGAACGGTGGCTCCAAACAGAAGCACAGTTCTGAACGGTGGCTTCAAACAGAAACACGGTCCTGAACGGTGGCTTCCAGGCAGAGAGAAACACATGGAACCTTGAACGGTGGCTTCAGCAGAAAACACCAGAGCTTTGTTTGATGTAAGAAACCTTGAACCGTGGCTTCATAAAGGCAACAAGCAGTTGGTTTGATGAGGAGGGCTTGAACGGTGGCTTAAAACAGAAAGAAGCACATGGTGTAGTTTGGTAGAAGAGCCTTGAACGGTGGGCTAGGAACAGGGAGAAGCGCATGGCTCTGTAGTTGGGAAGAAGGGTGAACGGTGGCACTGCACAAGCACTGTGCAAGGCCACCGTTCAAGGCCTTCAACACCCAACAGAGGAGGAAAACAACCAAGAATTCAGTAGCATTTCTCTTGTGTAAAACCAGTGTTTCATAAATATTTAAGGGACATGAAACAACATTTGGGGGGAATTCAAATTTTTTTAAAAAATAAAAGAATGCCCAATTAAATTGCGGCTAATGCATTTCACATGGGGGGGTGAGAGTCCAGCTATGAAACATTTGAGATAAACGGTGGGTTGATGTTATGAAATCCACGAATATGATCAGCAGAGGATGAACTAACCGCATGGAAGAGAGGACTAACTAGTAAAAAGGGAGCTCAGCTTCATATGAGGGAAGACTCCATTATGTTGGTACTCCTGCGTTGGAATGGGTACATGACTCGCCCACCCCAGCATGTGCAGGAGATACCTCACTGCTTGGTGACAACTAAACCGGTGAAAGAGGGGCCATGAGGGGCAGGGACTTGAAGCAAAAGAAAGAAAAAAAAATAGCACACCTACCTGCGCATTGGGCAGTCCTCTCAGATAAACACAGTAAAACAATGGAAAGAGAGAGCAACCTTATGTTTGGGAAAGGGAAAGAGCAGAAAAAAAAACCAAAGGACAATAGCACTATACATCCAACACCCCATCCATCACATGGGACTGGCATTTGATGTTCTCATAGAAGAAAATATAGAACAAGTACATGAAGTGGGGAAGAACGGATGGGGTGACTGCAAGTAACCGACCCCTTTCCTCTCTCTCTACTCATAAATATATTTTTACATTTCTCTTCTCTCCTCACACTCACCCTTCTGCTCTCTCTCTTCCTTGGGAGAACTCCCTACCCTTCTAGGAAGACTCTCGTAGCAGCCTTCTTCCTCTCCTGGCTTTCTTTTGCTGCAAGGAGAGCTCCTGCCGCCGCTGGAAACTTCTTCTGCCCTCTCCTTTTCCTGGTTGCGATCCACTCTTTTGCATGGGAAAAGAGAGGGTTTTTAAAGCCCACCTTTTGAGGGCTGAGGTGGCAACAGCCCCAGCCCAAGGTAGCCCCTCCTTTTTCATGTATTAACTCTACATGCCATTAGCTATTGCTGCTGCGGGTTGTTTGCTCTTGGGCCATATTGGGCTGCTCCCATTTTTCTTGGCTGCCAGCCCAATGGTGCAGACAAATGCCCAAAACAGGTGCAGACACCCTCATACATGAGTTTTTTTTTACAAAAAAAACTTGTTCTTGTTGCCTTTGCTCATCGGAATGTGTGTCTGTGAGTACATGCATATGAGTATATGAAGTTGTTTGTTGTCTAGCTTCTTTTGTTATCTCTTTTTCCTTTATTTTCTTGCTACAGATGTATGTGCTGCTTCTAGTTTCCTCTTGGGATTCATCTCGGTGCTCATTAGGAGAGCATTTCTTGAGGTCTCTGCATACCCCATGGTGCCATAAGTAGAAGCCCTCTTCCCATTTTTCTCATCTTCTTCTTTATAGTTCTTAGTTTATATGAGTCCTCTCTTGCTCAATTTTTGAACTCTAGAATAATGAATGAATGAGACGAAGTGACAGTGCCTAGTAAGAGGCTTCTCATCTCTCCACTGACACTACTAGAGCCTCTCATAATAGCCCTCCTCTCTTTACCCCATTTGCGTTTCCAGACGATGCTTCTGTTCGAGATGTCCTATCTTGTGGTTCTAGAATCCATCAACTCCTTCGTAGGCATGCCTCAAGATTGATGTCGGATACCATCTTTTTACGGTGTGGTGCACCACAAAGTTGGTGTTGTCTCCGTTGTCGGTGGACAATCATCATGTCCCTTCTACATCTTCGCATAGAGGGGAGATGCTGCCAAATTTTTACTGTGAAAGTGAGTTGACACTAGAACCGTGAATGTTTTTGAGTCTTTTGACTTGATCCGGTAGGGGTGCCAGTTCAGATAAGCGCATGATTGATCGGCAGGTACCTATGTCGTTTCAGATGGTCGTATGGGTTAACGACAAGGTCTCATATTGCATGGCTATGAGGATCTACGACAACTTACTGGTTTGGAACACCAATGTGTTGGCAAAAAAGGAAATAATAATAAAATAAATAAATAAATAAATAGTTTTGCTTGACCAAGTTGGTACCGTTTCCTACAGTTCCCTCACCCTCAAGTCCAAGTCAGCACCTAAGACCCTGTTGCCGATCCACTTCCCTTCTTAACCCCTATCCATTCAACAAAATGGACAGACTTCAACTCTCTACGGATCTACTTTGCTGCTTCCCTATTCAACAGAATCGGCAGACTCTAAACCCCCTACCGACCCACTTTGTCTCCTAGCCACTCAATAGAGTCGGAAAGCTCTCGTACTCCTGCCAATCCACTTCCCTTCCTATCCATTCAAGAGAGACTGCACTAGACACCCCTGCCAACCCATCTTTTTTTTTTTTTTTTATGCACCAAGCCACTACAACCCACTCCTCTTTTGCCACATCTCCCACCAAAATAATCTTTTCCCTCATTTAATGTATACCTCTCTCTTCCCACTGTGGTCCTATCATGTGAAGCGATCGTTTATCTACAAGGCCCTATTATCTAACACACACACCCCCCCTTTGTTGACTCAACAAATCATACACTCCTAAAAAAACCAATCCTTCCTGCCATACTCGTTCAGTTATCGATAGTTTGGGTAAATAATAATAATAATATGTTGATTAAAATCAAAGTCTAAAATAAGTGTTTTAACTGCAAATCAAAAAAATGAGTGGGAAAGATGAATTAAATCGTTGCATGAATGTCGAATCAAATAAGCAAAATAACGGTGATGGTGCTAATATATGATGTGGTAATGTTGATCATAACAAAGTAATTTCTGTCAAATAGATATTTAATTCTTTTGCATTCTTTTAGCAGATATATCCTTTTCAGACTATGAGACTTTCAATTATGATGATTAATCAAAGATTTTCTCTATTTGAGATATGTAATTAATGTCATTGCATTTAGACAATGGCAGATAATTAGTCCCGACCCGATACTCATTTTCGTCGTTGACGAAGTCAAAGAACCATAAAGAGACGTAAAGCCTCCGACTCTCGGAGGTCGAACATTTTTGTCACTGGATTGACTGGCATGCCCACACTCTGTGATTGCCGATTCATCTCTCGTCCACTCTCCTCCTCTCCCCTAATTCGATAAACACTCGGTGAGACTTGATTTGTAATACACATATGAACACACTCATAAAAATATGATTTAAATAAATAAAACATAAAACACCAGATGGATTATCATAAATCCATTTTCACAATATATTATGTGTATTTAAAAATTAATTATATGATTAAATATTTATATATATTATTCTTATTCTTATTTTTAATATATAAATATCAACAAATTTAATCATATTTAATTAAATGAAAATTAATTTAAACTGAACCTATTTCAGTTCGGTTCGGTTCGATTCGATTTGTCACCCTTATTCAATTTGGTTCGGGTTGGCAAAAAATGGGCCACCCAAATCAAGCTGAACTATTGAACAACCCTAATTCTTGATATGATGATTACATAATTAATGTGTATTCTTTTGTTTTTTTAAGCGGAAGGCTCTTATTTTATTAAAAAATGGGAAACGAATATATATCATTTATAATATCATAGGTACTCTTATATGAACGGATAATTTAAATATTCATATATAATTGTCCCATATTTGCTTTTACTGTAATCTTTTATATATAGAAAATGTATCTTTATTTTCATGTTCTTTTATCTTATAAAATTATCGGGATAAATATACAAAGTCTAAGTTCTTGGATAACACTGCCTGACAACCTAATCTTTTGATATAATTTTCTTCTACGGAAAATAAGAGATCCTACTTTACCATGTACAAATTCTTTCAACCTCACACCTAAACAATTTCTATCTGGACATCCATCTCCTCTTCATAAAATTATACCCTAATTAAATTGTGCTACTGCATCAGACAAGTGCATAATCATTCTCTAAAATATATTAATTTCTTTTTAATATGGATATACTATGAAATGCACTAGCAAGTTACAAAAAGTTCACTCCTACTGTGAGCAATGTGTTTGTACATGGGTATAAATTTGTTATACTCTGTCTCTAGTTTTCTTTCTTTTTTTTTTCTCTCTTAGTACTAGTAGAAAACAAGGTTCGCCGTACCGTCTGGATCGATTGTACCGTATTTTTCTTGGGAAGGTATGTACCATACCGTACCGCTGAGGTACGGTGGAAAACTGACTTGTTTGATTTATTTTTTTAATTTTGTGACTTGGTTAATATTTAAAATGAGCAAACTTCAACAGAAGACTCTCCATCCAAACTCAAGATAGATTTTGCATCATTTCTCATACATGCACCCTTTCTCTCTCCTCTTTCTCTCTCATATCCTCCAAAACTATCAGGATATCACGTCTTCTACAACCTAAAAAGGGGCTGATATGCTCATGAGGTCTTCATCAAAGTTGTTCTATTCTTTTTCAGCTTCGTCTTCAAAGTGGAATCACCTCAATTGATGATCTATGTCCAAAATTATAGTAGATTATTCTTCACATTCTCTCTCATATCATGATTTACATATACATGATTATCATGCCTTCCACATATCAAATGAGGGTATATCTCTTCGAGACTTCTTCATGAAAGGTGTTCCCCTGACTTTCTCTATGAGTTCCAACTAGAATCACACCAAATAAATATTTGTGCTTAAAGATACAGTGGATTATTTTTGACCTTCTGTCTCATATCGCGATCTAAAAACTAGCAAAGAGTGCGGCCTCTCTACAACCTGAATGAGGGTGATCTAATCTTTGGACTCTTCATGAAAGTTGTTCATAAAATGACCAATGTATTCCATTAGATCAACACGAAGAATTCAAAAATAGAAACAAAACTGTAACGTCTTAAAATATAGAAATTAAGTCGATCTAATAATTTTTGAGACAATATTTACTTAACAAAAAATTAATTTAAAAATTTAAACTAAAATTACTATAATTTGTATCATCTCTTAATTAGTTTATGTTTAAAATTTTATCTCAATTAGACTCCATTTAAATCCTTTAAATGCACCGGATGTGAGAGAGGAATGAAAAAAAGAATAAACAGATTTAGCGGACCGAACCGTACCGGTCATCAACGTGTTGTGGCACGCTTGGGTCACCCCATTGGGGTGACCCGATTGTGACTGGGCTTGCAGTATGGTTCGCATGTACCGCGGTGGTTTGCTACGGTACGGCGAACCATGTGTACTATCTTTAATCGTGCACACTTCGACGGGACGACATTCGGTTCCGAAAGTAAAGTCAAATATAAAGTCATCATAATTACCAGAAAAATATATTGATTTTAGAATTATAAATATAAAAAATTATTGATGCATAGATGTTGAGATTAAGTCGACCTAATGATTTTTGGGACAATTTTTACTTGACAATAAATTAATTTAAAAAATTAAACTAAAATTACTATAATTTGTATCATCTCTTAATTAGTTTATGTTTGAAATTTCATCTCAATTAGACACTATTTAGATCCCTTAAATATAGAGATTAAGTCGATCTAATAATTTTTGAGACAATATTTACTTGACGAAAAATTAATTAAAAAATTAAACTAAAATTACTATAATTTGTATCATTTCTTAATTAATTTATGTTTACAATTTAATCTCAATTAGACACTATTTACATCACTTTAATACACCAGATATGAGAAAGATATGAAAAAAAAAATTAGCGGACCGGCCGAACCGGTTCAGACCGGTCCGATCCGCGGTGTGCCGCGGCGTGCAGCCGCGGCACACCCGGGTCACCCCATTGGGGTGACCTGACCGTGCCTGGGCTCGTGGGAGCCCAGGCACGGTGCGGTACGGGTGTACTGCGGCGGTACGCCGCAGTACATCCAACCGTGGTAGAAAATAGGTTATTGGCGACGGCTGAGAGCCATTGCCAAAAGTCAATAAGCCGTCCCTAAATGTTATTGGGGACAGTTTTTGTAACGTCGCGTGCTTTTCGGATCCTTATGGATCATGTGTGTGATGATTGTGGTGGCCATCGTGAGGCCAGTGTGGTTTGGATGTGTGGTGTGCGCAGGTTTGGTCCTGAAACAAGATAGGACCTGATGTAGTCGATTAGGGGTTGACGGCCAGGTGTGGTCGTTGACTGGTTTGGCATCCATTTATGGTGACGTCAACATTATGAACTTAACGGCGGGCTTTTTGGACGTTTATTGTGACGGTTCCCTAAACGATAATAGGGTTGACGCCAACCTGTGCGACCTGCAGAATATAGGTCTACCCGAGGGCAGTTCCCTCACTCCGTTCTCCCTCTCCCTTGCCCTAATTTCATACCCTTGCTTCCCCACTGCTTCTAATGGTTGCCGAAGGCTAGTTGGGAAATCGTGGAACGTGAGGTGGTGACGAATCGGACAAGGAAACGCCGGAGCGAGGTGTAATCTCCGTAGGAGCTCGCGGAGGGTTTGGCACGAATCGGGAGGATTTAGGAGGTTTATGTGCGTTCCGAGGTAGGGAGCGACCCCTTTAGTTGCTTTTGAATGACGTGATGTGCTATGAAAACATGTAATAGCATGTTAATCGTATTTTTTTTTGGGTAAGGGTATTCCATGCGGGGTCAAAGGGTGGTTTGATTGATTTACTTAGTGAAACATGTTGTTACGGTTTGTTTATAGTGCATGGATGTTAGAGAAAAGGGTTTTGTTGTGTTTCCCACTGGTTTTGGGGCCAAGAACACTTGTGGAATCGGCCTAGGGTTTTTGTGGGAGCTGGTAGCCGAAGATCTTAGCGTCAATATCGATTGACGCCAGGTTCTTCAGCTGGGAGATAGACGGCCAGAGACCTTGCCGTGTACATCCCATCGACGGCAGTCGATGTTGCCGCCAGCATGTTTTTATTTAAATGTTGTTATATTGAATATTTATTGATATCGAGCGGTGCATTGGTATTTGTGGTGCACCTAGTGCACGTGGTTTCTGAGATTAGCGTACTGGGTACGCACTTAGCTGGTTCTTTATGTGTTTGCGTGGTGTTCACGTGTAGTGGACTATTAGTGCACGTGGTTTACGTGAGACTTCACGTGGTTTGTGTGTGACGTGCACGTGGTTTTGTGTACGTGGCAAGTAGTACGACGCCTACCGTGGTTACCTCTCCAGTTGGGTGCCCCAGGTTCTCTATGAGCCAGGCTGTTAGATCGGGGCTTTGTCCCGGTACTTGTGTTGTACCGTCGAGGTCTGTGTCGTCTGACCCGGACACCCTTACTCCTGTGTTTGAGTTGTACGTCCGGCTGAGGGAAAGACGACAGTGGGACAGTGACTCTAGTGTTTGTTTCTAGTCACTTGTAGCGCGCTCTTAGTTGGGGGTACGGACACCGGAGACGTAAATCCTCCGACTCTCGGAGGTCGAACATTTTTGTCACTGGATTGACTGGCATGCCCACACTCCGTGATTGCCAATTCATTTCTCGTCCACTCTCCTCCTCTCCCCTAATTCGATAAACACTCGGTGAGACTTGAATTTGTAATACACATATGCACACACTCATAAAAATATGATTTAAATAAATAAAACATAAAACACCAGAGGATTATCATAAATCCATTTTCACAATATATTATGTGTATCTAAAAATTAATTATATGATTAAATATTTATATATATTATTTTATTCTTATTTTTAATATATAAATATCAACAAATTTAATCATATTAATTAAATGAAATTATTTAAACTGAACCTATTTCAGTTCGGTTCGGTTCGATTCGATTTGTCACCCTTATTCAATTTGGTTCGGATTGGCAAAAAATGGGCCACCCAAATCAAGCTGAACTATTGAACAACCCTAATCTGATATGATGATTACATAATTAATGTGTATTCTTTTGTTTTTTTAAGCGGAAGGCTCTTATTTTATTAAAAAATGGGAAACGAATATATATCATTTATAATATCATAGGTACTCTTATATGAACGGATAATTTAAATAATTCATATCATAATTGTCCGATATTTGCTTTTACTGTTATCTTTTATATAGAAAATGTATCTTTATTTTCATGTTCTTTATCGTATAAATTATCGGGATAAATATACAAAGTCTAAGTTCTTGGATAACACTGCCTGACAACCTAATCTTTTGATATAATTTTCTTCTACGGAAAATAAGAGATCCTACTTTACCATGTACAAATTCTTTCAACCTCACACCTAAACAATTTCTATCTGGACATCCATTCCTCTTCATAAAATTATACCTAATTAAATTGTTCTACTGCATCAGAAGCGCATAATCATCTCTAAAATATATAATTTCTTTTTAATATGGATATACTATGAAATGCACTAGCAAGTTACACAAAGTTCACTCCTACTGTGAGCAATGTGTTTGTACATGGGTATAAATTTGTATACTCTGTCTCTAGTTTTCTTCTTTTTTTTCTCTTAGTCATACTAGTAGAAACAAGGTTCGCCGTACCGTCTGGATCGATCGTACGCACATTTTCGTGGGAAGGTATGTACCATACCGTACCGCTGAGGTACGGTGGAAAACTACTTGTTTGATTTATTTTTTATTTTGTGACTTGGTTAATATTTAAAATGAGCAAACTTCAACAGAAGACTCTCCATCCAACTCAAGATAGATTTTGCATCATTTCTCATACATGCACCCTTTCTCTCTCCTCTTTCTCTCTCATATCCTCCAAAACTATCAGGATATCACGTCTTCTACAACCTAAAAAGGGGCTGATATGCTCATGAGGTCTTCATCAAAGTTGTTCTATTCTTTTTCAGCTTCGTCTTCAAAGTGGAATCACCTCAATTGATGATCTATGTCCAAAATTATAGTAGATTATTCTTCACATTCTCTCTCATATCATGATTTACATATACATGATTATCATGCCTTCCACATATCAATGAGGGGTATATCTCTTCGAGACTTCTTCATGAAAGGTGTTCCCCACGACTTTCTATGAGTTCCAATAGAATCACACCAAATAAATATTTGTGCTTAAAGATACAGTGGATTATTTTTGACCTTCTCTCTCATATCGCGATCTAAAAACTAGCAATGAGTGCGGCCTCTCTACAACCTGAATGAGGGTGATCTAATCTTTGGACTCTTCATGAAAGTTGTTCATAAAATGACCAATGTATTCAATTAGATCAACACGAAGAATTCAAAAATAGAAACAAAACTGTAACGTCTTAAAATATAGAAATTAAGTCGATCTAATAATTTTTGAGACAATTTTACTTAACATAAAATTAATTTAAAAATTTAAACTAAAATTACTATAATTTGTATCATCTCTTAATAGTTTATGTTTAAAATTTTATCTCAATTAGACTCCATTTAAATTCTTTAAATGCACCGGATGTGAGAGAGGAATGAAAAAAAGAATAAACAGATTTAGCGGACCGAACCGTACCAGTCATCAACATGTTGTGGCACGCTTGGGTCACCCCTGGGGTGACCCGATTGTGACTGGGCTTGCGGTATGGTTCGCATGTACCGCGGTGGTTTGTACGGTACGGACGAACCATGTGTACTATCTTTAATGTGCACACTTCGACGGGACGAGTCATTCGGTTTGAAGTAAAGTCAAATATAAAGTCATCATAATTACCAGAAAAATATATTGATTTTAGAATTATAAATATAAAAAATTATTGATGCATAGATGTTGAGATTAAGTCGACCTAATGATTTTTGGGACAATTTTACTTGACATAAAATTAATTAAAAATTAAACTAAAATTACTATATTTGTATCATCTCTTAATTAGTTTATGTTTGAAATTTCATCTCAATTAGACACTATTTAGATCCCTTAAATATAGAGATTAAGTCGATCTAATAATTTTTGAGATAATATTTACTTGACAAAAAATTAATTAAAAAAAATTAAACTAAAATTACTATAATTTGTATCATTTCTTAATTAATTTATGTTACAATTTTATCTCAATTAGACACTATTTACATCACTTTAATACACCAGATATGAGAAAGATATGAAAAAAAAAATTAGCGGACCGGACCGAACGGATCAGACCGGTCGATCCGCGGTGTGTCGCGGCGTGCCGCCGCGGCACACCGGGTCACCCCATTTGGGTGACCCGACCGTGCCTGGGCTCGCAGGAGCCCAAGCACGGTGCGGTACCGGGGGTACGCAGCAGTACATCCAACCGTGGTAGAAAATAGGTTATTGGCGACGGCTGAGAGCCATTGCCAAAAGTCAATAAGCCGTCCCTAAATGTTATTGAGGACAGTTTTTGTTACGTCGCGTGCTTTTCGGATCCTTATGGATCATGTGTGTGATGATTGTGGTGGCCATCGTGAGGCCAGTGTGGTTTGGATGTGTGGTGTGTGCAGGTTTGGTCCTGAAAAAGATAGGACCTATGTAGTCGATTAGGGGTTGACGGCCAGGTGTGGTCGTTGACTGGTTTGGCATCCATTTATGATGACGTCAACTTATGAACTTAACGGCGGGCTTTTTGGACGTTTATTGTGACGGTTCCCTAAACGAATAGGGTTGACGCCAACCTGTGCGACCTGCAGAATATAGGTCTACCCGAGGGCAGTTCCCTCACTCCGTCTCCCTCTCCCTTGCCCTAATTTCATACCCTTGCTTCCCCACTGCTTCTAATGGTTGCCGAAGGCTAGTTGGGAAATCGTGGAACGTGAGGAGGTGGTGACGAATCGGACAAGGAAACGCCGGAGCGAGGTGTATCTCCATAGGAGCTCGCGGAGGGTTTGGCACGAATCGGGAGGATTTAGGAGGTTTATGTGCGTTCGAGGTAGGGAGCGACCCCTTTAGTGCTTTTGAATGACGTGATGTGCTATGAAAACATGTAATAGCATGTTAATCGTATTTTTTTTGTTTGGTAAGGTATTCCATGCGGGGTCAAAAGGTGGTTTGATTGATTTACTTAGTGAAACATGTTGTTACTGTTTGTTTATAGTTCAAGGATGTTAGAGAAAAGGGTTTTGTTGTGTTTCCCACTGTTTTGGGGCCAAGAACACTTGTGGAATCGGCCTAGGGTTTCTGTGGGAGCTGGTAGCCGAAGATCTTAGCGTCAATATCGATTGACGCCAGGTTCTTCAGCTGGGAGATAGACGGCCAGAGACCTTGCCGTGTACATCCCATCGACGGCAGTCGATGTTGCCGCCAGCATGTTTTTATTTAAATGTTGTATATTGAATATTTATTGATATCGAGCGGTGCATTGGTATTTGTGGTGCACCTAGTGCACGTGGTTTCTGAGATTAGCGTACTGGTACGCACTTAGCTGGTTCTTTATGTGTTTGCGTGGTGTTCACGTGTAGTGGACTATTAGTGCACGCGGTTTACGTGAGACTTCACGTGGTTTGTGTGTGACGTGCACGTGGTTTTGTGTACGTGGCAAGTAGTACGACGCCTACCGTGGTTACCTCTCCAGTTGGGTGCCCCAGGTTCTCTGTGAGCCAGGCTGTTAGCTCGGGGCTTTGTCCCGGTACTTGTGTTGTACCGTCGAGGTCTGTGTCGTCTGACCTGGACACCCTCACTCCTGTGTTTGAGTTGTACGTCCGATGAGGGAAAGACGACAGTGGACAGTACTCTAGTGTTTGTTTTAATCACTTGTAGTGCGCTCTTAGTTGGGGGTACGGACACCGGTTGTCGACACTGTCCCCGACTAGTCCATTTTCCAGTGCCTCACTCTAGAGGGCCAGGCCAGGGTTTCTAGAGGTGTCAGCAGGGGCCTGCGACCGTGTGGTCCGCAGGTGGTGGCTTTAGTGGTCTCCACAGTTGCTTGACCTTTTCACGTGGAGCGGCAGCTGGACCTTTCGTCTGTGCTGCGAGACTGAGAGGTAGACCTGTGTTAGTTTGTCCGAGTCAGTCACTAGTGTCGCGAACAGTTCACGTGGCTCGGGTGGCGATCTCTACTGTAGCTCGTACACTTGTTTGGGTTTGCCGTTTATTATTATAGTTGCTTTATGTAGTCGGAAAACGGTGAATACATTTATGGCTTTAATATTCTGTTTAGTTGTACTAAAATTATTAGCGCAGTTTACTGCTTCTGTACATGTGTTTTGTGGTTTGCTCGGTTTTGGGCGAGTTTCCTACTAGCCAGGACTAGCGACTAGCGAGGCTCCCCCTACCCCACAGGTGAGAGACTGGTCGCGCGCATTGTGATTGTGCAATTCCGTTGTCTAGAGTTCCTTGCACATAGCAACAAGCTCACCTCCTCTAAATTGTCTCACAAACATAAAATCATAAAGAAGAACTAGCACAATGGTGAGAACAGGTCATTTCCACGGAGAGGCAGAATAGAACTTGATTTAAACTACTTTAACTTGGAATCATTCTAACGATAATGCGTTTAAAGTGAATGTGTAAATGACACTGATCAAATCCTCACAAACTTCTCAGCTAGTAATCGAACAGAAACTTCAGAAAGAATTGACAAAAAAAAAATTAAGAACAAACATTTAGTGTTGCTAAATCAAAAGCCTACTGCTATCACTGCAGAACAGGATAAGAGTAGCACCAGAAAATGGCATTAAAGCATTAAGAAGCTTAGGAACATAGATTCACATAGGGTTTGTAAATCTGAATACTGGCAAACTTCTAAAATCACTCTGAAAATCGTCGAACCAGAAGGAAACATCACTATATTGCTCCCCAGCACACGAAATGTCAAAAGTTCACTCAGAAAAAGAAAGTGGAAACTGAATTCGATCCTATCACTCCTCTCCAGCAGCTCTCACATAAGAATAAAGAAGAAGAACATCTCAAAGATCTGAACCCCGAACTCTTACACAAGAACAGAAGAAATCCAAAACAAATGCTCCAACTCCCCTTCGGAACCAGAGAAAGGAAGAACAACCCCAAAAATTTCCTAAAATCCTGACAGCAGCACAACGCTCACAGCTCTCACCTCAGAACCAAAAAAATGGAAGAACTCAAATCACCCCTCACAGTAGCAAGAACAACAGAAGAGCAGAACATTCCATAATAATATGCAGCAGCCCTTCAAATCTTTCATAGAGCAAAGATAAATGGAAGAAGACATCTCGATTCCTTCACAGCAGCGAGACAAGAAAATTGGAAGAAAACCTCAAATAAAAACATAAGTCTTCAGATCAAACCAACTACAGAGACAGAACTCCATATCCAAAAATGCTGAACAAAACATATGCTGAAACCCAGAGAACAAAACCCAGGACAACCCCCAATTGTTGAATCTCGGATCATTATTACAGTAAAGAAAATTGCAAAATCTCAACCTAAAACCACCAAAAATAGAAGAAACAACACCCTCATAGCTCTGATGAAAGGGAAAATACAGAAGAAAATGGCAAGACTCAAATCTGAACTGGCGAATCCCTCACTGCTCTGTTAAAAGGAAGAATACAGTAAAAAGCAAACTGAAAGAAATCTCTGAAAATTCAAACTCCAATAGCTCCAATGCTCAAACAGAAATGAGAAAGTTGAATCTAAATTGCTAAAGTAAAATTCTCACAATAAGAACTATAAATCTGATGCTCAAAGAAAATACCAGAGAAAATGAAATGGGATTAAGCTAAAATGTGAACAAGAGAATCCCCAAGCATCTCCACTCGTCTCACTCACTACTCTGCTCTCACTGCTCAACAGAAGAAATTGCCTCCCTTCAATTGCTCAAAGGAAAATACAAAAAAGCTGAAACTAAAATTCCTAGAAAATTCGAACTCGGAACCCCCAAACAAGAACACCCCTCCCTGCTCTCCTCAAACAGGGAAAATACAGGGAAGAAAGAACTAAAATCTGAAAAATTAGCTAACCCCCCTGGACTGAGCCTTGGGGTCTTCTTATAGGTACCCCGAGACTCCTGGCGAGCTCCTCTTTTTTCTTGCCTTCTCCATCGCCTCAGTACCGGAATCGCCAGCGTTGCCTCGACCTCCAGCTCAGCACGCCCGAGCAACGGCCTCCATCAGCCTCCTCGTGCACAGCAGCGCCGCACAGACCATTTCCCGCCTCACATGATCCGGCCACATCAGCGACCAGCAGGGAACACTCTGCCTGCGTCGCACGCCTCAGCCCTGCATCTGCTCTGCCTGGGCCGCCGCGCCCCCCCAGGCCACTGCGCCTCCGCTCACCCAGCATCAGCATCACCTGGGCACAACCGGGCGCTGGCCGCCCATGGTTCCAGCACACCATCAGCACACATGGCCCAAGCCTTGGCCCGCCAGCAGACCCTGGTCCGCTGCCTCCTGGCCACCTCAGCCGCGCCACACCCTGGCCACCTCAGCCGCGCCACACCCTGGCCAGCCGCATGCACCAGCCCATCCCCATCCAGCATCGACTGCCAGATCGCAAGGGCTCCTCCATCGGCCTCCTCGTGCAGCACACACCTCACATCTGCATGCGCCTGCAACCAACGCCTGCAGCCATCCACAGCAGCCTCACGATCCGAGCTCCAAATCGCCACCAGCAGCAGCCGCTCCAGCCTGCATCACCATCGCTGCTCACCATCTGCTTGGCCCAGCCGCACCATGGCCCTGGCCGCATGGCCATCTTCTTTACACCGCCTCAAACCCCATCGCCTGCGCTCCACCCTGCACACCTCGTCTGGCCCTTCCAGGAGCTTCTGATGGAAAGAAATGGGCAGGGTTAGGATAATATCGGATTTAAAAAAAAGAGTTAAAAATGGAATGGGTTGTGGCATCATGCTTAAAAAGATTATTAAAATGTTTTGTTTAATGGGAGTGGATGGGATATGTGTGGTATGATGTGTGAGATGAGATTAAAAAATATGTAATGGTCATATGAGGGAGGGGGTATGTGTCATGATTACATTGGGTGAATCAAAATTTTAATTAATTTTTTTATTTTTATTTTTTTATACACTATATTTACAAGAATTAAAGATATTTTTTTAAAAAAATTATTTATATACAGTGTAAAGAAACATAAACTATTCAAAATTTATTGATTTTTATTAATGAGACTTTAACCATGTGTTCAACTCGAGATTTAACTAATCTGTTTAAAATTTTATTTTTGGACGAAATGAAAATTAAATCAAATTACACATTATTTATGGACAAAGACTGTCTAAAGTTAACTGAATGTATGAACTTTAACCCGAAAATTAAGTAGTTATCACTCCCCCCTACTTGAATATTGCTAGTCCCTTAGCAATAAAAATTATTCTAAAGAAAGGACTAGAAGATACAATGTCTCATGCTAAATTGCCATCAAGTAAAAGATTAATGTAAAAACATGTCGTTCCTAATTGTAAAAGTTTATGACGAGAAATTTGTGCACAAGTGGTAGCTCACTTAAGAGTTCACATCAGCCCTTCTGAAACTCCTCTGCTTTAGCTAGTATGAGGTAGATTGATTTGAGGGAGAAGAAAAGAATTGTGGAATAGATCCTTGCTTAGTCAGATCGGGTGTTTCTCTTAGTTCCATTCTGCTCATCTTCCTTAAGGATTATTTTTCTGAGTTTGAGGACTTTTTGTCCCTTTATTTGCACTTTGTGCACTCAAATTTCTTATTTCTTTTTCATCCACAAGCTGCACAACCCATCACTTTTCAAGAGTAGCGAGTCCAACTTTACTCAGATCCGGGGCATTTTTCATGGATATATTTTTCTTTTGCTTTTTGCTTTTGCTTTTCTTTTCTTTTCCTCTTTAAGGAAGAATGAACAGTCAAGTTCCTTGATCACATACCTTCACTTCCTTCACAATTCCTTCTTAGGTGAGGAGGGGAACCAATACCTCTCTCCTACTAGCCTTGACAAATTGCTACATTCGGGTTCAGCTAATCTAAGTGGCGGTGTTGTAGGTGTGTATGAACTCCTGCCATAAATCCTTACATATGGTAGACAGAGGTACATGTAATCCTTTACTAGAGGCTACTAACATGGATACTTGCAAGGGAGTGTGACAACCACAAAATTTAATGGTAAAGATCAGACACATAGTCTAGGAAATGACAAGCTTTTTATTCAAAGATTTTATTCAAATATGAAACATGTGAATTTTATTTGCTTATGTACAAGCTCAGAAAGCATTGGTTAGGGTGAGAACTATGAATGCATGCTTTATTCTACCTCTCCCCCCTACTTATTTACAGGAAAAGAAAGTAAGATAGAGAATTACCTGATAAAAGAAATCTGTACACTTGGTTGCCTCCAAGGAGCGCTAAGTTTATTTCGTCTTCAGCCGGACGCAATTAGGCTTCGTTTGGCTCAGCTAGCTTGGTAGATCCGTTTTTAAAAAAAGGGGCTTTCAAAGAATTGCTTAATCTTTGCCCATTACAATGAATGATTGTCCAGTTTTAGAATCCAGAATAATGACAACATCATTGTTGTAAGATCTGACAACAAGTAAGGACCATCCCATCGGGACTTCAATTTTCCTGAAAACACTCTAAGCCCGAATTAAACAACCAAACCTTATCATGCACTTGAAAATTTTTTCTATGAATTTTTAAGACTTCAATCATTTCTTCTCCTGCTCTTCATCAAGGTCGCTAGCAATTATGATGGGCCAAGTCTCGTTCTCTCCTAGAAGATGTATTTTAAATTAGCAGGAGTGGTTTTAGCTCAACCTTAGGAGGACATTCTAATGAAAATGATGGATCATTATTCTGAAACATGGGACTAAATTGTCCTTCCTCTCCCTCAAACCCTAGAGCACAGGGTTGGTCTACTGCTTTTTCCTCACAAGATTCTTCCAAGAGTTCTTCATTATTAGTTGGTTTGTTTTTAGATTTTGGCTTTAAAACTTCAGAAAAATGGACTCTTGGAATGTAATGACTTGGGTCTTCATTTATTTTGATTAGTCTCAGAGGCTCTTCAAATATTTTCTCTTTTTCCTTGAATTTTTCAACATTCTTCAACCTCTTCTTCAATTTCATTCTCAATTTCATTTTCCTTATCCTCATGCAATGTTGACATGTGTGAGTGAGGATTTGTTATGATGTTTTCACTTCTTAAAGTAGACACTGTTTCCATATTTTCCACTTGGGGGCCCCTAACTTGGGCAGGAGGATGGTCCTGTTGTATAAATTGATTTTGAATTTGCGGTGCTGGAATATTCTGAACAAAAGTTTGTTGTGTGTTTTGTGGTAGGGGTATATTTGGTTGACAGTTGGTCTGTACCCCTGACCTTGATAGTATTGCTGGTCCTGATAAAATCCAGAAGAGTTGTTCCTTGGGTTTGTTATAGTTTGACTTGGTAACTGACCCAATTCCTCCCTACACACCTCAGCAATCTGAGACTCTATCCTATCCAAATTTTGCTGAATATTTTGCTTCTGATTTTGATATTGATTTTGTTGTTCTTGCACAGTTTGGCAAAGAGTCATCATCATGTTTTGAAGTTGATTCATTTTATCTTCCCAATTGGGCTGAAAAGATGGTGGTTGATTGTATGAATGTTGCTGAAAATTGATATGAGAAAATTCATCGAAGTTTTGACTTCCTTGGAATTGTGATGTCTGGAATAAGAAGATTGGTCGAATCCCGGATTCTGATTGGATAGGATTGACCGTACATGGATTGGTTGAAAGAAGTTTGAGACATTTGTTCATATTGATTTTCATAAGAAAAGTTCGAGTGATTTCTCCAACCAGGTTGTATGGATCATAAGAGGGTTTGTAGAAACTTTGGTCAACTTGAATTTGTTCTTGGTAGGCCATGATATGAAAGAATCTCTCAATCTCTGCGATAGGTTGAACCAAATCTAAGTCCTGGGAACGTCTACCAAGTATGCACAGATGAAAAACCTTCTATTTATGATTTTTTGAATTTTTAAGATTTTTATTGATTTTTTTGATGAATTTTTAAACAAACACAAACAAACAAACACTTTCAAATCAAATTAACCTACCACTAAGTGTTCCTTGGACTTATGTTATTTTTCTCAAAATCAGATTTATGCTTGCTTAAATCCAATTCTAATCTTCTTGTACTGGCCAGGTAAGAGGTGGAGTAGAGGGAGGCCCCCCTTGCTTTCGCAAGGACCCAATTAAATAACCTCTAACTCACTTAAGCGTAAGCTTTTTAACCTCTAATCCTAGACACCAGACTTAAAGAGAAGTCTTAGAATTAAGAAAGAACAAATCTAATATGAACCCTAGGGCCAAGTCTACTGATTTTTATTGAAAGTTTGGGCAAATGCAAAGATGTGAAATTTTTTGTGATTTTTGGGCAAAGGAAAGGGTGATGAAATCCCTCACCTTATCTTTTTATTCTAATGGGTTAAGCCCTTAAACAGTCCCTTTTTCAAATATGAAATGCAAAGATCAAATTCAAACAATGGATTTTCTAATGCTAAGTCTAATGCATGAAACGAGAGAGAGAAATCTTACCTTTCCCCCGCACTCTTCAATGCAAAGAACAAAAATTGAATTCAAATGTCAATTAAAGTGATGAATGTCCTAAAACATGAGATTCTAATCTTGAGAGATGAAATTTTTATTTACAAACAAACGGCTAACATGAAAGAGCGATTTGGAAATTTTTTTAGATTTTAGATTTTTTCTAATTTTTATTGATTTTTTGAATTATATGAAATGAAATTTAACTAAGAAAATATGAAGTGGTACTATAGAATAATGCCAAACCAATCAAACCACCAAGAGGCCAATTATTACATGCCAACGTGAAAGAAATCTCTGTACATGCACAGAGAATACATCAAAGCCTCACTACAAAGTTCACTCACACTCTTTCTATCTAAATTTCTGAATTAAAAACAATTGAGAAAAGAAATCAGCACGCTTCTCTCCTCCAATGGGCCTCAAATGTCAAGCCCAATCTCCATGGTCCACTTGTGTGCAAATCTGAAATGAAAGCCCAATAAGAAGTCAATGTAAAACCAATAGAAATGAAATCAAATCAAAATAGATCTAAATCAAACTCTAATGCCTCCCCGGCAACGGCGCCAAGATGGTACGCGCGCATTGTTGATTGTGCAATTCCGTTGTCTAGAGTTCCTTGCACATAGCAACAAGCTCACCTCCTCTAAACTATCTCACAAACATAAAATCATAAAGAAGAACTAGCACAATGGTGAGAACAGGTCATTTCCACGGAGAGGCAGAATAGAACTTGATTTAAACTACTTTAACTTGGAATCATTCTAACGATAATGCGTTTAAAGTGAATGTGTAAATGACACTGATCAAATCCCTCACAAACTTCTCAGCTCAGTAATCGAACAGAAACTTCAGAAAGAATTGACAAAAAAAAAATTAAGAACAAACATTTAGTGTTGCTAAATCAAAAGCCTACTGCTATCACTGCAGAACAGGAATAAGAGTAGCACAAGAAAATGGCATTAAAGCATTAAGAAGCTTAGGAACATGGATTCACAATGGGTTTGTAAATCTGAATACTGCAAACTTCTAAAATCACTCTGAAAACCGTCGAACCAAGAAGGAAACAATCACTATATTGCTCCCCAGCACAACGAAATGTCAAAAGTTCACTCAGAAAAAGAAAGTGGAAACTGAATTCGATCCTATCACTCCTCTCCAGCAGCTCTCACATAAGAATAAAGAAGAAGAACATCTCAAAGATCTGAACCCCGAACTCTTACACAAGAACAGAAGAAATCCCAAAACAAATGCTCCAACTCCCCTTCGGAACCAGATAAGGAAGAACAACCCCAAAAATTTCCTAAAATCCTGACCAGCCAAGCACAACGCTCACAGCTCTCACCTCAGAACCAAAAAAAAATGGAAGAACTCAAATCACCCCTCACAGTAGCAAGAACAACAGAAGAGCAGAACATTCCATAGTAATATGCAGCAGCCCTTCAAATCTTTCATAGAGCAAAGATGAAATGGAAGAAGACATCTCGATTCCTTCACAGCAGCGAGACAAGAAAATTGGAAGAAAACCTCAAATAAAAATCAATAAGTCTTCAGATCAAACCAACTCAAAAGAAGACAGAACTCCATATCCAAAAATGCTGAACAAAACATATGCTGAAACCCAGAAGAACAAAACCCAGGACATCCCCCAATTGTTGAATTCTCGGATCATTATTACAGTAAAGAAAATTGCAAATCTCAACCTAAAACCACCAAAAATAGAAGAAACAACACCCTCATAGCTCTGATGAAAGGGAAAATACAGAAGAAAATGGCAAGACTCAAATCTGAACTGGCGAATCCCTCACTGCTCTGTTAAAAGGAAGAATACAGTAAAAAGCAAACTGAAAGAAATCTCTGAAAATTCAAACTCCAATAGCTCCAATGCTCAAACAGAAATGAGAAAGTTGAATCTAAATTGCTAAAGTAAAATTCTCAACAATAAGAACTATAAATCTGATGCTCAAAGAAATACAGAGAAAATGGCAAGGAATAAGCTAAAATGTGAACAAGAGAATCCCCAAGCATCTCCACTCGTCTCACTCACTACTCTGCTCTCACTGCTCAACAGAAGAAATGCCTCCCTTCAATTGCTCAAAAGGAAAATACAGAAAAGCTGAAACTAAAATTCCTAAGAAAATTCGAACTCGGAACCCCCAAACAAGAACACCCCTCCCTGCTCTCCTCAAAACAGGAAAATACAGGGAGAAAGAACTAAAATCTGAAAATTAGCTAACCCCCCTGGACTGAGGGCCTTGGGGTCTTCTTATAGGTACCCCGGGACTCCTGGCGAGCTCCTCTTCTTGCCTTCTCCATCGCCTCAGTACCGGGATCGCCAGCGTTGCTCGACCTCCAGCTCAGCACGCCCGAGCAACGGCCTCCATCGGCCTCCTTGTGCACAGCAGCGCCGCACAGCACCATTTCCCACCTCTGCATGATCCGGCCACATCAGCGACCAGCAGGACCATCTGCCTGCGTCGCACGCCTCAGCCCTGCATCTGCTCTGCCTGGGCCGCCGCGCCCCATCCCAGGCCACTGCGCCTCCAGCTCACCCAGCATCAGCATCACCTGGGCACAACCGGGCGCTGGCCGCCATGGTTCCAGCACACCATCAGCCACATGGCCCAAGCCTTGGCCCTCCAGCAGACCCTGGTCCGCTGCTCCTGCCACCTCAGCCGCACCACACCTGGCCACTCAGCCGCGCCACACCCTGGCCAGCCGCATGCACCAGCCATCCCCATCCAGCATCGACTGCCAGATCTCAAGGGCTCCTCTATCAGCCTCCTCGTGCAGCACACACCTCACATCTGCATGCGCCAGCAACCAACGCCTGCAGCCATCCACAGCAGCCTCACGATCCGGGTTCCAAATCGCCACCGCAGCAGCCGCTCCAGCCTGCATCACCATCGCTGCTCACCATCTGCTTGGCCCAGCCGCACCATGGCCCTGGCCGCATGGCCATCTTCTTTACACGCCTCAACCCCATCGCCTGCGCTCCACCCTGCACACCTCGTTGGCCCTTCCAGGAGCTTCTGATGGAAAGAAATGGGCAGGGTTAGGATAATATTGGATTTTAAAAAAAAGAGTTAAAAATGGAATGGGTTGTGGCATCATGTGCTTAAAAAGATTATTAAAATGTTTTGTTTAATGGGAGTGGATGGGATATGTGTGGTATGATGGTGAGATGAGATTAAAAAATATGTAATGGTCATATGAGGGAGGGGGTATGTGTCATGATTACATTGGGTGAATCAAAATTTTTAATTAATTTTTTATTTTTTATTTTTTTACACTAATATTACAAGAATTAAAAGATATTTTTTTAAAAAAAATTATTATATACATTGTAAAGAAACATAAACTATTCAAAATTTATTGATTTTTATTAAATGAGACTTTAACCATGTGTTCAACTCGAGAATTTAAATAATATGTTAAATTTTATTTTTGGACGAAATGAAAATTAAATCAAATTACACATTATTTATGGACAAAGACTGTCTAAAGTTAACTGAAGTATGAACTTTAACACGAAAAATTAAGTAGTTATCAAGAGCGAGGAAGGACGTTTCTCGGCGTCGTCCAGTTCGGAGCCGCGTCGTAGCGGTGCATGGTCAGCACCTCCAGTAGTGTAGTGTAGCTAGTTGTTTACTTCTTCTAGTTGTACCTCGGGGTATGCCCCAAGCTCTTGTACTTTCTTGCAGTTTTGTGGAAATATGACTATGTAAACTTGTGGAATATATATTTGGAATGGTGTGTTCCTTTGTGTTTTCACGGACTGTTGTGTGATATCCCTTGCGAGGCTCCGGCCCGTTCGCGGGAGACGGACTCAGATCAAGTACGTTACCAGTTTAACGGGCTTGGACGAGGCATTCCGTCACAGTTGGTATCAGAACAAGGTCCGTGTTAATTTAAGGAAACTAGAAATATACATAGCCTTATTTCAGTCTTTGTACACTGCTGGTAGGGGCCTTGGTTTCTGATAATTTGTTGTTTTGTTTTTGTTTGGTGTTTTGTTTATGTAGAAGTTTGAAATGGCAGATAGAAGAGATTGGGGTGCTGGAGGAGATGATCCAGAGGAGAATACTCAGCGTATGATAGAGAGGATCTGGGAGAGCGTCACCGATATTTGGATGAGGATTGATCAGCAGGCACCGATGCCACCGGTTGCCGTGCCACCTGGGGATGGAGAGACTGTACCTATAGTTCCAGTTCCGCCACCGCCAGGAGCGGAGGTGCCTTTTGTAGCACCCTTGCCACCACCACCGCCAGTGTTAGTAGCAGAGGAACCAGTGATGCAAGTTGAGAAGTTTCTGAGATTGCAGCCGCCTACTTACTCAGGAGGGCTGAATCCAGATACAGCGGAACACTGGGTCCATGAGATGAGAGGGTCTTTACGACCATGAGATGTCCGGCAACAGATAGAGTTGTGCTAGATGCCTATCATTGAGGAGTTTGCCCACTGAATGGTGGCGATTGAAGATGCAGACACCTTTCGCAGGCAGGACAGAAGAGACTATCACTTGGCCGGAGTTTCTTAATATATTTAACGATACATTCTTTCCGATTCAAGTGCAGAAAGTGAAGAGAGAGCAGTTTCGGACACCAGCAAGGTAACTCTTCAGTTTAGAATATCAGATGAGGTTTATGGCGCTTAGCCGATACACGCCTTATGTAGTATCGTATAATAATATGATGGTTGAGTATTCATTAGAGGTTTGAGAGTAGAGTTGCAGATGCAATAGTACACCTCATGTGTAAAACAGTGGAAGAAGCAGCTCAGAGGGCAGTTACGTTGGAGAGGTCTATTCGGACTCGTCAAGTGGGCGAGTCAGGCTCAGGTAGTTTACGGCTACCGCAACAGTCAGTGGGAGTAAGTAAGGTAAAGCACCAGAAGGACCTCTTCTTAAGGTTTTGGTAAGTGGGTCAGAAATTGAAGCAAGCATTTAAGGTAAAGGAAGAGGATGGGGAGGTCGTCAGCAATTTCAGCAAGGTGTGGTAGGCCAGAGGGAGGAGTCGCAGCAGAGTACTGCCAGACATCCCATTATTCCACCAGGGTATAGATGTTATAACTGCAATCTGCAGGGGCATTTAATCCGTAATTTCCTCTATCCGAAAGAGTATGGATATGGAAGAGGTGTGCAGCAGCAGCAGCAGCCGCAGCAGTTTCAGCAGCCACAGGCAGGTCGTGGCAGAGAGCACCGCAGCAGCGAGGAAGGGGCCGGGTTATGGCTATCACCGAGCCCAGGCGGAGGCATCAAATATGATCGAGGTACTATACCCATTTATGATTATTCAGCAAGAGTTTTATTTGATTCGGGTGCCTCTCATTCTTTATTTCCGAAGAGTTCCTGAATTGTATGGTCCATCCTTTGAAAGAGGAATCCAGTGAGTTGGTAGTGGAAGTTCCCTCAGGTGAGTTTATGCTCACTTCGAGCTATATAGATGAAGCTCCTGTCGTGATTGAGGAAATCAGATGCTGGGTTGGTTATATGCTTTGCAGTTGACCGACTATGATATTATTGGGAATGGATTGGATTGAAGCCTATGGAGCAATGTTAGATTGCAAAAAGAAGAGGGATCAGATTCTGCCATCCTAATGGTTCAGTGTTTGAGTATCAAGGTATGCCTTTTTATACTCTAAGTTTCTAATTTCTGTATTAGAGCTAGAAAGTTGATAAAGCTGGATGTGTGGCTTATTTAGCCTCAGTAAGTCTGGTAGAAGCTAGTCAGTCAGTGGAAGTGGTTCCCGGGTAGGAAATTCACTGATGTTTTTTCGGAAGATTTGCCTGGTTTAGCTGCACATAGAGGAGTGACTTACCATTGAGTTACTCCAGGTACCATGCCGATCTCTAAAGCACCATATCGAATGGCACCAGC
The DNA here is from genome assembly GCA_014218235.1 of Colocasia esculenta. Taxonomy (NCBI): domain Eukaryota; kingdom Viridiplantae; phylum Streptophyta; class Magnoliopsida; order Alismatales; family Araceae; genus Colocasia; species Colocasia esculenta. The sequence goes on along the minus strand of CM024763.1, from coordinate 30,881,121 downwards.
AGAAACTTAAAGAATTGAAAAAGCAATTAGAAGAGCTATTGCAGAAGGGTTCATTAGACCGAGTCATTCCCGTGGGGAGCACCGGTGTTGTTGTGAAAAGAAAGACGGAATTTCGGATGTGTATAGACTATAGAAAGTTGAATGATGTGACCATTAAGCATAAATACCCATTACCGAGGATAGATGATCTGTTTGATCAGTTGCAATCAGCAAAAGTATTTTCTAAATTGATTTGAGGTCTGTGGGTATCATCAGTTGAGGATTAAGAGGAGGATATAGAAAACAGCATTCAGAACCAGATATGGTCACTATGAATTGTGGTTATGCCATTTGGGCTGACCAATGCTCCTGCAGATTTTATGGATCTGAATAGAAATTTTCATCTGTATTTAGACCAATTCATTGTGGTCTTTATAGATGATATTCTGATTTTCAGCATCCGAAGAGGAGCATGCATCTCATTTGAGGTTTACCCTGCAGTTGTTAAGGGATAACCATTGTTTGCCAAATTCAGTAAGTGTGAATTTTGGTTGAAAGAAATTAATTTTCTGGGTCATGTCATCTCAGCTAAAGGAGTGGCAGTGGACCCGAGTAAAGTGGAAGCAGTGATGAAATGGGAAGTGCCTAAGACAATCATTGAGATTAGAAGTTTTCTGGGATTGGCAGGTTATTATAGGCACTTCATACAAGATTTTCTAAGATTGCGGCACCCATGACCAAATTGACCAGAAAAGGTGTGCCATTTGTGTGGTCCAGTGAATGTCAGAAAAGTTTATGGAATTGAAGAAAGGCTTACAACAGCACCCATATGGCATTACGGTAGGAAGTGGTGGTTTTGTGGTAATACAGATGCTTCAAAGAGAGGACTTGGCGCAGTACTTATGCAGCATGGCAAAGTGATAGCTTATGCATCCAGGCAATTGAAGCCGGCAAAGGAGAATTACCCCACTCATGATTTGGAATTGGCAGCGGCAGTGGGTTTGCCTTGAAAATGTGGAGGCATTATCTGTATGGCGAGAGATTTGAGATCTTTATGTTGGGTTCATATTCTGGAAACTAAGTGAATTCACATTCTAAATGATAAATGATAATCAAACAATGTTTTTAAGATGAATGAGTTGAATTGAGGTTTTATACATGTCAATTAACATGATAAATATTGGTTATCTATGTCTTCATTATACCTAACTATACATGTTTTATCATGTAGGTACAAGTGCATATAACCAAGCCTTCAAATCATGAGACAATGATCACAAGTACAGTGTATACATGTACCTGTCGACAGACCCAAAGGCATATGTCGACAGATGCCACAGTTGTGATCAGACAGAAAAGTACTGAGAGCACCTGTCGATAGATGCTCAGAGACCTGTGTCGACAGATGTCACAGACAGAAATGCCAGACTTCTGTGTTCTGGCAAAACTGACTCTGCCTGTCGACAGATAGGTGTCGCCTGTTGACAGATGCCACAGGCCAGCAGCGACCTGAACTCTGTCTATTGCAAATCTGTTGCAATCTATCGACAGATACTCAATACCTATCGACAGACGCAGAGGATCTTCAAATACGGAAACCTTCCTTCATATCCAAGATTGTGTTTTCAAGTCCCACGACTCTCCACATGAAAACACAACTATATAAGCATCTTTTTGAAGAGAATCTCGTACAGAAGCAGCCACAACCAAAACCCTAAAGCCAAGTCCAAGAGAAAAGATTGATGCTGCTCTGCTTCAAGACTGTAGTGCAGAGACCGGAAGATCTGTTGATCTTGCAGTACTGAAGATAGATCGTCGTGGATTCAACCTTCTACATCAATCCAAAGCAGTCAAGTCGAAGTTTGAACTCCATCCAGACGTCTCAGAAGAGTTCCACATTAGGATTTACTCCTATACTCTGAACTCTTCCTGTTTCACAATCTTATCCATCGTGTGTGTGTTTGTGTGATTCAAGTGTCTCTTGTGCTTAAGATCACTGTGTGTGTTGTTCTGATCGTGGGTGCACATCAGAAAACACGGTGTGTGTGAGTTGTAGTCACCGAACTCGCTCATAAGCAGTTTATTCTGTGTGTCTGTGTGTGCCGTGGATGTAGGATACACTGTTGTGTACTCCGAACCACGTAAATCTGCGTGTCTCGTGGTTTGATCATTTCTACGATAGATGTTTGATAGGCGCGTTGCATATTCACATGCTAGATAGGTTTCTACTTTATCTACACATAGTTTAGATCTGATACTGTCTGTAATCTGTGCTTTTAAAAAGATCGTGATAATAGTTTTTTAAGAGACAGTAATCTATTCAACCCCCCTTCTAGATTACCATATTGGGAATTCGCAACCCTTCAATTGGTATCAGAGCCGAGTTTCTCCGATTTATTGCTTTATCTATTTGATCTTACGATCAGGAGATTCACGGTCAAATGGAATCTACAAGGGGTTATATGGCCGAGGGACACTCAGTGACCAGGCCACCCTTCTTTGATGGCACTGACTATCCCTATTGGAAAACCGCATGCAGGGTGTTTTCTACGAGCACAAAACTATGAATTGTGGAAGATGGTCAGAACAGGACCATATTATTGCCTCAAGACGAAGATACATGGACTAAGGACCAGATTGCCAAAGGGACACTCAACTGGAGCGCCCTCAATATGATGCAGTGCCCAGTTTACCCAAAGGAGTATTCAAGAGTCTCCACATGCACCTCAGCTAAGGAGATGTGGGACAAGCTCGAGTGATATATGAAGGTACGTGAGGTGAGAGAATCCAAGGTAAGCATGCTCGTCTCAGAATATGAAATTTTAAGATGAACCATGATGAGACAATTTCTGACATGTTTGCTAGTTTCATGGTACTTATAATGGATTGAAAGGTCTTAAAAAGGAATACTCAGAGAGTGATTTGGTGAGGAAGATACTTCGGTCTCTTCCATCCTCTTGGAACACCAAGTCACTGTCATCGAGGATTCCAAGAATCTTTCAACAATGAAAGTGGATGAATTGATTGGATCTCTCATGACTTATGAACTAAATGTAAAAAGAAAGAAACTGAAGAGAATCCAAGGAAGTCTATTGCCTTGAAGGCTTCCAACAAAGTATCTTCAGGTTCCAAAAAGAGTGCCAACAGGATGGTTCTGAGTCTGAAACCTCCACTGATAGTGAGAATGACGAAATGGCCATGCTCACTAGACAGTTTAAGAAGTTCCTAAAGTTCAAAAGAAGAGGTTCAGGAAACTCCAAACCTTTCCAAAAGGGCACCAACAGGTTTGATTCGTCCAATAAAAAATCTGATGTTGTGTGCTATGAGTGCAAGAAGCAGGGACACATGAGAGGAGAGTGCCCCGAGCTCAAGAAGAAACTGAAAAAGGACAAGTTCATTTTCAAGAAAGCCAAAGCAATGCTGGCTACATGGAGTGATGAAGACGATGACGAAAAAAGTCAAGCTACCTCAGGAGAGATGAAGAAATTCACTGTCTTATGGCAAGGAGTGATGACTCCTCTGAGGTAAAGTCTTCCTTTAAATCATTTCCACTACTGAATGGGAAGAAGCTTACACTGTCCTTTTTGAAAAATTCTGTCAATTCAAATCAGAAAATAAAGCACTCAAGAAGTGAGTTAATTTCCTTGTTCATGAAACCGATAATAATGATGAAATTGAATCTCTGAATAAGGTAATTGACATGATGAAAATAGATGAACAAACACACAGTGAAGAGATGGATAGCATGAAAATTAAGCTTCAAGAAGTTCAAAAAGAGAAAGATGATCTAATGAACTCTCTGAAACTCTAAACAGTGAGCATGCTAATCTAAAAGAGAAATTGGAAAAAGCTGAAAAGGAGTTAAAAGGCAAATCAAAGGATCTATCTAGTTGTTAAGAGCAAACAAAATCTAGATGCAATCTTAGGATCCAATGTGTTTGTTGCTAGACATGGGATTGGGTTTCAAAATCCTAAGCCAAAGGAAATAGCAAAAAATCTGTTGACTGATTTCATTGATCCTACCCCAAGTTCTAGCAATCAAAATCCCTCAAAGAAAAGGAAAAATCAATCCAAGGGTAAAAACCAGGAACCTAAGGCTACCAAATTTGTTCCAACTAAGCTTAAGGAGTTTGCTACTAACCCCAAACAGGGATGTCCCAAGGAAAAACAGCAAGTCCCTAAAGCTAAGTTCAGAAGGCAACAAACGGGTAAGATGCCTATGCATGCTCCTAAGAATCCAAAGCCCACTGTTGTTCATAAGCCATCATCATGTAAAATCTGTAAAAGATTGGGCACAATGAAAAACAATGCTGGAACAATCCAATAAAATAGAAACTCAAACAATTTCGATTCCAAAGCATTTACTGGTGGCATGAATGATAAAACGGCACCAAAGTAATTTGGGTACCAAAACCTATTGTCTAATTCACATGTGCAGGAATGCCTAGTAGCTCACAATCAAAACAAATGGTATCTGGATAGTGGCTGCTCGAGGCATATGACGGGCGATAAAGAAAAATTCAGTTTGCTCGTGGAAAAGGACGGAGGTCACGTTGTCTTTGGAGGGAAACAACAAAGGCCAGATCATCGGCTCAGGTAAGGTTGGTAAGTTTGCCTCCAACTCATTAGATAATGTACTATTAGTTGATGGTCTTCATCACAATTGCTTAGCATAAGTCAATTGTGTGATAAGGGCCATAAAATTGTTTTGAATCAGATTCATGTCAAATCTTTGATAAGGAAACAGGAAGTCTCAAATTTTCTGGAAAAAGAATGAATAACATCTACATGGTTGATTTAGATGATCCAGAAAATAATGATTTATGTCTTGTAGCAAATAAACAGGACGAGCTTACATTATGGCATCGTAGACTTGGTCATGCGAGTTACAATGTTTTGCACAAGATCATGAGGCTCAAACTGGTAAGTGGACTTCCTGAAATCCCATTCAATAAAATGAAAATTTCTGTGATGCGTGTGCACAGGGAAACAGACCCGAAAAGCCTTCAAATCGAAAGCACCGGTAAGTACTTCCAAAGCTTATGAACTGTTGCACATGGACCTATTTGGACCTACTAGAACACTGAGTCTCAATGGCAAACGGTACGGCTTTGTCATTGTAGATGATTTTTCTAGGTTCACTTGGTGAAATTTCTGGCTCATAAGAATGATGCAATTAATGTTTTTGAAGAATTCTTCAATAAATTGAGCATGGAAATATCCACAAGATATGCTCCATCCGCACTGATCACGGGGAGAATTTGATAACAACTCCTTCACTGATTTCTGCAGGAACCAAGGAATAGACCACTTGTTCTCCTCCCCAAGAACTCCAGAACAAAACGGGGTTGTGGAGAGGAAGAATAGAACCTTGGTGGAGATGGCTCGTACGCTTCTGGTCAAAAATCAACTTGCAAGAACCTTTTGGGCAGAAGCGGTAAACACGTCATGCTACATTCTTAATCGAGCCATGGTAAGACCGGTATTCAAGAAAACTTCCTATGAGCTTCTCAAAGGTAAAGAAACCATCTCTTGGATACTTCAGAGTTTTTGGTTCAAAGGTGTTCATACATAATAATGATAAACTGATTTGGACAAATTTGAAGTCAAAAGCGACAAAGGTATTTTTCTTGGAACTCAGAACACTCTAGAGCTTATAGAGTGTTTAATCTTAAAACCAGAAAAGTGGAAGAAACTCCACATGTTGTATTTGATGAATCTCAAACAAATCTAACAGTTCTAATCTTTCAGTTTCAAGATGAAACTGAAGATACAACACTTGAAGAACTGCAAAACAAATCAAATACAATTTCTAAGTCAGTTCCAAAAATAAACAGTGGCTATCTACGCAGGTACAATGATGAAGATGACAGACTTTTGTTTCAGAAGAAAGATGAAGGTACCTGCACAAGATCCACAACAGAGGATGAACCACAACATGAAAGTCCTTCAGCCACCCCTCCTCCAGAACAGTCTCCTCAGTGCAAGATCAACCCGGTCCTTCAACAATCACTAATGTGAGGTACTCTAAAGCACATCCATCACTTGAGAATGTCATAGGTAACATAAATGATTCAGTTCAAACTAGGTCTCAAGTTCATCAAATAGTTGAACAGGATCATTTAGCTTTGTCTCTCAAGTGGAGCCTAAAAATGTTGAAGAAGCCTTGAACGAAACTTCGTGGATTGATGCTATGCATGAGGAGCTAGGCCAATTTCAAAGAAACAATGTCTGGAGTTTAGTTCCTAGAACCCCCGAAATTTCTGTAATTGGGACAAGATGGGTCTTTAGGAATAAACTAAATGAAGAGGGAAAGGTGGTGAGAAACAAGGCTAGACTGGTTGTAAAGGGTTATAATCAGGAATTTGGTGTGGATTTTGAAGAATCTTTTGCACCTGTAGCTAGACTAGAAGCAGTCAGAATCTTGTTAGCTTATGCATGTTCAAACAAGTTCAAACTATATCAAATGGATGTTAAAACTGTTTTCTTAAATGGCTACATCAAAGAGGAAGTTTATGTCTCTCACCACCTGGCTTTGAACTTCATGACAAACCAAACCATGTATAAATTGCACAAGGCTCTCTATGGTTTGAAACAAGCACCCCGAGCTTGGTACGACAGGCTAAGCCAATTTCTGGTAAGCAAAAACTACTCACGAGGTAAAGTAGACCAAACTCTCTTTCAAAGAAAGTTCGCACACAAATCATTGTTGTTCAAGTGTATGTGGACGACATAATCTTGGTTCTACTAACCCCTCACTGTGTGAAGAATTCTCACATCACATGCACAGTGAATTTGAGATGAGTTTAATGGGGGAGCTCCAATTTTTTCTTGGTCTGCAGGTCAAGCAAATGGAAGATGGCTTCTTCATAAACCAAGAAAAATATGTCAAAGAGCTTCTCAAGAGATTTCAGTTTGAAACTGCAAAACCTGCCTCAACACCGATGAACACAAGCATTAAGCTAGAAAGTGATGAGAAAGGTAAACCGGTAGATGCTAACACTTCCGAGGTATGATCGGCTCACTCCTCTATCTTACTGCAAGTAGACCTGACATACAATTCAGTGTTTGCCTCTGTGCTAGATATCAATCTAGTCCAAAGGAAAGCCACCTAATTGCATTTAAGAGAATATTCAGGTATCTCTCAAGTACACATGACATGGGTCTTTGGTATCCAGCAGAAGTAGCTTTAACTTAATCTCATATTCTGATGCTGACTATGCTGGATGTAAATTTGACAGGAAGAGCACTAGTGGCTATTTCCAGATGCTTGGTGGTTGCATGGTTTCGTGGGCATCCAAGAAGCAACATTCGGTTGCACTCTCCACTGCAGAGGCAGAATATGTTGCTGCAGGGAGTTGTGCAACACAAGTGTTGTGGATAAAAAGTCAGTTGTGTGACTACGACATTGACCTTGGATGCACACCAATCCTATGTGACAACACTAGTGCAATCATCTATCAAAATCCCATTCAACACTCTAGGACAAAACACATAGAAATCCGTCATCACTTCTTGAGAGATGAGGTAGCCAATAGAAATTTGGAAATTAGCTTCATACCAACAGAACAACAACTAGCTGATATCTTTACAAAACCATTGGCTGAGGATAGGTTCACATCCTTAGAAGAGAGTTAGGCTTATGTAAAATTCAGTGACACAAATCCCAAGTCCTTGATGTATGTTCCTTGTAAGCAACAACTATGGGGTATATCAAATGGTGATTTGTGGAAAAACAAGTTCGGCTTGTTTGGAAACTTTCATTATGCGTGAGAAAATATTCTCCGCCAAGTACCCGTAGTTGGAGCCCATTAAGGGACATCCATGTTGGACAAAGGGGTAAGTTTCATTTCATTAGCCAAATCACTCTGAAAAATAAACAAAACTCATAAATCAAAATACCCAAAACAGTTTCAATTCCATGAATGGTCTGCTGAATACATGTGTGCATATCTTGCTTGAATTGAATTGCATTGCTTAATTTTGAGTCTTCTCATGAGCACACATTATGGGGGAGCTAGTTCAAAAGATGGGTGTTATTGTGAAGAAATCATTTCTCCTTACTGTTCACTAACTCCTTCACATGGGATGATCTTTTCACATTCCCTTCTTCTCTAAACTGGCCTTCAACAAGGATCTGTCGACAGCCCTTTCCTTCCCTTTCGACAGATAGGCATCCACAGACCACAGTTTCTGAACTCTGTGTGCATCTGTCGACAGTCGACCATGCATCTGTCGACAGATTGCACAGGTTTTGTCCTCCCCGCACAGCCTACAATCTGTCTGTGTGTAGCTGTCGACAGACACAACTTGGCTTGTCGACAGATAACACAGTACTCTCAACCAGCTGAACACCCATTCATCTGTCTGAGTGTGACTGTCGACAAGCTCACTTTGCTGTCGACAGACACATTTCTACTTGGCATTTCAAGCCTATTCAATCAAAAACCTTTGAGCTGGTTTCTTTAAAAATGTCTAAGGTGTTTATATGGTGTTAATAACATATATGATCACATCATGTGCATAAGATATTAAAGCATTTTCAACAATCTTGTGATTTTATAATACTCATGTTGAGTCTAGGTTCCATCATTCTGGAAACATTTCACTATTTTCAAAAACTTAACACCTAACTCTTCTTCATAATTTACATGTAGGCAAACATGATTCTCTTTTGAAAGGTATTATGATCACTGAGTTTAATGTCTACAATTGATGGATAATCAATCACTATATTGATCTTGGGTTATTAAACAATACTTGGAGAAAAGCTACCTATTTCTAAACAATTTCATTCCATTAGATTAAAATGAATTACATTTGGAAAAATGCAGAGCAATGATGAGTTCTTGCTAAGTAACGGGGAGTGGGCATCACAAATGTTTGCCCTCGCGTCAAAAGGCTAATTCGTCAACTCTGTACAACGGTATGATGGACACTTTCACTGAGTAACTAAGGGTACGGGCACGTATAATGTCTACCCTCATGTTCAAAGGTGTGAAGTTTCTCTTAATTACCTTTTTCCCTTTGCATTAAAGAATGGCAAATAACGAAAATTTGAAATAGTGTGAAGCCTCCACTGAGTGCTAATTCCCATGGGTCATTGTTGTTTTTGAATGTCTTGGCATTTAGATATTTCTCTCCTTGATCATTTGAACCTCAACTATGAGGATTGTGTTGTCCTACACTCTAATTAACAAAGAGAAGAGTAAGTGTTTCCTTTTCATATAAGTGACTGTTTTTCTTCATGCTTCAACTTCAGACTAATTAAGTATTATGTTTGAACCATTAAGATAGTTGAAGTGGCTTTTCATCTACATGTATATGATAGTTCTTACATATGTATTCTTCATCTATTCACCTTAGGTAATCAGTTAAAACCACTGCTCAAGAGTTCCCTTTCAAATTACACACAAAAATCCACAAGATGACATTCTGAAAGCATCTGTCGACAGATAATTCTGTCTGTCGACAGACGGCGACTGCCCTGTTTGGAAGTCCAACGGCACGCCGTTTGGGGCTGATTTGGTGGGCCATTGCCTTTTAAACTTCCCCTCACTTCTTTAAATAGGCATCTCCGGCCCTTCCACCTCCAACACCACCCCAATCTTCTTTCTTTCCTCTCTCAAACACCTCCTTCCCCTTCTGGACGGGAAACCCTACCTCCATCCCCCTTGCTTCATACCCTTGCTCCCTCTTTCTCCAGCCCTCCTTCCTCTTCCTCCTCCTTTGCCTCATCCCATCCATGGCTCCCAAGGCGAAGAAGTTGGTCTCACGTCGTCGTCCCGCCTCCTCCTCGCCCGCGAAGGATCCAGGGCTCACGATGAACGCGGACCAAACCCAGGATGATCGCCTTCCAGAGTTGGTCGTACCTCCCCGTCTCCATCTCAATGGGTTCACGGTACATTCACAAAGTTTGTTCCTCCACGTTATGTGGATTTCCACTCGTTGGCCGATCTCTTTCCCCAACCTCCAACCCCTGTTCGATACCCAGGGTTGGACAGTCTTTCTCTACTACGCTCATACGGCATACTCTCCCACTGCCATAACTGAGTTCTTTAACAACCTAGCTTCCTCCGATGAGGCGTTCTACACCTCTGTGAAGGGCACTCCCTTTAAACTCACTGCTAACCTTTTTAGCACTGCCCTCCAGATTCCGAACACCGGGGCGGATATTCTTGATCATCATCCAGACGCCTCTGTCTACTATCCCCTTCTTACTCTTCAACCCTATGATACAACCATGGATTGCTAAGCTCAATGCCAACACTTTCCCTCCCCTCAACCGCATGATTCACAAATCTTCACCACTTGCATTGCGCCGAAGCATGGCAGTCGTGAACTCGTCACCAATGTTCACAAATCATTGTTACCTTCTTCCTTAATTGTGAACCCATCAATCTTCCTCTCCTAATGCTTCGCTTGATCACCAAGTGCTTCTACCAACCCAGGAGATCCATGCCCTTCGCTTGCCAATTACTTCTCTTTTGAAGTTTATTGGCATTCCCATTCCAGACAGTGAGTGTGTCTCACTCAACTCCCGCAACAGTTTTGATATCACTGCCGCCACACGCATGGGATACAAGCTAGTGGATGGGGTCGTCACCCGGAACTCAAGGGCAAGGCACCTGCTGCTGCCGAGGATGAAGACTACATTGGGATGACGATCAAGCTGATGATGAAGAAGATGCTGAAGAAGGTGATGAAGACTCCCAGTCAGAGCCACTAGATGCTCCGGGAGATGCTGGTGTTGATGTGGCTGCTCAGCCCTCCATTAGGGATTTGATAGCGCAGCTACAAGTGCAGATGACACATGGCTTTGAGAGGCTGAATGCAAAGAATGGATACCTTGGACACACGCATTGACAGACTTGCCACTGAGCGTCATGCCCTCATCAAGCTCCTGAAGATGATGCTGCTTAGATAGACTTGATGTCAAGGAGTGGGTCATGTCCTGTATTTTCATTTCAGTCTGAGCAATGTCGTTTCTCTCTTATGTTATTTCATGTATTTTCATGCATTTTCTCCTTCACTTCATGTTACTTCAGTCACACTTTTGTCATGTGAATGCTTCACTTTCCTATGAATGAAATCACATGTTTGTGCAAATCTCATGTGTGATTGTTGAAATTTACTTTTGATGTTGTCAAAAGGGGAGAAGAAACCTCAATTGAATAAGCATTAATTGAATAATTTTGTCATCATCAAAAGGGGGAGAATGTTGGGTTCATATTCTGGAAACTAAGTGAATTCACATTCTAAATGATAATCAAACAATGTTTTTAATGATGAATAAATGTATTGAGGTTTCATACATGTCAATTAACATGATACAATATTTGGTTATCTATGTCTTCATTATACCTAACTATACATGTTTTATCATGTAGGTACAAGTGCATATACCAAGCCTTCTCAAATCATGAGAAATGATCACAAGTACAGTGTATACATGTACCTGTCGACAGACCAAAGGCATATGTCGACAGATGCCACAGTTGTGATCAGACAGAAAAGTGCTATGTTCAGAAAAAGAGCACCTGTCGACAGATGCTCAGAAACCTGTCGACAGATGTCACAGACAGAAATGCCAGAGTTCTGTGTTTTGGCAAAACTGACCTTGTCTGTCGACAGATGGATGTCGCCTGTCGACAGATGCCACAGGCCAGAGCAACCTGAAATCTGTCCATTGCAAATCTGTTGCAATATGTCGACAGATACTCAATACCTGTCGACAGACGCAGAGGATCTTCAAATACGGAAACCTTCCTTCATATCCAAGATTGTGTTTTCAAGTCCCACGACACTCCACATGAAAACACAACTATATAAGCATCCTTTTGAATAGAATCTCGTACAGAAGCAGCCACAACCAAAAACCCTAAAGCCAAGTCCAAGAGAAAAGAGTTGCTGCTGCTCTGCTTCAAGTCTGCAGTGCAGAGACCGGAAGATCTGTTGGTTCTGCAGTACTGAAGATAGATCGTCGTGGATTCAACCTTCTCCATCAATCCAAAGCAGTCAAGTCGAAGTTTGAACTCCATCCAGACGTTCTCAGAAGAGTTCCACATCAGGATTTACTCCTATACTCTGAACTCTTCCTGTTTCACAATTCTTATCCATCGTGTGTGTGTTTGTGTGATTCAAGTGTCTCTTGTGCTTGAGATCACTTGTGTGTGTTGTTCTGATTGTGGGTGCACATCAGAAACACGTGTGTGTGAGTTGTAGTCACCGAACTCGCTCATAAGCAGTTTAGTCTTGTGTGTGTGTGTGCCGTGGACGTAGGATACACTGTTGTGTACTCCGAACCACGTAAATCTGCGTGTCTCGTGGTTTGATCATTTCACGATAGATGTTTGATAGGCACGTTGCATATTCACACTCGCTAGATATGTTTTCTACTTCATTACTACACATAGTTTAGATCTTGATACTGTCTTGTTAATCTGTGCTCAAGAAAAGAACGTGATATAATTTTTTAAGAGACAGTAATCTATTCAACCCCCTTCTAGATTACCATATTGGGAATTCCGCAACCCTTCAAAAGAGATCATGGCGGGAACGCACCTGGGGTGATTTTGCCCCTATGGGTATGGGAAAAACGTGGGTAGATAGGGAAATGCTCTATCTAAAAATAACGCAAAAATGCATGTAGAAATAAGAAGAGAAAGGAGAAGAAAAAGAGCCCCATTGGGGTGACTCCCTGGCGTGAGTGCGGCTCCAAGGATGTGCAAGAGCTCCAGGAGGTCGTCGGGTCGCCCTTCTTACGTTCCGTGCTCCGTTAATGGTGGAAGAGTGGCTTTGAGGAGTGGAATGTGAAGGAGAATGGCAAATGGGTGGCTGTGGTGCTAAGTATAGATCAGAGGAGATTTCGGCAGCCCTTCGGGTGGTAATGAGGCTCTCCCCGTCCTTAGGAGGGGCCTTGCTTATATAGAGCTTGGGATAAGAATTAGTGATATTATCTCTTCAAAAGGTTTTAAAAATCATAATAGGAGATAAAGCCCTATAAAAATCGGGTTGAGAGTCCTTGGGGATCCTCACAAGAGTCCCTAAGGCTATGATCCCGCCCCAAGGGGAGGGATAATCCTTGGGATTAAGTTGAACTCAAAGGAGGATAAATAGGAAGTAGTTAAGGAGGCCAGAGAATTCGGTCATTGTCGCGACGTATCGTAGGGCCGCGACTAAGACGCGACAGTGCGGGTGGACGCGACAGCATTGCCCACGTGCATGGATAATGCATGGGCTGTCGTGGCCGCCAGAGCTGTCGCGACTAGAGACGCGGCGCCACAAGGCGTCGCGACAATAAATCCGCTTTATTTGAAAATTATCACCCAACTACATGATAGAACAAGAGTTATCATGCCCCAAGGACTCTCTCAAGTGATAAATCTCAGGATTTCAAGGTATTTTAATGTTTAAAGGAGGACTCAACAAGGCAAATGATGGGCTCAAGGTGAGTGACCAATTAGGGGCCCACTAAGACAACAAGAGAAGTGGTTCAACCCATTAGTCAAACCGGGTGTCTACAGATTGCCCCTCCTTGGCTTCCACTTTGCAGGGGAGCGAAGCGAAAGTGGAGTGGAGATGTCATGAAGTGACGGTGAAACGGAGATGACACAGAGTGGACTGAAAAGTGGAGTCCAAGGTAAAGAGACACCCGATCTTAACTAACAGGCAATTGGAATCTTTGTGAAAGCCCCGAGTCGGTTGTTCGAGTAGAATGCAAAGAAGAGCACAGGTTTGGACGAGAGGAAAAAAAAAGAAGAGGACGATCAACCCCTCGATTGAGAGGTACCCTAGCCGATTGGCCTGCAGGTTTCGTTTTGGAAGGAACATGTGCGTGCCAGGCAGGTAACTCATGACTCTGTCCTGGGAGCGGTTCGCAACCAAAACAAATCAAGAAGTAGGATGAGTAATTGGATAAGGAATCCAGACAGGGAAATTCTTGTCAATCTAACGGGAATAACTTGCTCGGAGGCAAACCTTCCGATTCAGAGTGGAATTGGATTTCTTGTTTGGAACATGAAGGATGATTGGGCACTCAACACGAGCTCATCAATGGTCAAGAATGAGTCAGGAAAGTTCAAAGTCCTACATGATGCATGTTGGGCTAAAGTAAAAGAAATCATCAAAGCGAATGCAAAGAAAAGAAAAAATAGAAAATAGATCAAGGATAATATTGCTAAGTCAGTAAGAACGGGTCAAGAGACTACCCGCAACCGCGGTGTAGGCCTGAATCTATCGTCCCCGTGCTTAACTAACTCAACGGCCTATCCAATGATTAACAATGTGTACCTAGATTATCACTGTTTTTGGTAAAGGGGAACTCAAATCCCAGAACACATTGAGAACCAGCCGGTCCTTGAAAGATATAATAGATAGAATACCATATAGTAATGCGAGGAATAGGGACAGAAATACGATACCTGTCTTACCTGTGACGAAATCTTTCTTGATTTTCTGAATTTTTGATTTTTTTTTTCCTTTTTTTTTAGAAATAAACACAATGGAATATGAAACACAACAATTATAAGCAATCAAACAACATATATACACAGCTCAAGGATGAAAACAACCCCTCGGGTGGAGAGGCGACAGCCGAAACGACCGCGACCATGTCGCGTCGCAGCGCCCTGTCGCGACATGGTCGCGTCAGATCGCGGCGTCGCGACTCGGACAGAGCTCGGAAAGACCAGGAAACCGGGGTTCACCCTTATCCTAAGACACCTAGACTCACACTAGGACTCCTAAACCTCTTCTAATCTTATCCTAACACCTAGTCTCGGGATTAGAGTGGGTCTCTAACCCTTAAGACCTTATAAATAGAGGGTTGAGGGTGCTAATCCCGCAGCTAACCCCTGGCATCCTCTGCTCTTCAAGTTCAAGCTCTCTTTTCCTCTCTTGCAACCATGAAGAGGAATTATTGGCTTTTGCAGAAGATATCCCCACTTACTCCGGCCCAAAAGCTGCTAGGGAGACATATGCCGATCTGAAGCAACTCTCCGCTATCCCGGGGCACATCTACACGCGCCCGAAGCTCCAAGTAAGTGGCCTTTTCTTCTGAGATTCTGAACTTTCTGCACTGTTCTGTTTTTTTTCTCTATTTTTTTGCTTTGTTTTGCTGTTTTCGCTCTTCTCTTTTTCTCCTCTTTTCCTTCCGTTCTTCATGCTTCTTCTTCTATCTCAGATCCTCCCCGGCCAACGGCGATTCTCAAAGATGCCATGGCTGGTACCCATGCTCGAGTTACTGCCGCCCACGTCTATTGGTCACTTGAAGGAGTGGGGGCTATCCACCGTCTTCGTATTGGCCAAAAACTACAACAAGTTGGTGCATGTGTGGGGGAGTGTCACAGCCATGGTGGAGCTATGGCATCCACAGACCAACTCGTTCATCTTTCCAGAGTTCGAAGCGACGATCCTTTTGGAAGAGTTGGAGATCATGCTTGGCCTCCCACGCTATCAAAGGGGTGAAGAACTTGCAATCTCCTACACCGTGGACCAGATCAACTCATGGAGCATCCTGGCATACATTACCACAAAGAAGAACGATCTCTACTCCATGACTAGCGGTATGCATGTTCACCTCCTCCCAATTGCTCAGTGGATTATTTCCCAGTGTAAGCGGAAGACCACGAACTACACCGCCATCGCCAAGGCAGCCGCCATATGCATTTGCGGCGTCATACTCTTCCCGGAAGCCGACGGTGCCATCTCTTTTGGCAATCTTAGCATTATTGACTCCATCTCCGAAGGTATGAAAATTGGGCAAGCCGTCCTGGGTTTTCTATATGCTGGCCTGACCTCTGCAGCACTCGGGGTCCTTTCTATGGATCGGTTGTCGCCCTTGAACTATGGATGGGGATGCATGTTCAATTCCGGGCGGTGGAGGACCTGACCATGGAATGCTAGACAATGCTGAACCACCCACTGGCGTACGTGGGCGGACGGCTTCACATGAGCCCTCGGGCATGGTGCAAAACGGCTCAAGTGAAGGGCATACAAGCCTGGCGCCAATACCTCCGAAGTCTGACCGTGGCGGATTTTGACATGCGCCCACGATTCATGCACGGCCGGACAATCCACCTTCCTCAACGCACTGGGCTCGCCTTGAGGCTGCTGGGCAACGGGCGCTAGTTTCCTACAACCCGGACCGCTGCCATCTCCAATGCGGTGCGGCTCGCACGGTGGTTCCACTTCTATCACACTTCCCACCTATCCAAGAGAGGAAGAGGGGCGATGCACAGGACGAGCGCGACATGCGCAGCGCCGTCGTCCACTGGGAAGGATGCGCGACGAGCGCGATTCAAGCCGAGGTGGAAGAAGATGACGAAGCAATCACGGAATACATTGAAGCTTTGAAAAAACTTCAGCCTGCGGGAGGGAACAATTGATTTGATTTGAATTGTAAGCCAGATGGTAGTTAGGAAAGAATTTGAAAATATTGTTTTGATTGCTTAGAGCGAATTAGAGCATGTAACAGGCTTTGCATTTGAATGAAATAGAATGAAATTTTCTGCAACGGAAAGGCTCTGTTGATGACGCGACAGCCACGGGTGTCGCCTTTTTGTCGCGGCCATGCGGGTGTCGCGACGCTGTCGCGGCAGCCCAGAGGGTCGCGACATGAACGCGACCGCCCGCTGCGTCGCGTCATGAACCGATCAATTCAAAACCAAACGGCCCCCCTTTCCTTCTTCCTTTCCGGTTTTCAAAAAACAAACTCCAAACCTTCGAACTCTTTCCCCCAATTCCCCTGCATTCCAACCTCCTTGCTAGCTCAAACTCAACCCAACAACCCATATTGTGATGGAAGGCAGAAAAGAGATCGGCGAGGGCTCATCGCGGGGGAAGCGCCACGCGGAGCGTCGGTACTCACGACGACGGCGGAAGAGCCTCCGGTCGAGGAGGAAGCGCCCGAGGTCGCAATGGGAGAGGAGGAGGACGAGGGGATGGCTCCAGTCACGAATGTGGAGGAGGAGCGGAGGAAAGAGCGAAAGCCATGAAAACGGTAAGTACCCCTCCCTCAAACCTTGAATGGTAGTAGAATAGAGGTAGACGGAGCCCCTAGAGGGCGAATGTAGGGCGAAACGCCCATGAAAACGAGGATCAAACAAAGAGGGCTCCGGCCGTTTTGATTCTGAGAACGCGTCAGCACGACCCGCGCGACATGGTGTCGCGGCGGGGCGGGGCGTCGCGACAGTGTCGCGACGTCTAAGGCAGACGCTACCTTATCGCGCCCGTCCGCGACAAGGTCGCGGCTGCAATAGCTGTCGCGACTTTGTCCGAACACACAATAAAGGCCTGAAATTGAACTTGAACGAATTTTGCAGGGTGAAATGAGGGCTCGCATGGACACTGGTGCTGGCTGCTTTCCTAGCCTTCCCCCCTTCCAGCGAGAGCGAGTAGAGGAGATGGGGTTTGGGCAGATCTTTAGGATCGAGAGGATGAGGGTGGACCCGGCCCTCACCCAGGCCCTGCGGAGCAGGTGGGACACAGAGGCGAGTGCCTTTGCATTCCCATGGGGGCATATGATCCCTAGCTTGGAGGATGTGAGCCGGATCACAGGGCTTAGAGTCTATGGGCGGGCAGTGAGCGGCTACACCTATCCCTGCTATCATGACTTAGCTGAGCGCCTCCTAGACCTCCCAGTAGAGCGCAGGTCCTCCCTAGTGCCTAGGGTAGCATTGCAGGAGAGTCTGGGCTTGTACGAGGCGGGGAAGAACGTAGGGGAGAGTGAGGATGAGTACCTGGCGAGGCTAGCTAGGGTCAGCCAGAGGGAGCTTGCGAGCGAG
This sequence comes from Colocasia esculenta, assembly GCA_014218235.1. Classification (NCBI taxonomy): domain Eukaryota; kingdom Viridiplantae; phylum Streptophyta; class Magnoliopsida; order Alismatales; family Araceae; genus Colocasia; species Colocasia esculenta. Next base: position 30,863,356 of record CM024763.1, on the reverse strand, counting down.
CCCGGGCCGCAGGCGGACTTGGACTTGCGCCGTTTTCTCGTTCTCTTTCTTGGTAGACTCTTGTTTGCCACGAGAGGCGACGCAGTCCACTGCCGCTTCCTGCCCTTGCTAGAGGACCTAGGTGAGGTAGGGGGGTATGCTTGGGGAGCAGCCTTCTTAGCGCACCAGTTCGACGGTTTGAGCGCCTCCGAGCGGCAGACGTCTACGAGCGGCTTCTACCCCTTCCTTCAGGTACACCTTCTCTCCTAACTCTTTTGGATCTAAACATCATTTTGCTTAAACTGCCAACTGATTTGTCTTTCATCTTGCAGGTTTGGGCCTATCTACACCTCCCAGCCCTGGGGAGAGGGGATCTCACACGGCCGGGCTTCGTGCCCATTGCACGCCGTTGGGACTCTCGCCGAGACACCCGCCACTTGGTTGATCAGCTGGAGCGCCTACAGGAGGCCATCGACAGCTACCCTTATCAGGATGTAAGTACCTTTTAATCCCTGCCTTTTCTTAAATTATTTGCTTGAAATGACTGATTACTTCTCTTTTGCAGGTGATTTGGCAGCCATATTTGGGGGAGGGTGATGAGGGACAGCCTTGGTTGGCGCAGGCCCGCCCCTACTTCGGTAGGTCGGTGTGGTTGCATGCGCTGAACCTTGTGCTACCTCTGAACCTATTCTTGACCCAGCGCTCCCTGGGCCTCAGGCAGAGTTGTGGAGTTCCCCGTCCGGGACCGTTTCGCCGGCCGGGTCGGAGTTTCCGGGGACTTCACGACACGACAAACTGGAGGGCGGGCGCGCGAGCAGATTGAGAACTGGGAGCGGAAAGGCAAGGGGGTCAGATCGGACGCGACCACTGACGATGCCTACCTCCAGGCGTACGCCTTGAAGTACGGAGGAAAGGTATACAAGAGCGCCCGACACCAGGTAAAACTTCTAAACCACGGCTCAAAAATTCGGTTTAATGATTAGAACTGATGATTTGGCAATTCCTTGCAGGTGGATGTGACAGGTGAGATCGCATCGCTCCGAGCCTTGCTCCAGTCGGCGGTGCAAGATCGGGAGGCAGCCCAGAGGCAGACGACAGAGCTGGTAAGTACCGTGTTCACTTTCAGCCCCTTTGATTTAAGCAAAATTTTGAAACTGACATGTCTTTTGCGTGCAGCGGAGTGAGCTGGAGAGAGTGAGGGGCCCGGAGCAGGCGGTGCTTCCTCCTCTCGGAGCGCAGGGGGCTCTCCATCGCTCATGGAGGCTCGACTGACAGGGGCGGTGTTGAGAGCCGAGGAGGCTCAGAGGCACTTGGAGGAGCGGGTAAGTTCATTTAAAGGCTTGAGTTGATTATTTGCAAATAATGCTGAATGATTGCTTGTTGTGCAGGAGAGAGACTTGGAGCTCGCTCACGAGCATGCTATGACGTTGCAGAGCGAGAGGGACCAGCTGCGCATCTGGGCGGAGGCAGCTGAGGCACAGATGGCGGAGATGGCGAGGGAGCTGGCGACGCTGCGAGTGCAGAGGCCGCCCGGAGATCAGGAGGAGGTCACCCGACTGCGTGCAGAGCTGCTGGCACAGCAGACGCTGGCGCGGAGCCTTCAGCAGATCGTGACGGATATAGGCCGTTCACGTAGCCGGAGCCGGAGCGGAGCGAGCGTCAGCAGGGCGACCGGCGCCTCCGTCGGACAGTATTTAGCGGGTTCCTCCAGCAGGCGGAGGAACGAGGAGGAGGAGCGGCACCGTCAGGGCGAGGGTAGCGCCCATGAGGGTAGAGGGGGTGGCGAGATGTTGCCACCTCCGGATAGGCGAGAGGGATCCGGGGAGAGTGGCGGTGGACAGTGAGGAGACTTGTGAGCCACCTCCCTTTTATCTATGTACATATTGTTTATTTCTTAGTGCAGTTTTACTTTTATGCCAATATTGGTTTTGATTGACACGAGTGAGAGGCGAGTTTCAAACAAGCGAGAGAAGAAGGGAGTCTTGAGTGCGACGTTGTACTCTGCTTTTGAAATCACTGTTCCTGCACACACTTAGAAGAACAAGTTAGATCTGTTCTTAGGTTCGGCCCCTTGCGCTTAAAATGATAAAATCTAACTCCGTAATGTCAAGGATTTACCGAGCCTTAAAAGACAAAGACCATGAATAATGCATGCTAAAGAAAAGCAATATGTACACACCTTTTTATTTTCTGAACTATATTTTTCATGATTTGGAAATCTTTTTATTTTTTTTTATTTTGATTTTTAAATTTTTTTTGTTTTGGATCTTTTGATTTTTTTGGATTTTTGGAATTTTTGATTTTTTTTTTGTTTTGGGGATCTTTTGATTTTTGGATTTTGAAATTTTTGATTTTTTGGTTTTGGGGATCTTTTGATTTTTTTGGATTTTTAATTTTTTGAATTCTTTTGATAACAACACTTCTTAATGTTGAGCGATTAACCGTGAGCCTTCTTCTATCTCACTTTGGCGAGTAAGATTTATGTGCAACGCATATTCATCTTAGGTTTGCTAAGATTTCTTGCCCCTGTGACAACAATGTTCCAACACAGACCAAGCGTAGGGATTCTTTGGTCATTTTTAGGGAGGATAGGAAGAATATAAATGTGATAAGACTTAATCTCGGGGTCGGGGTTACCGACTTGTAAGACTTGCAACAAGTAGCTACATGTGCTATTCATCTGTTGTCCAGGGACTTTAGGGCCACAGTATTCTCTTTTGACTGGGGCATGCGCGCGACGACCGGCTCAAGGGCGTCCCGCGGGGAACTGTACTGCCACTCTTTAACATGCCCTTCATTTTATCATTTCGTCGCTTTATTTTTGTGCTATATGCTTTTCTTAGAACTGCCCGTCCCTCTTTGAGACTTCAAACACATGGTTTATACTGTTGCAGGTTTACAGGTTAGCCTTCCCCTTGCCCCTAGACCTTGTCCGAGTAGGGAGAGAATTGACCTTTTGTTTCCCTGAGCAAGGGCTAAGTGAGAACACTGTATATGAAGGGACAATGACCTTAGGCTACCATGTTGAGTACGTGATTGCGCATAAATATATTTCGTCAATATGAGAGGGAGCGAGACACTTGGCAAATGGCTACTTATTAATTGGTGTTGTTATCAAAAGACTGTTGATCAGGGGTAGAATCTTTTAAGATATAATCCATTCCATGGGTGAGAGAGTTCATCACCATCGGCATTAACTAACCTATATGCGTTTCCCGGGTACACTTCTTTAATGACGTACGGCCCTTCCCAGTTTGCAGACAGTTTTGATCTTGGACCTCCAGGTTTTATGAAAATTCGCTTCAAAACCATGTCTCCTTCTTGAAACTTACGCTCAATCACTTTCTTTTGAAAAGACCTGAGAGTCTATTTTGATATGAAAGCACATGATCGGCTGCAGCTAGACGCCGTTCGTCTAAGAGCTCTAGTTGTGTAAGTAACGCCTCCCGATGTTCATCGGGATTAAGTTCTTTGTCCAACTGAATTCTTAGCGAAGGGATGAGAATCTCGTGTGGACATACCGCTTCCATTCCGTATGTAAGTGAGAAAGGAGTTTGCCCGTAGGTGTGCGGATGGAGGTGCGGTAGGCCCACAGAGCCTCAATTAGCTTTTCTGGCCAATCAGCGATTTATTAGACTCACAAGTTTTCTTCAAAATTTTCAAAAGTGTTTTATTCGTGGCTTCGGCCTGGCCGTTGCCCTGTGGATAATAAGGAGACGAATGATGCAAAGAAATATTGAACTTCTTACAGAGATCTTGAAGGTCTTGTGATATGAACTGGGGTCCATTGTCGGTGACGAGGCTGCCAGGTACTCCAAACCGCGCAATGATGTTCTTCATGATGAATCTGCACACAGTCGAACCTTTGATTTCTGCAAATGCTTCTGCTTCGGCCCATTTGGTGAAATACTCAGTAGCAGTGAGGATGAAGTTTTTGTTTTATCTGAGCATTAGGATCACCAAGGGGCCCGATGATATCAAAGGCCCACATGGAGAAAGGCCAAGGAGAAGATAGTGGATGCAAAGAGGAAGACGGAGCATGAATTTTATCGGCATGGATTTGGCATCTGACACACCTACGAACGTAGGCGGCACAGTCCTCTTCTAAGGTTGGCCAGTAGTAGCCCTGCCTAAGGATCTTTTGGCTAACATCTGACCATTCACATGCCCTCCGCATTCACCGGAGTGAGATCCTTCCACTATCTTCCAAGCCTCTTCATCGGTCACGCATCTGAGGAGCATTCCATTTAGAGCGCGTCTGTAAAGGACTTCACCCACGAGGGTATACTTCAATGCCGCTCTACGGATAGCTCGCCTATCTTCGGCTTCGGCTTCTTCTGGGAAGGTACCGTCTCTGCAAAATTGTTCAATCTCATGGTACCACGGTCTCTCTTCTTCCATCAATTCTCCTAATTCAACAAGCAACAACTCCTTCGCTTCTTTCTTCTCTGCCTTCAACACTAGGGAGCTCCTAAGGTTTGAGAACCAAGGATCCTGAGTTGAGGGAGCTTCTAACCTCTGAACAGTGATGTCTCAGCACTACGGCTGAGAGGGAAGGAGAGAGACGAAGCTAACGATGCCAGAGCATCGGCCAGGATGTTCTGAGAGCGAGGAGTATGAATGTAGATGAGTTGACGAAATTGTTTGGCGAGGAGCGTGACCAGATCTTGATATGGCTTGAGCTTGGGGTCACGAGTGCGATAGGTAGAGAGGACTTGCCGAAGAACGAGCTGAGAATCTCCTATGATCTTGAGGTGACGCGCGCCTAAAGGTAGGCGAGTTTTAGACCGGCTAGGAGAGCCTCGTACTCGGAAATATTGTTGGTGGCGTAGAACTGGAGTTGATAAGCCAAAGGAATGGTGATCCCTTCTGGGGTGAGCAAGACTGCACCTATGCCCCGTCCCCTAGAATTGAGAGCTCCATCGAAGTGGAGCGACCAGAAGGGATCATGAGAGACAAGTGATAGGTTTTCATCGGGGACTCCTCTTGAACCATATCACTATGAGGAAGAGGGAGGTGAGCAAGATGCTCGGCGATGGCATACCCTTTTATGGCTTTTGAACGATAAAGGAGATATCAAACTGAGAGAGGAAACTTTGCCAGCGTGCCAATCTGTCGGCGAGAATGGCTTTTCCAGGAGATACCTAATAGGATCCATTCTAGAAATCAAACTCACTTTATGAGCTAGGAAGTAGTGCTTCAATTTCTGCACCACCCAGACTAGCGCTGCACAGGTTTTCTCCATTGTTGTGAGTTTTAGCTCGGAAGGGTTGAAGAGCCTAGATAGGTAATAGACTGCCCTTTCATTGCCAGATTCGTCATGCTGAGCAAGGACAGCTCCTAGGGAGTCCTCAATTGTTGACAGATATAGGATCAATGGTTTCCCAGGGATAGGCGCCTGAAGCACGGGCGGATTCATAAGGTAACTCTTGAGCTCATCGAAGGCCTCTTGGCATTTATCATTCCATTCAAAATTGACTCCTCCCCTCAACAGTTCATAGAAAGGACGACACCTTTGGGAGTGCTGAGATATAAACCTTCTTATGAACTGAAGTCGACCAATCAAACCTCGAAGCTCGGATATGTTCTTGGGAGGAGGCATCTCGTTGATTGCCTTGGCCTTGTGCGGGTCTATTTGAATCCCCCGTTTACTAACTATGAAGCCTAGCAACTTTCCTGAGGAAACCCCGAACACGCACTTCTTTGGATTCATCTTCAATTGATATTCTTGCGCGCGACGGAACACTTTGGCAAGCACGGAGGAATGCTCTCTTCGAGTTCGCGACTTCACCACGATATCATCCACGTAAACCTCAACATCAATATGTATCATGTCGTGGAAGATAGCTAACATTGCCCTTTGATAAGTGGCGCCGGCATTCTTTAGTCCAAACGGCATGACCACATAGCAATATGTTCCCCATGGGGTGGTGAAGGAGGTTTTCTCTTGATCCTCCGGGGCAGACGAATTGATTATAGCCGGAGTACCCATCCATGAATGATAGAGTTTCGAACCCTGCCGTATTATCGATCAAGACATCTAAATGAGGTAAGGGGAAATCATCTTTAGGACATGCCTTATTCAAATCCCGGAAATCTATGCAGATACGCACTCTTCCGTCCTTTTTCATGACCGGGACGATGTTCGCCACCCACAAAGGATAGAGGACTACACGGATGAACTTGGCTTTGTGTAGTTTATCAATCTCCTCTTTCATCTTTAAAGCAATGTGGGGGAGAAATCTCCTTAGCTTCTGTTTAACGGCAACTGCCCCTGGCTTTAGGATCACCTATGTTCCACCAGACCGGGGTCAATGCCGGGCATGTCATTATAGGACCAGGCAAATGAATCCTTGAACTCCCTCAACATTTCTATGAGTGCTCTTCTTCTTCAGGAGGGAGACCAGAAGCTATGGTTAAGAGCCTGGGGTCCTCTTCGGTTCCCACGTTTACCTCTTTAGTAGGTTCATCGACTGCTGAGGTAGGTTCATCGAATCTCCTCATACCACTAGCATACGCCTCAGCAGCATCCTCTATCTCGCCATCATTCTCATCTAATGGGTCCTCTTCGGCTACAATTTCATATATTCCAAAGCCATCGTCTAGCCCTTCCTCCATCGGCATTTCCTTAAGTCCAAAGCCACTGCTTCTTGACGAACTCTTCGACAGCTAGAAGAGCGCCACACCTCTGAACTAAGTCTAAGAGATATCTACGGGGTATGCCACTACCCTTCCTTTTCCTAGACGGGGACGGGGACTTACTGGAAACTACCCCTGAACTTAAACTAGATTTGATATTTACAGGAGGCTCTGGAGAAGTGTCCAGAGGTTTATTGGAAAGGAAAACAAAGGGGTGGCAGGGCCACAAGGTCCTCCGATGAGGCTGGAGGAGGAACGGGCCACCCGAGCTCAGGGTGCCAGCAATAGCATCGGGGTGTAGGGGAGCAGAAGGCCCCTCACCCGAATCGCCCAAATGGCCATGCTTGACCGCTAGGTGAAGGCACGAATAGAGCGAAAGGAAGGGCGGGGATGGCCGCCGGGGATCGCCGTCCAGAGCAGGAGCAGGGATGACGGGGATCGCCGTCGAGAGCAGGAGCAGGAAGGAGGTGACGGGGATCGCGTCAGAAGCAGGAGTAGGAGGGAGTGACGGGGATCGCCGTCGGAGTGGGAGTAGGAGGAGTGATGGGGATCGACGTCAGAAGCAGGAGTAGGCGGGAGGACGGGGATCGCCGTCGGAAGCAGGAGTAGGAGGGATTGACGGGGATCGCCGTCGGAAGCAGGAGCAGGAGGGAGGTGACGGATCGCTGTCGGAAGCAGGAGCAGGACGAGGTGACGGGGATCGCTGTTGGAAGCAGAGCGCGAGGGAGTGACGGGGATCGCCGTCGGAAGCAGGAGCGAGGAGTGACGGGGATCGCCGTCGGAAGCGGAGCAGGAAGGATTTTTTTTTTAATTTGAATTTTCTATATTTTTTTTGTTTTTTTTGTTTTTTGAATAGAAAGGAATTACATGAAATTAAATGGTTTCGGTAAAAACAGGACCGAACCATTGAAGGAAATGACGAGGCGGGGCGAAGGACGATGAACGCCTCAACGGCGAGGGTGAGATTTGGACAATGAAGGGGAGAGGTAAAGGAATGAAACTAACATTAAAATCGAGCATGGATGAAATAAAATGAGTAGGAGGCCGGGAGAACCCTGGCCATAGCTCCTGTACAAGTAGGGTGAATAATCCCTGGTTTCCCTCACCAAATCCAGGCAACTGTCGCCTGCGGTGGTTGCTGCAGTTGATAGCGCTGCTACTTGTGGTACATCTTCTCCACTGAACAATCTGTTGACCGCAGAAACAAGATCTTCTAATTCTGACTCTTCTTCCTCGCCTCTGATTTTTCAAACAGCAGACTAACTGATGAGATGGCATCATCTTGGTCCGGATCCTCAGTATCCTCCTCAGCTTTCTTCTTCTTGTTGGCCGTTGTTCTTCTAAGGCCTGATAAGCTGATCTGGGTATTTCCGTTGTGGTGTTATATCCGGGCTGGATGGGCCCTTTGACAAAGTGCTCATATAAGGACCAGGTGAGTAGACCATGGTCCGATTGTGAAGGTGATGAGAAAACGGCCCATTCTGAATACCCCAGGCCACGCTTTGTGAATTTCTTGGAGGTGGCCACAGTCTTGGTTTGCCCTTGAAGATGAGCACCTAGACCTTTTCTGGACTGATAACCCAGCCTGAACATGATATCCCATCATTTTGCATTTGCGTTTACGCCCTTTCTGATTGCCGCTACAGGTGGAGACACAATTGGGCGGTTAGAAGAGAATGTATAGGCCCAAGTGTAGTTGACATCAAGCACCGAGATGATGGGCTTATTGGATGGCCATACTGATGGGAGCACTCTCTCAACAGCTTCTACTGTATGTGTTGTCGTTGCACTTTTTACCTTGACTATTCGCCCCTGGAAGGGGAATTTCAGGCACTGATGCGCTGTAGATGGCACTGCCCCTAATGACTCGATCCATGGGCGCCCTAAAATGGCGTTGTAGGTGTGATCAATGTTCAACACATAGAACTCCACAGTCATGACGAGAGGACCCAATTCTGCTTGCAAAGTGATGACTCCATGGCAGGCACGTCGCGAATTGTCATATGCAGCGATGGTGGTAGGTGTGGGCTGCAGTTGACGTTCTGATATATTGCACGCTCTAAGAGTGCTTAGTGGACATACATTAATGGAGGCTCATGTGTCCACCAGAGCTGCATCGATAGCCACTTGTTTATGGTGAGTGTTACACATAAGGGCATTTTTCTGGCTTCGGGGTAGCCACTCGCCGTCAGAAAAAGTAATGGTGGGTCCCCTGTTCACTATTGAGAGCACTGAGGGTAGATTGTCCGATTCATGTCTTCGATGACCATGACTCTTTACAAAAAGGCCCTGAGAGCATCCTGGTGAGTCTGTGATCTTTAATGAGCTCCAATGGAAATTTGGCAGGTGTCTGATCAAGATGTTTCAAGATGTCATATTGGTTCCCGGTGCCGGATCAATCTCTTATTATCATATGCTGCTGATTGTTGGTTGTTGGCTGGCATGGGCACGGATGCGCTAGGGTACATCCGATGAACAATTGCCCGCTCCGGAGGGCAAGATTCTGGTGAAGTGGAGGGGTAGTGGTGTCAAGGAGGGAGTCTTAGGCCTTTTTTTTAAAGGCATGAGGATTTGCAAACATCAGATAGGACTCGGGCAATGGAGGATTGGGCTCTCTTGGGCCATTGGGTTTCCTGGGTGCATAGCCATTTTGAGGTGGAAGGGACCTGGGAGTATTGGTGCTGATTTTGAGGAGGATTTTGTCCTTGGAAGGTGGCTGCCTATTGTTGTTGTTGTTCCAAGGCTGTTGGGTTTGCTGGGTATAGGGGGACCTACCTACCGGGCCTTGAGGATTGCTAACGGCACCTACTTGTTCGTTGGTCTGGATTCCTTCGGTGACTGGGCCTTGCGGCTTCTTGGCATTGCGAGCTTTGGGGGTTTCAAACATGGAATGTATAGGCGAGTCCTTGAGTTGGGTTTGGATGAAACGGGCTCGACTATATAATTGGTGCATGGTAGAGATGTCGTTCATGGCCAAGATAGCTCGGTAGGTGGGTGTGGCATTGGAGATCAACAGCTTTACTTTCTCCTCCTCAGGCATTGGGCAACGAACTTTGGCAGCCAAAGAGCGCCATCGGTCAGCATAGGTGGAGAAATCCTCTTCTGGCTTCATCTTTTCAGCCACTAAATCCACGAAAGAGTATTCGGGTCCCACCCGATCTTGGAATTGCTGCAGAAATCTTTCTTGGACGATTTGGAAGTCCTCGGCTTCCTCGGGAGGCAATGAATAGAACCACTCTAAGGCTGGACCATCTAGTGATTTTCTGAACAGATATGCCATGAGATGGCGATCATATTTGTGTGGTGCTGATTCATAGACAAAGTCCTTCAAATGAATGTAGGGGTCCCCACCCCAGAGTATCGACGATATACCGGAGCTCGGACTGGGGAGGCACCCGGAGGTATTGGAAGGACGGAGGGCGATGTCGGCTACCTTCCGAGATCAATTTGCCTCCGGAGGTCACGAAGCTCCTTCTTCATACTTGTCCATTCCGCCAAGAAATCGGAAGGAGATTGGATCTGATGAGTAGGGACAAGGGAGCGTGGCTGCTCGAAGGAGTGAGACCTCTCGTGAGGAAGGGGAGCTGGTTCGGTCGTATAATATGTAGTGGGAGGAGACCGAGGTCGAACATCTCGTGGGGGGAGGTAGCTTGGTTCTGAAAAATGAATGGCCCGAGGACGGAGAGGTGTAGGGTCTGCCCCAGACGAAGAAAGGTGAGGGGCTGAAGCGACGTGGACGGAGGAATCCTCCGGTCGGGCTGGATTTTGAGCCCCGGGAGATAATGGTTGTTTCCCTTGGCAGCAGCTATGAACTCTCGGACTTGGTTCGGAGTGAGGTGAGGAAGGAGCTGGCTGAATTGAGAATGGGGGACATCACCCCCAGGAGGAGAAGGAGGACGGGATCGAATCCCGGTGATAGAGGGAGGCTGGATATGCCCCGGGAGAACGGTCATGGGGGGTTGGGCTACCTCCTCGAGCAACCCGAGGGGAAGGGCATCGTCGGCAAGGACCCAGAATTGGTCCATGTCGAAGAGGGGATTATGATATAGCACAAGGGTCGGAGGAGACTGACTCGATCTCCCTAAACAATGACGCATACACCCTCCAACCAATTTGGGGGAACCGACACACCTAAACTCTATCACGACAAGAAAGACAGGATGAGAAGGGGGATTGAAGCACTCAAGTTATTATGCTTAAAACACAAATTTCTTAAGATTCGAACTTGACCTTTTAAATGAATTGATTAAAGAGATGTCACTCGGTCATGCGGTCCCTAATAGGAATGGACTCAAGTGCTCCGGTATGACTAAGGGTGGTACACACTCACATGAGGGTGGCTCAAACTAAAGGTACAACGGGTACAACCAGCCCGGTGAACCGCAACGTGCGTACGGCCACGGGACTTACGGAGGTCCTCGGAAGGCGGCCCGAGTCAGCCTACGAGTGCTCGTAGGTGAGAGGACTCACTCAACCAAGGGGGAACCTGATCAAATGGGTTTAGCAGCGTATGCAATGGGCCTAAATGCCCGAGATGTATGCACAAGTGATAGATGAGAAGCAAACAGGGCGACCAGATGGGTCTCGGGCCGAGTCGCGGCGGCCGGGTACGCCGCGAAGCTATCGCGACAGCGCGAACGGCCGCGATAATGACAGAGGCCCGAAGACACAGTGAATCACCAGCCCAACTCAAACAGACTACCCTACCAGATGATAAAAGCACCAAATTCCTAAATTAATACAGCATGGATCAGGAAGCACCCAGAAACCGATTCATGGATGGAAGCATTAACAAACAAAGCGTACCTGTTGACGCGATGCTCACTGGCGGCGTGACCTTGTCGCGTCCTTGCGCTACGCTGTGACCAGACCCGAAAACTTACAAATAAAAATAAAAGGAAAACCCAACCCTAACAGGATTCTAACATCCAAAGACACGACAATACATGCTACAAAGACATGGAACAGGGATGCATGATCTTATAGAAGCAGGATAACGCCGGTATGAGAAGAAAACACTGACCTGCTATCGCGTCGTTGGCCAGCGACGCGACGTTATCGCGTCACCGCGATGCGTCGCGACACGAACCGGGGACAGAAAGCAGGAAACAAAGAACAAAAAAGACTAATAGGGCACCGAAAGGATAAAAAAGGAAGAAAACATGGCAAGCAAGCAAGTTAGATCTACGAGGGTAGCACTCTGTGTCCCACCGTGATCGCCAAAAGGTGTAATCACAGGGATTGTACCCCCCCTCAACACAGACATGGATATCAAATATGATAGCATGGAAAATAGGATGCGATCGCCACCTAGATAGTCGCCTAAAAATGAAAATGAGATGATGGCTGACTTAAACTAGGAAAAGGAGAGAGAATAGAAACGAACCTGATGTTGCGGTCGTCATTGGCGCCGCGATAGACTGGTAACGCGTCAGCTTCTGTCGACGCGTCTGTAGTCGCGTCACTCTCGGTCGTCGCGTTCTCTGAATGCGGGAGAAATAGGGTAGGGACCTTCTTCTCGTCCTCCAGCCGGCTAGAGGATGAGAGCTTCTCGTAGACCTCACCTGCTTGCCTGCCAACCAAAGAAAAATCACAACAAAAAACGCCCTATTAGAATATGTGAAGCATAGTATCTATTCTAAAAATGGAGAGAAATAGGAGATCATGGCGGGAACGCACCTGTGGTGATTTTGAACCCCTATGGGTATGGGAAAAACGTGGGTAGATAGGGAAATGCTCTATCTAAAAATAACGCAAAAATGCATGTAGAAATAAGAAGAGAAAGGAGAAGAAAATGAGCCCCATTGGGGCGACTCCCTGGCGTGAGTGCGGCTCCAAGGATGTGCAAGAGCTCCAGGAGGTCGTCGGGGTCGCCCTTCTTACGTTCCGTGCTCCGTTAATGGTGGAAGAGTGGCTTTGAGAGTGGAATGTGAAGGAGAATGGCAAAATGGGTGGCTGTGGTGCTAACTATAGATCAGAGGAGATTTCGGCAGCCCTTCGTGATGGTAATGAGGCTCCCCCGTCCTTAAGGAGGGGCCTTGCTTATATAGAGCTTGGGATAAGAATTAGTGATATTATCTCTTCGAAAAGGTTTTAAAAATCATAATAGGAGATAAAGCCCTATAAAAATCGGTTGAGAGTCCTTGGGGATCCTCACAAGAGTCCCTAAGGCTATGATCCCGCCCCAAAGGGTAGGGATAATCCTTGGGATTAAGTTGAACTCAAAGGAGGATAAATAGGAAGTAGTTAAGGAGGCCAGAGAATTCGGTCATTGTCACGACGTATCGTAGGGCCGCGACTAAGACGCGACGGTGCGGGTGGACGCGACAGCATTGCCCACGTGCATGGATAATGCATGGGCTGTCGCGGCCGCCAGAGCTGTCGCGACTAGAGACGCGACGCCACAAGGCGTCGCGACAATAAATCCGCTTTATTTGAAAATTATCACCCAACTACATGATAGAAAAGAGTTATCATGCCCCAAGGACTCTCTCAAGTGATAAATCTCGGGATTTCAAGGTATTTTAATGGTTTAAAGGACTCAAAGCAAGGCAACTGATGGGCTCAAGGTGAGTGACCAATTAGGGGCCCACTAAGACAACAAGAGAAGTGGTTCAACCCATTAGTCAAACGGGTGTCTAATATTTGGCTCTACAGATGAATCTCTTTGCAAGTATTTGGAAAAGCTTATGCAGGGAATTTGAAATGAGCATGATAGGGGAGCTCAACTACTTCCTCGGATTGCAAATCAAACAAGGGATGAAGGATCTCACATCTGTCAAGCCAAGTACACCAAAGAATTACTAAAGAAGTTTGGATTTGAAAACGCCAAGCCACTGTCAACACCCATGAGCGCATCAACAAGCTAGACAGTGACAAAAATGGTAAGAAAGTAGATCAGAACTTTACAGAGGTATGATAGGTTCATTACTCTATTAACAGAAAGTAGACCTGATATATTGTTTTCAGCGTATGTATGTGTGCTAGGTACCAGGCAGATCCTAAAGAGTCTTATTTAATTTGTGTTAAAAGGATCTTTAGATACTTAGCCAAAACTCATGATCTAGGATTATGGTACCCAAATTCATGTGAAATTAATTAGTAGGATATTCTGATGGTAACTATGCTGGATGCAAGATAGATAGGAAAAGCACCAGTGGATGTTGTCAATTTCTTACAGGATGTCTGATTTTGTGGTCCTCAAAGAAGCAAAATTCAGTAGCACTGTCTACAGCTGAAGCTGAGTACGTGGCTGCTGGAAGCTGTTGTACAAAACTATTGTGGATAAACAACAACGTGAGATTATTATGACTTTAGATCAAGACAATTCCATTACTGCGCGATAACACAAGTGAAATAAATCTTACCAAGAATCTAGTCCAGCATTCAAGGACAAAGCACATTGAGGTTAGGTACCATTTTATTCCTGATCATGTAGTTAATGGTACTATAGACATTTCTTTTGTAGATACACAAAATCAGTTATCAGATATCTTCATAAAGGCCTTACCTGAAAAGAGATTTACTTCTCTTAGAAGGGAACTAGACATGTGTAATTTGTGAAAGATTTATCTGTATAAAACTGAAATATAAATTATTTCAGAAAAACCAATTTTCTATCCCCTGTAGTTAAGCAAAATCTCATTAAAATATTACTTGTTTCTTACTTATCTAAGACGGTTCGATTAATTTTAAAGTATTTATTCCTCTTAAACTGGTCACTTTGTCGTTTTCTACCATTATGGCTCTTCTTGTTTCGAAAAGTCACTTTATTCTTTTTGATAAAAACTCGAAATCTGCGTTACAACGATTCATCCTTCATCTTCATCTCCTTCAACTTACCTGAGGCGATACCCTATCGACTCCGGCATCGACTCTCTGGGATTTCAAAGCTTCCAACTATTTCCCGCTAGAAATTTCTTGTGGGCTTCTGCTCGTTTCCTCATTCCAATCATCCAGAAACTTTATCCATTCAATCCATGGCCACGTCTGGTGTATCCGGCAGCATCGGGGGCTATGGAGCTGCGTTTCTTACCGCCAAGCAGCAAGAGAGGTATACCTCTGTGAAGATCAAGGTCTGTGGCAACAAGGCAGTGGACGTTGCAGATTTGTAGAAGAATGGAATGGGCAGCATCATTGCAGCAATGGAGAGGATGAAATGGTCGAAGATGGCAACTCTGTCAGAGGTGAGTTATCCAGACCTAGTGAAGGCATTTTACGTTTGTTTGAAGACTGAGGAGGACGAGTCCTTGACATGCACTATCAAAGTAACCCAGATTAAGATTACCTATGAGCTTTTGGAATCTTTATTTGGAGTTTGCACCACCGGTCACAGTGGGGTTCATACTGTGGATATCCAGGCTAAGGGATTAGGGATTGTTGGTCCTGAGTACAAACTGAAGGATGGGAAGATTAACATCAACCAGCTGAATGCATTCAACCATCTTCTGCATTTCATTGTTTGCCAAATATTGATCCCAAGGAGTGCCACCTTCTCAACGTGTACTAGGCGGACTCCGATATGATGTTCTGGGCTATCCAGAACCAGAGGATAAACATGGCTGAGGTTATAATAGAAAGGATGAAGTTTGCATCTGCCCAGGTTTGGGACAAGAAGAGCAAGCTAAATGTGTCCCTACCATATGCACATATGCTCACCAAGGTATTTCAACATTTTGGTATTAATTTGTTTGGAGTAGTGTCAGAAAAGATGGAGTAGGCTATTCGCAGCAGAAACTTGAAGAAGAGTGGATTCTCACTGGTTAATGGTGTATGGACCAAGACCTCAGTGGATGAGGGTGAAGCCATTATTGGAGAAGCCCAAGAAGTCCAAGAAGAGGTAGGAGAAGCAGCAGTAGCAGCAGAAGTTCAAGAGCAACAACAAGAAGTTATCAGTTCAGAAATTGCAGTGGAACAAGCAGCAGCAGTAGAGGTTACAGCAGAAGAATCAGTGATCATGGAAGCCAGATTGAGGATATTCCTCAAGAAAATTTGAGCCAATTGAGCGAGCTTCAGAGGCTGTCAACCCCACCTCAATTGTGGCCTCTATTCTTAGAAGTGTGCTGGAGTCCATTCCCAACCAGGGGGAGCAATAAGAAAATGTTCCAGAGGTTGTGGCATTAGGCCACATTGCAGATATTCCTATGGAGGATGCTCCTATTGAGGGGGAGCAGTCATTTGAGAAGGAAGCACAAATCTAGGGGTTCCACACTACCAATGCCCCTGTAGATGAATTTCAAGAAGGCATTGTGGAGAGTGCCTCAGATGATGACAATGATGATTTTGTGGAGCCCGTTGCAAGGGCAAGCAAAAAGGGGAAACAAGTAGCTCCGGAGATTCCCCTCCTCACATGGAAGGCCCATCGGAGGGCAAAGAAGAGCATCTAAAGGTCAATTTGAAGCCTCTTATTGAAAGAATGGATGAACAAGGAAAGATTCTGTGCTCTGTGCAATCTAACATTGCTTCTATCTGTATAAGCCAGAGTACTTCAGCTAAGGAGATGGGCATGATCAGAATGCAGTGAGATGGGTGCGAAGTGAGCCCATTAGCATCAAGGAGTCTATAACCGGACTTGGAGATTTGGTCAGGGCACAATCCATAAATGCCCCTCCTGCTCCTTCTCCTGTAGAACCAGTCCGTAGTGCTGGGTCTTCTGAGGCTAGGCAATAAGATGCTGGGCCATCAGGGCCAATTTTAGAAGAACCAGCAGGGCCATCCGGGCCACAGGTTGTTGAAGAGGTAGCAACTGTAGTGCAGGATCATGCTGAAGCTGTAAAGTCTGGGCCATCAGAGGATGTTGTTGGGCCAACTGGGCCAGTGGTTTCTGAGGGTGTGATTCCAAGAGTAGAAGAGCTAGCTGTAGCTCCAGAAGCGCCTGATCCTTCATCTCTTGTAACTCCAGCCCCTCCTTTACCACCATCTTCCTCCACAGCACCACCAGCACCTATCCCTTTCAAACAACCCATGCCTTGCTCCATTTCTTCTCCAGCACCATTTCCTTCCCAATCCACTGCCACCTCTACATCCATTCCTCCACCTCCTCCTGTCATTGAAGACCCTCCAGCCTCATCATCAGCTGAAGTATCATCTTCCTCTGGTCCTTCTTCAGCTGGAACATCCATCATACCTCCTCCTACCCATCAATCATTTCTTCATCCTCCTACTCCTCCCTCCTTTGTTACTTTTATACCTGAAGGTGCACAACTTGAATGTCCCTTTCTCCATAAATTCGAGGATGAGTTGGAAATTACCACAATCCGCTCAGTTCTGGCAGTTGCCTCTCATGTCCACAGGACTGGTTCTCCTAGTCCTGTCCCTAAAAAGAGGAAACTCTCACCAACTCTCGCTCTTCCCTCCGAACCCAAATTTCCTCCTCTTTGGTTTTCCCTCACTGTTGACAATCGAAGGAAATCAATCTATCGTGAATATCTCCAAAAGTGTATCCTTGACACCATTTTGGTGTTCCTTTGCACAATCTAACTGATCACCTCAATGTTGTCCTTCCCTATTGCCGCATCTCCAAAGCTGATCAATCGAAAATCTTCCAAATGGCTGAATGCAAGTCTGAAGATCAGTGGGCTAAAGGGAACATGGCTCTCTATAGGAAATTTCTTCTTGCAAAGTCAGATCGATTTTCACCCCGGGATTCCCCACTCACTCTCTCTGAGTGGTTTGTCCTTCATCACAAGTCCACCTGGTCACCCTTCATTCAAAAGGAAGTAAAGTTCATCCGGTACTTCCAGCTATTCAATGACTATCGTTATCTCCACAAGTTGGTTGAAGTTCAATTGGGTCAATTCCATGGAGCCGTTGCATTACTTAAAGTTAAAAATCCAGTTAACTGCTCCTTCAAAGTGGATTTCGCTACCATGCCAATTCCAGACAGTGTGTTTCTTCCAAAACTACACTCCTTGGTCATGGACTCCTCAGTTGGTCCTATTATCTTTAAAAGATTTGCTCGTGTAATGGGAAGAATCTCAGCTCAACAGGGTCACCTCCTTCCTTCCAAAGATTCCTCTTCAGAGAATTTCATCTGGGCCATATCTCCTCTGAAGTTCTTGCCCCTCTGCTATCAGAATGTGAAAGGCTTTCTCCCACTGACTGGGAAAAGCATTACAACCAGTCTGCCCTTCAGCTGGCAACCTGAACAGTTCCTTGTTTAAGGCAGGCAAGCCTACTCTCTCAGCTGAAGCCTTTTTGGACTTGAATTCCATCAATCTGGTTCAAGAGCCCTATGATTAGTGGGTCGAGCGGTACAAACTTTTTATGGCTTTGAAGAAAGATCTCCTACAGCATCAGATACACTACCCTATCAAGATCAACCAGTTTCTTCGGTTTACCAACTTTGGCTCTTTCATTTTCTTCAAGGTCTCCCTTGGCAAAGATGAATATGCTACCTTTCTAGAAGCTCAGTGCCAACTTCACATCAAAAGAATGCTTCCTATCATAGGGTCATCTTATTCTATTGCTTTTGGGATGTTTCAGACCTATTTTGAGGAGCAGGAATGCAAGGCTTTATGCATTATTCAATGGCATGCCTCTCTTCTGTCTCTTGCTTTCTACCTCCACGTAATCCCTCAAGATAAATAGAACAGTTCTTTGATCTAACTTATCTTTTCTTCCTTCTTCTTTGTCTCAATCTGATATCTTTTTGCTTAATGACAAAAAGGGGGAGAAAAATAGTACTTCTGAAATACATTTTTTTTTTGCACAATTCCTTAGATTCATTTCAGAAAGTCTATATTCTTGTTATGTTTTGTCATCACCAAAAAGGGGGAGATTGATGATCAGATCATCCCCATATAAATTCATGAAGTATACATCTATTTTGGTGATTAACAAAATCCTAATAATTAGTATCTAACATGTTTTCATGAAGCTTAGTCATAAGAAAAAAACCAGGCAAAATCAAGCAACGACTTGTAAGTAGATCCTCCACTGTTGTTTTAATTTTCAGAGCATGAAATTTCTCTAAGTACACATCAACTCTCTTTGAAGCATAATGATTTCATAAGTCATCGCAAAGAATAACTATTTCATAAGTATCATATCGTTTTTGTTTATAACGATTTCAATCTCAGAACGATTCGCTAAGTTATCGCATTGATTTCGCTCTCATAATGATTCGACAAGTGAGTATAACAATTTCAATCTCGATTTCATAAGTGAGCATAACGATTTGCTCTCATAACGATTCGACAAGTGAGTATAACGATTTCAATCTCACATCGATTTCGTAAGTGAGCATAACGATTTGCTCATAACGATTTGCTTATAGTGTTATAACGATTTGGTATAACAATTTGCTTATAACAATTTGGTTATAACGATTTGGTTATAGCGATTTACTTATAACGATTTGGTTATAACGATTTGCTCATAACGATTTGCTTAAATGTTATAATGATTTGCTCATAACGATTTGCTTATAGTGGTTATAACGATTTGGTTATAACAATTTGCTCATAAGGATTTGGTTATAACGATTTGCTCATAACGATTTGCTTATAGTGTCACAATGATTTGTTATCCAGAACGATTTGGTTATGGATGCATAACGATTTGTGCGTACAGCGATTTGTTTACGAATGAGCAACGATTCACATGAACAATGACTCATTTATAACGATTCTATAAGTCATGTTCATATCGACTTCATTAGCTATAACGACTTGATATTCAAATATCTTGACAAGTCAAGATATCCCGCGTATTTCTCTTTTATCCATGCATTAAATATAACTGTACATTTCTCTGCACAATGCATGTCCAGATACCTTCTATTCTTATGCTTCTGTATGTAATATCTTTTTGGAAAGATAGAATGGAATTTCTATTCTGATGTATTCTCACTCTAATGTTGACTAACAACAAGAGACAACTTAGCTATCTATATTTTAGCATTTAATGTGTGCAGGTCAGTCAGCAAGTCTCTGACAGCACGACTCTATACAACGTTGGATAAAGTAGAAGCTGGAGGATATCAAGAAGGATTTTCTTCTTACGTGCATGGAACGCAAAGAACCGTTGACTACAAAGGAAAGCCATGCAGTCTAACATTCTCGGAACATAGAGACAACGGATACTTCAACGGCTACATTTTCAAAGAAGATATAAATAGAAGACTGGTGCCGATCTGAAGATATATATTCTGAGAATTCAAAATCAGCAAGCACCATAGAAGAGCTCAAGTCTCACTCCATCGTTTTGTAGTAGCTCTCTTGCTCTCTCTGTCTAGTGTAGAACCTTGAGAGAGCTTTTTTGTACTGAGAGTGTTCTTCTTTGTAGATCTTTTCCTCTCAGTCTCGCTTCGGATCAAGCAATGTGCTATTAGCTTAGTCTAGGGGTGCATCATCCCTTGAACACATCTTTGTGTTATTCCCTTCGTGTTGAAGGAAGACCTGGGGGTTCCAGGGTGTTTTTCCCTTCGTGTTGAAGGAAGACCTGGAGGGTTCTAGGGTGTTGTATTCCTCTTCGGGTTGTGAAAGAAGACCAGCTGCGGCTGGGTGTGTAAGTGTCCTAGAGGGGGACTGTACCCTTAGGTAGTGAATCCTGAGTTGTTGCTCGGGGACTGGACGTAGGACGCCTATGGAGAGGAGGTCCGAACCAGAATAAAATCTTGTGTAGTGTGATTGCTTGCTGTGTGTTTATTGTTTTCTTTTTCGCTAACTCTAACAATCATCGACGTGCTTGTTGGTGTTCATTTTTGTGAACAAGTTTTAGATAAAAAAATTTTAAAGAATCCATTTACCCCCCTCTGGGCTTGCTAGCTGGGCAACATGGGCATGTTGTCTTGACTGTGCTGTCGGGTTCTTGGGGGCTATTCTGCTGCCTGTGATGGAGAGGGCTGCTGCCCCTGGCCTTGTGCTTTTCTCTTCTCTTGACAATGCAGGATGAGTCTGTGCATTTCAGCCCAATCTATCTTGTGCTCTAGATCATAGATCACATCCCGGAATTCGTAGCAGTTTGCGACCGTATGCCCCAAATGGCGATGATATGGGCAATATTCTGATCGGTCCACTGTCATGTCCCAGCTTGGCTTTTCTGGAGGGAGTTGCAATGCATTGATGGACATCAGGGCCGTGAAGACATCATAGAGGACTCTGGCAACGGATGATAATGGGCTCGCTTGGGCCAAGTGGATGTTGTGATGGGTGAGTATGGGATGGCATGGTGCGGTGGCACGGGGAGAGGGGGTTGTTCTTGTGGATGTGGTGCGAGTTGGCTTGGTGGGAGTGGTGAGGATGCGTAATGGTCAGCGGAATGGGTAGGAGTGGTACGGTGGATATCATCAACTTGGGCCTAGGTTTGGACTCCTCATAAGTGGGCCCTTGAAATGTGCAAATGGGTTTTGGGCCTCAAACAAGGATGGCATGGGAGAGTCAACGAGTTGGGTTTTGACAAAGCGAGCACGACTGTATAATTGTTGCATAGATGTGATGTTATTCATAGCCAGGATGTGGCGGTACATAGGTGTTGCATTAGCAATAATGAGCTTGATTTTCTCCTCTTCTGGGAGGTGCATTTGGGCATGTGTGGACATTTGACGCCACCGGTCAGCATAAGTTACAAATTCTTCATCAGGCTTCATCTGCTCGGCCACCAGATTGGCCATTAAATACTTGGGCCCCGCCCAGCCTTGATATTGTTGTATGAATTTGACCATGACCACCTCAAAATCTTCAACTTCATTGGGAGGCAAGGAATAAAACCACTCTAGAGCGGGCCCATCCAGCGACCGCCTGAAAAGTTAAGCCAATAAGCAGCGATCATGTTGGTAGGACATCGAGTCATAGAGGAACTCCTTCAGATGGATGTAAGGGTCTCCAGCTCCACTATATTTGTGATAAACAGGGAGCTGAGAAAGTGGAGGGATCTGAAGACCATGGAAATCAGGGAGTGTATTATTGAAGGAGGGTTTGAGATTTAATTGCCTCCGCAGATGGCTAAGCTCTCACTTCATGGACTCGAACTCGGATTGGAAGTCCTGAGTCGGGTGGATTGTGGATAGCGAGGGCTGGCCTGGGAATGGGAATGATGTCATGGGTCAAGGTCTGGACCAGATGGAGTATAATGGGCCGGTCACAATGATGTGTGCTGAACAGAAGAGTGGCCCAATCTAGGAGTGGACAATGTGAGGAGATTTAGCATGAGAAGGATCATGTGGGCCTATTGGTCCCGTCCCAGAAGAAGTTCGTAGAGCAAAGGTGGACAACAATTCGCGGGCATGGTCGGGGCCCATTTCAAGAAGGAGGCGCTCCAATTCTGCGGCCTCATCGGAGGAGGAGGGTGACGAGACGATGTGGGGAAAAGGTGGCCCGATGGCCCTGGGCTGGGCTGAATTCGAAAGAAACTCATGAGACAAGGGGTCTGTATGAGGAGGAGAGGTTGGAGGATAGGTGAAATGGAAAGGAGCCATGAGAGGATGAGAAATGGTGGAATTAAAAAGGATACACTTAAAAATACAAATAAGGAATACAACAACAGGTACAAACACACAAGAAGGGGATGAGAAAATGAGTTCTCAAGCAAACACCCAAGTTACATGATATGCGTCAGGTTTTAGGGTTATCACTTAGCCTTTTAATGGATTGATTTAATTAAATTACACTCGGCTAAAGAAGACCCTAATGGGTGTGTACTCAAGTACTCCAGGATGACTAAGGGGGACATAACTCACGCGTAAGATGGCTTGAACTATGGTACGATAGGTACAACCAGCCCGACGAACCGCAACGTGCGTACGGCCACTGGGACTTACAGAGGTCCACGGTAGGCGGCCCTGGTCAGCCCATGAGTGCTTGCAGGTGAGAGGGTCTACTCTACCAAGGGGGAACACCCAAACTGCACGAAACAATAGTGTATGCATGATCCTATGCGCACTGAGGTGCATGCAAAGTCTAACCTAAACTAACAAATAGTGACTGTGAGGTCTCTCCGTCGCGACCGGAAACCCCGGCGCGATAACAGCTGAGTGCAGAAACCTACAACCACACGCAAACAAGTGGCAAACAGAGTATCCTAGGACGTAATACAATCATGGAACAATCTAAAAAACATAGTAAGAATCAATCAACACACAGAAACCCATAAATGGATCAAAATTAGTAACAAACAACGTGTACCTGAAGACGTGACATCCACATCCGACACGACATTGTCGCGGCCACACAATCCACCGTGACCCGATCCGAACTCAACAGTAAAAATAAAAGGAAAATCCATACCTAGCAGGATTCTAACAAACACAAATGGGATATACATGACAGGACAACATGGAGAAAACATGGATGCACCCACAGTGAAGGAACAGTGTATGGATAGGCGAAGAACGCATACCTGTAGTCGCGTCTGCCTTTATGGACGCGGTTATGTCACGGCGGCGCGATGCGCCCGTTAACCACAGAGCGAGCAAGAACAGAAATACACAAAAAACAAAGAAATACCTAACAGGGCTCTACAAAGCAGTTAAAACAAATGATGATGGCAGGCAAGCATGCAACAAACAACGAGGCTAGCACTAAAGGTCCACCGTGATCGCCAAAAGGTGTAATCACGGGGTTGTGCACCCCTCGAAACACGTTTTAAAATTAACTAAGGGGCATGGAAACATGGATGTGATCGCACCTAACAAGTTGCCATGGATAAGAACTATGTAGGCTAACTGTGCTAGGAAAAGGAGAGAGAATGGGGCACTGACCTTTGTAGCGACGGGTCTCCCCATCGCGATAAGACTGATGTCGAGGTGCCCTAACAGGGCACGTTAAGCTTGTCGCGACGCCCTATCCTACCGCGTCCCTGTAGTGCGGGAGAAAGTTGGTGTGGACCTTCTTCCTGTCCTCCGGCCGGCAAGAGAACAAGAGCTCCTCGTTAGATGTTGCTCGGGTGCCTGCCAAAATAAAGAAAACAACAAAATAAGACCCTGTTAGAACATATTAGGTGTACTATCTATACAAAAATGAAAGGAAATGTGAGAGCATGGAGGGAATGGACCTGTGGTTGTTTTTAAACCCCCTGGGTAGCAGGAAAACATGGGAAGGAATAGGAAATGCTCCTATCTAAAAAAAAAAGCAAATAATATGCATGAAAGGGAAATGAGGAAGGAAGGGAAGAAGGAGCCCCAATGGGGTGACTCCCTGGCTGTTGTGTGCTGTCCTTGAGTGCTGGAAAAGCCTCAAACAAAGTGGAAGTCGCCCTCCTCATGCACCAAGCTCCATGGATGAAGACATAAGCATAGCTTGATGAAGAGGATAGGTGGAAATGAGAGGGAAAGGGAGAGCTGCAGGCTAAGTGACTGACCAGGGAAGATTTTGGCAGCACTTCATGGTAGTGAGCGGCCCCCTTTCTATGAAGGAAAGGCTTGATTTTATAAAGGAGGAAAGAGAAAATCCCATTTTTCAGTGATAATGGTCCAAAATGAGGTGATAATACCATGTTAATCCATGGGTGAGAGTCCTAAGGAGCCCCCAAGGTGACCCACAACCCCAAACTACGGCTAGGGGGTTGGGAGGTTATTTAAGGATGAAGATAAAGGCCATGAGAGGAAATAAGAGGTGGTTGCGGAGGCTATTGCTGCGGCTGTAGTCGCGGCGGGTCGTAGGGGCGCGACAAGGATGAACGCGACGGCCATGCAGGTCGCGACTATAAAGCCACGTGCATGGACATGCATGGGCTGTCGCGACGCCTATGGGGGGCGCTACAAGCTTAACGCGGCGCTACAACCCGTCGAGTTAAGGAAAACCGATTATTCTCAAAATATTGACCAATCACAAAGGAGAATAATTAGACAATTAAGCATAAGGACTCTTCAAAGGATAATTGGATGGGATAATCTAAAAATTGGGCTTTTAATGGGCTCAAAGCAAGGCTAATGATGGGCTCAAGGTGAGTGACTAACTTGGGGCTCAATAAGATAACAAGAAATATGGTTCAGCTTGTAGGCCAGAATCGGGTGTCTACAGGATGCACCCAGAATATAAGCATGTTTAAGACCAGTAGGAGAGCTTCATACTCAGACATATGTTAGTGGCGGAGAAGGCGAGTTGAATGTTGATGGGGATGGTAATACCCTCCGGGGTGAGCAGCACGGCTCCAATGCCCAGTCCCCGAGAATGAGTGCACCGTCGAAATGAAGGGACCAGAAGGGATCTTTGGAGATGACCGAGCATCGGGAAACTCCTCTCGAATGGAGTCACTGTGAGGGAGTGGCAAATGGGCAAGGTGCTCAGAGATGGCATATCTTTTGATGGCCTTTTGCACCACAAAAGAGAGGTCGAATTGGGAGGGAAGCTCTGCCAACGCGCAAGCCGATTAGAGAGGACATGTTTTTCTAAGAGGTACCTGAGTGTATCAATCCTCGAGATTAGCTTGACTCATGGGCAAGAAAGTAGTGCTTGAGTTTGAACTACCCACACGAGCGCGGCACAAGTTTTGTCGGTGGTGGTGTACTTGGATTTTGGGTGTTGAAAAGTCTAGAAAGATAGTATGATGTACTTTCTTTCCTGATTCATTGTGTGTGGCAAGGACAACACCTAGGGAGTCCTCAATGACTGAGAGATATAGGATCAGTGGTTTTCCAGGTACAGGAGGTTGCAAAACTGGGAGATTCATGAGATACCTCTTCAAATCATCAAAGGCTTCTCAGCACTTGTCATTCCATTCGAACTTTGCCCTCCTTTCAAAAGATCATAGAATGGGCGGCATCTTTGTGAATGCTGTGATATGAATCTTCTAATGAATTGTAGACGCCCAATAAAACCTCTTAGTTGTGAGATATTCTTTGGAGGCGGCATTTCTGCGATAGCCCTAGCCTTGTTTGGATCGATCTCAATTCCCCACTTACTAACTATGAAGCCTAGCAACTTTCCTGATGATACCCCGAACACACACTTGTTCGGATTCATTCTCAGTTGGTATTCCCTTGATCTTTGCAACACTTTGGCGAGGATCTCGGGTGTTCTCTCCTGGTTCTTGACTTCCAAAACATCACACGTACACTTCTACATAGACATGCATTATGTCGTGGAAGATGGCCATCATCGCCCTTTGATAGGTAGCCCCGGCATTCTTTAGCCCAAATAGCATGACTACATAACAGTATGTCCCCCAGGGCGTGGTGAAGGAGGTTTTCTCTTGATCTTCAAGAGCTAGACGGATTTGGTTATAGCTGAATACCCATCCATGAATAAGAGGGTCTCATACCCAGCAATTATCAATCAGCACATCAATGTGAGGAAGCGGGAAGTCATCCTCGGACATGTCTTATTTAGGTCGCGGAAGTCGATACAGATTCTGACCTTTTCATCTTCTTTATGACCGGGACTATTTTCACCCGTTCGGATAAAGTAATACCCTGATGAATCTAGCTTTGTGGAGTTTGTCTACTTCATCTTTCATCTTCAGAGCCATAAGTGGGTGGAATCTCTG
>CM024763.1:30766908-30837213 GCA_014218235.1 Colocasia esculenta | reverse complement strand
AAAGAAATTAAGTTCATCAGGCAGTATCAGATGTTCTGCAATTATTGCTATGTCAACAGCTTGGATGAACCCCAGTTGGGGCAGTTTCGTACAGCTATCACAGCTTTGCAGTCCACTCATCGTGAACCTCTACAGGTGGACTTTGCTACCTTGAAGTTCCCAGACATTGTGTTCCTTCCACCTCTTCACTCCTTGATCATGGATTCATCGGTTGGTACACTTGTCTTTGAGAGAGCTGCTAGAGTCAAGGCCAGGTTTCATGTATATGAAGTCGTGATCTTTCTTTCCAAAGATTTGTGTTCAAACACTATCTTGAGGGGCAGATTTCAGCTAATATCCTCGCTCCCATTCTCTCAGAATGTGAAAGGCTGACCTCTGATGAGTGGCTCCAGCACTATCCATTGTCTGCTCAGCAGCTTTCTGATCTGAATGCCTCTCAGGCCATCAGGGCAGCCTTCTGTGGCTAAAAGGCCATCAGGGCAGAATCTTGAAGAGGAGCCGATCACGTGGTTGTTTCAGTGGAAGTTGGAGTACCCTCTGAGGATCAAGGGCCAGCAGTACAGGCTGAGGGTTTGTCATCCCTGGAGATTTCGACAGCAGTTGGAGAAGCACAGGCTGTCGTTCTCGAGCCTTCCACTCTTCCTACTCCAGCCCCTCCTTCTGCACCCACCTCATCCACAGCTCCTCCAGCACCCCCTGTTCCTAAAAGGCCACGTTCACGACAAATCTCCTCTCCCACTCCTTTTACTTCTTCCACCACTCCTTTACCTTCCTCCTCTGTTGAAGTTCTTCCCAGATCTTCTTCAGTCGGAGCTTCGTCATCTGGTCCCTCCTCCTCAGGACCAAGTGATCCTCCTACCATCACTCCTGACTCTTTGATTCACCCACCAGCACCTCCATCTTTCATCACTCTCATTCTTGAAGGTGCCCAAGTCACCCAAACTGAGATCCATGGCATCAAGGATGAATTTGAAGAAGCGATTCTCAAATCTGTCCTAGCCACTGGAACTCACTCTCACAGGACTGGTATTTCCAGCCCTGTCTCCAAAAGAAGGAGACTTACTTCCACTCTTCCTGTCTCCTCAGATCCTTGCTATCCACCTCTGTGGTTTTCCCTAGCCATAGCAAATAAGCACAAACCCCTGTATGAGGAATACCTTCAAAAGGTGGTTTTTGCTCATATTTTTTGTTTACCTTTCCAAAATCTTTCCAACCATCTTACTACCATTTTCCCTTACGCTTATCTTTCAAAGGCTCAACAGTCAAAAATCTTTTCTGTGACTGAAGCCAAAACTGAAGAGCAGTGGGCTCGGACCAACAGTGCTTCGTACTCTCAATTTAAGAGAGTGCAAGCTGCCAGATATCCTCCCAGGGAAGGCCCTCTCCCTCTGTATGAATGGTTCCAGATCCATCACAAGAACTTGTTTGGGCCCTTCATTCAGAAAGAAATTAAGTTCATCAGGCAGTATCAGATGTTCTGCAATTATTGCTATGTCAACAGCTTGGATGAACCCCAGTTGGGGCAGTTTCGTGCAGCTATCACAGCTTTGCAGTCCACTCATCGTGAACCTCTTCAGGTGGACTTTGCTACCTTGAAGTTCCCAGACATTGTGTTCCTTCCACCTCTTCACTCCTTGATCATGGATTCATCGGTTGGTACACTTGTCTTTGAGAGAGCTGCTAGAGTCAAGGCCAGGTTTCATGTATATGAAGGCCGTGATCTTTCTTTCCAAAGATTTGTGTTCAAACACTATCTTGAGGGGCAGATTTCAGCTGATATCCTCGCTCCCATTCTCTTAGAATGTGAAAGGCTGACCTCTGATGAGTGGCTCCAGCACTATCCATTGTCTGCTCAGCAGCTTTCTGATCTGAATGCCTCTCAGGCCCAAGCAAATCTACCTCCTCTGACACCTGGTGACTTTCTGGACGCCAATTCTCGTCACCTCATCAGGAATACATTCGCAGTCTGGCTTGAGAGATTCAAGATTTTTCATGATTTGAAGAAGGAGCTCCGGTCTCATCAGATCTTCTATCCTATCAAGATGGACAAGTTTCTCCTTTTTGCTAGCTTTGGGTCCTTCTCCTCTTTCAAAATATCCTTAGGTTCGGATAATATGGGGACTTTATTTCTGAGCAGTGGAAACTTCATCTCAAGCGGATGGCTCCCACTATGGGACCCTCTTATAAAATTGAGGTTGGAGCTTTTCAAGCACATTTTGAAGAGCAGGAAAGATTGGCACTTCCTGTCATCCGATAGTTGCCTCCTTGTTGTCTCCTGCCTTCTATCTTGATCCTTCTCGTCGACCTCAAAACAATAACCAAATTCACTTCTCTGGTCTTTATATATTCCTTATCCTGTCTTTGTCTCAGATTACCTTTTTTTTTGCTTAATGACAAAAAGGGGGAGAAATACCTATGTCTGAAACATCTATATGCATTTTTTTTACATACTTATTGTTGAGTTTTGTCATCACCAAAAAGGGGGAGATTGATCAAAGTTTTCTAACATGCATTTTATGAGTCTTAAGCACAGGAAATAAACAAGGAAAATCAAGCACATTTAGTAAGTACTAAATACTTCTGTCAATAAGCCAGGTAAGTGCATTTCTATAAGTCCACATCGACTTCTGTTGAAAGTCACAACGGTTTCATAAGTGTTTAAACGATTTCCTTGTAAGACTGGAAAGGTTTCAAACAAGTCGATCATGTAACGATTCTATAAGTCATCGCAACGATTTCTTTAGAAAGCGTAACGACTTGCCTGTCATAACGATTCTATAAGTCATCGCAACGATTTCTTCAGAAAGCGTAACGACTTGCCTGTCATAACGATTCTATAAGTAATCATAACGATTTCTTTAGAACTCGCAATGACTTGCTCGCCGTAACGATTCTATAAGTAATCATAACGATTTCTTTAGAACTCGCAACGACTTGCTCTCCGTAACGATTCTATAAGTTATCATAACGATTTCTTTAGAACTCGCAATGACTTGCTTATTGTAACAATTTTATCAGTTATCATAACGATTTCTTTAGAACTCACAACGACTTGCTGTTGTAACGATTTTATCAGTTATCATAACGATTTCTTTAGAACTCACAACGACTTGCTTGTTGTAACGATTTCATCAGTTACCGTAACGATTTCTTTAAGCGCTCACAACGATTACTTTGCGCAATGATTTCTTTAGAGTTCATAACGACTTGATAAGTGAACACAACGATTTGCTTTGTATAACGATTTGTTAAGTGTTTCACAACGATTTCTTCTATCTCATAACGACTTGGTCAACCTGACTTATTCATAACAATTTCATAAGTCATATAGATAACATCTTTATAGTTTATATCGACTTGATATTTAAAGCGCTGATTGTCAAAGTCTTCTCTTATCTGTCTGACTGATGTGCATTTAATGAAGACAGAACGTATCTACTGCATGCATGCAGATGATATCTTTTCATTATCGTGCATACTCTATCAACATCTTTTATCAAACTATTTGGCATTGCTATTTTGGTGAAAACTCATGTCAACGTTTACTGACAACAAGAGACAGTCTAGCTGTCTACTTTTCTAGCATTTAATGTGTGCAGGTCCTAAAGATGTTCTGTCATACAACGTTGGACCATACTGATGCCAGAAGACATTATCTCTTTGCGTGCTCAAATGGATAAAAGATTGTTGAAGCTCCCAAATGTCAAGCAGTCTAACGTCTACCCATCTAAGAGACAACAGTTACTTCAACGTCTATATTTCAAATTGAAGATATAAATACAAGTCAGAAGAACAGAAGAGACACGATGTGCGTTGAAGCATTCAAATTCTTCTGAAAAAAGTCTAGAGCCAAGAACCTTACTTTTCTTCATCATCTTCAGCTCTTCGCTCTCTGTGCTGTAATAGATTTTCTAAGAGAGCCCGTGTAGTTCTGAGAGTAACTTGTTTTAGATCATTGCTCTTAGCACTAGTTGCTTCAGATCCTTGCTTGTTAAAAGCTTGATCTAGGGGCTTGATTTCATTCAATCTCTTTGAGTGTGATTCCCTTCGGTGTGAAGGAAGACCTGGTGGTATCCATGGTGTAGTTCCTTCGGTTGTGAAGGAAGACCTGGTGAGGTATCCAGGGTGTTGTGATTCCTTCGAGTGTGAAGGAAGACCTGTGGTATCCAGGGTGTAGTTCCCTTCGGTTGTGAAGGAAGACCTGGTGAGGTATCCAGGGTGTTGTGATTCCCTTCGGGTGTGAAGGAAGACCAGCTGGCTGGGTGTTGTTGTTGTAGCGACCCTCATTATACCGGTACGGTTATACCAACCCACGTCGGTATAGCGAGTGTTGCCACAGTGGGACATTTACCCAAACGATACAAACAGCTGAGATACACGCGAATATACGAACAGAGTAGCGGAAGTAAAAGACAACTGTCTTCATTCATTCATCATCCACATTTAAACATACATGATTGATACAATTAGAACTAAAAGCCCACATAATTCATTGCTGGAAATTTAGTACACAAATTCCACACTCATACATCCTTTTCATGATAACTCTAATACAATGTTCAAATTACATACTATGAAATACACAAGTCACAAAGAAACTCCAAGACTAATCTCCGCGCTCGGAGTCCGTCTCCACTGTCTCCTCCAACGGTGCCACGTCACCACTACACCTGTACGCCGAAGCAAGGAGTGAGTCCAAAGACTCAGCAAGCAACACTACTCACAAATACCGTATAAGTCATAGTGGTTTCTACATGCACATTCAAAATTTTCAACACATAGCATGCTAGTCATTTAAAAGTTTCAACCTATCATGAAAGTTTTACAAATTTATACATGGATCATGCTTTCAGATTTCTACGAATAAACTTTACCTATCACATGCTCT
Source organism: Colocasia esculenta (assembly GCA_014218235.1). NCBI lineage: Eukaryota > Viridiplantae > Streptophyta > Magnoliopsida > Alismatales > Araceae > Colocasia > Colocasia esculenta. The sequence goes on along the minus strand of CM024763.1, from coordinate 30,832,325 downwards.
CTATTCAATTTACTCATGAAATTTTGTCTTTAAAGGACCAACATAAGAGCTACCAACATGAACATTATGACATATGAAAGGAAACATAACTAGCATGAGTTTCACGTGTTCTTAAGCATATACATAGACATTTTCACATGCTTTAAGTTGCTGGTTTCACACGGTTTAATGGCTGTAAACCTACACATGATAACTACCATGTTGCTTAAAACATATCATGTGAACAACCATCACGTTATTTTGTACCCGTGCTCATCAATTATCCCTAACATGGATTCTAGACATTTTTGCACATACAAGCATGATGATAACAACATAAGATTTCTGATTTCACATGGATTTCAATATCATATCCTCACATTTAGATTTCACATTTTCTTTACACAAGTTTCTTCTTCACATGGTTACAACTTTACACATACACATTCACATTGTTCACTTACACATTTACACATGAACACATACACATTACACATTCACATTACACATTTTAGGTGCCGTGACACATAGTCCAAACCACCAAAGAAGGACATATACACATCACATTACACATAGACGCCATCTAGGCAATTCAATGGCGACTCTTGGACTGCGCAGACCGGAGAACAAGTCTCCACCCTAACTAGTGGTACTTGTCCACCTCCAGGATTTCCCCCTAATGCCCTTAGGGTCACATACACATTGAACTTTTTCAAGGGGACTTTTCCCTGATACAGTTCCACTGCCCTCTACGGAAGCAGTGTCACATTGGCACAGTTACACATTTACACATTTTACCAGTTTGCACATGGTTTTACACATAGCACTTTTCATCTCATTCACTTTCTCACTCATATGCATTTCTCTGTTTTTCCTGACATGGCACTACAGATTTCAGGAGTTTAACACACCGTAAATTTCACCAATCAAGTTGGGTTTAAGCAATATCTAATCCCATTACGATAACATACATAGATTACTATATTTCACATGGAAAATACATAACTCCTATATAATAGTCGAAATGACCTGAAATTTTAACCACATGCTATTTTCGGGTTCAAGATCATACATTCATTTTTTCAGATTTTTCTGAGCTAAATAAAATTTACAGAAAATCAAATACCTATTCGCATGCCATTCACAATTTAAGTTGACATGGAGTTTAACACATCATGCAATTTTGCCACTTACTGTTTGTACAGAGGTTACTGTCACATACATGATCTGAGATACAGAATTTACCCTAATCATACAATTGTAGATCGATCACCACAAATCATTCTTGCATGCCGTTTTATTTACCGAACCGAGTTTATTGGCAATTTATACAAGCATGGATAATTCATCAAAACTGAGTACAAGTATACTGATCTACTACTCTTCATGATCAGACAAAACTGAGGCATTAAGACTAATCCTAATCATAAAGCATAGATTTGGCAAGATCATCAACAAGTCATGCTTACAATTTCATGGAATACACTCTCCTAACATTCACCACCACACATCACACTCATCCACATACCACATTTAACAATATACATAGTGTATAGGGTTACCATATATCCTCATCACGGAAACCATACCAAAAATAGTGTATAGGGAGGGCAGAACAGGTCACTGTTGTCCAGAGGAACTTGGCGGCGGTCTCTGGCCGCTGACTCAGGTTAGTGGCATGGTCGATGGACGCCAAGCATGATATCTGCGTCCATTGACCTTGCCGTCAATGCAGGTCTGTGCAGAAACACAGACCCGAGCTCTCAAGTTTGGGTGAATGGGAGGGTCTAGGACTCGAGGGAAAATCCATAAAAATAGAAACGACCTAGACACATACGGGGACATCATGGTTAGGTCACTTGCCTTTTAAAAATTGCTCTAATGGGTCTAGGGTGTTGGTGAAGCCCTCCTTGGGCAGTCCCAAGAAGGTGCAGAAACGCCTCCTAGATCTTCTTCCTCCGGGCTCCTGGATGATTTCCACAGCAAGGGGTTGTCGGGGAAGCCTCCTCCTTTGCTCCAGCTAGCCTCTTGTCGTGGAAGATGGCCGGATCTAGCTCCAGGAAGTCAGATTCTTGGGTGTAAAGAGTGGGGTTTTTCTCAGTTTTCTTCTAGGGTTTTCTTTCTCTCTTTTTCTCCTCTTGCAAGGGTGAAGAGAGGGTGGAAAGGTAGCTCCGGGTTCAGACTTAAGGAGAGGCCTCTCTCCCACTCTTAGGTGACTTGACAGCCCTCAGGCCGTTGGGGACAGCCCCCCCAATGGCTGGCTTTCTTGTTTCAGAAGTTTGCAGCTCTGCTGCGCATGCAGGCCAGAGAGATTGGCGTCCATATCGCTGGACGCCAGGATTAGTGTTGGCGTCCATGTCTGGACGCTGACACCACCTCAACGGCCAGGGTCGACGCCAATCTGGCCTTCGGCCAGAACTCTAAAACATGCAGAAAACCATGCACACCATGCATATATACATGAATTGGTATATGGTAGTGTATCCATACTATCATCATTCAATACATGCATTATTTACATATAATATAAACACATGCACACGTAATTGTACTAATTAATACGTACGTAAATACGTATATACATACACAAGCACAAATATACACACATAAATACAAATAACGCGACGGAAATTCGAGGGCCTTACACCCTCTCCCCCTTAAAGAAACTTCGTCCTCGAAGTTAGAACGACACTACTCAAACAAAAGGGATACTTCTTCTTCATCGCATCCTCAAGCTCCCAAGTAGCCTCCTCTCGTGAGAAGTTCCGCCAGAGAACTTTCACCGACGCAATACTCTTGTTCCGGAGATGCTGAACCTTCCGGTCAAGAATAGCTACTGGTTGCTCGACATACGAAAGATCTGGCTGGATCTCCACTGGCTCATGACTAATCACATGAGACGGATCTCGGACATACTTCCTGAGCATAGATACGTGGAATACAGGGTGAACGCTAGCCAAAGCTGGGGGTAATGCTAGCTCATATGCCACGCTGCCCAACGTCTGAGAATCTCATATGGGCCAATGAATCTAGGGCTTAGCTTGCTATGCCTGCCAATCTAACAACACCACGAGTAGGCGATATCTTCAAGAAGACATGATCGCCAACCTCGAACTCTAGATCCTTTCTCCTGTTGTCGGCATAACTCTTCTGCCTATCCTGTGCCGCAACAAGCCTTTTCCTGATAAGCTGGATCTTATCCGAAGTTTCCTGGACTAACTCCGGTCCGATCAACTGCCTATCACCAGTCTCCTCCCAACATAAAGGAGATCTGCAGGTCTACCATACAACGCCTCGAATGGAGCCATACCAATACTAGCATGAAAGCTGTTGTTGTAAGCGAACTCCACAAGAGGTAAATGACGCTCCCAATCATCCTTCCAATCCAGAACACATGCTCTCAGCATATCCTCGAGCGTCTGGATAGTCCTCTCGGACTGTCCATCGGTCTGGGGATGAAACGCCGAACTGAGCTTCAGCTCCGAACCTAACGCATCCTGAAGACCCTTCCACAATCTCGAAGTAAATCTCGGATCTCGATCCGAAATGATCGACTTCGGCACACCATGCAATCTAATGATACCACTAACATACACTAGCTAAACTCTCTACTGACTGCTTCTTCTTCATAGGCAAGAAATGAGCAGTCTTCGAGAATCTATCTACAACTACCCAAATCGAGTCATTGCCTCTTCTAGATCGAGGCAAACCCGAAACGAAGTCCATAGTGACAGCTTCCCACTTCCATACGGGGATATCCATCCTCTGCATGAGGCCGGATGGTCGCTGCCGCTCGGCTTTCACTTGCTGACACACTAGACACCTGGACACATAATCCGCAACATCCTTCTTCATACCGGACCACCAAAATGATCTCTTCAGGTCATGATACATCTTAGTGTTACCCGGATGAATAGAGAATCGCGATCTATGAGCCTCCGCTAACACATGCTCACAGACATCCACCAAATTAGGGACACAAACACGGTGTTGAAATCTAATCACACCGTCCTCATCACGAGCAATGCCCGCCTTGCCCACTAACTCTAAGAGTCTAGGGTCGGCTTCCTGTTGCTCGATCACCTCATCCAAAACCGAGGACCTAAGGGATAACTGAGCTACAAAAGCCTGACATAGCGATGGCTCTAACTCAGTCAACGCGCAAGCCGCATCTCTAACATCTTCCAATCTTGCTGGAGAGATGGCCTCTTTCTACTAAGCGCATCCGCTACAACATTCGCCTTTCCAGGATGATACTGAGGTCGAAGTCATAGTCCTTCAAGAACTCGATCCATCTCTCTGCCTCAGGTTTAATTCCTTTTGGGAGAAAAGGTACTTCAAGCTCTTGTGGTCGGTAAACACCTCAAATCTGACACCATAAAGATAGTGCCTCCAGATCTTTAGTGCATGAACCACTGCTGCGAGCTCCAAGTCATGAGTCGGATAGTTCTTCTCATGCTCCTTCAACTGACGAGAAGCATAAGCCACTACCCTTTCTTGTTGCATTAGCACACAGCCTAAACCAATCTGAGACGCATCCGTATAAATGGCAAAACCCTCTAGACCATTAGGCAATACCAATACGGAGCAGAAGTGAGCTTAGCCTTCAATAGCTGGAAGCTACGCTCGCATGCCTCAGACCATACAAACTTCTCACCCTTCCTGGTCAGCTTTGTCAAGGGGCGGCGATGGATGAGAATCCCTCAATGAATCGCCGATAGTAACCAGCTAACCCAATAAAACTACGAATCTCCGAAGGGGTCTGGGAATCTCCCAATCCATAACAGCCTGGACCTTTGCTGGATCCACTGCAACACCAGTACCGGAGATAACATGCCCGAGAAAATGAACCTCGCGCAACCAAAAGTCGCACTTGCTGAATTAGCATACAGCTTGTGCTCACGAAGAACCTCTAACACTAACCTCAGATGCTGACGGTGAGTGGTCCTCGTCCGGAGAGTAGACCAACACATCGTCAATAAACACTACGACAAGCTATCTAAGTAAGGCCTAAACACCCGGTTCATGAGATCCATGAACGCTGCAGGGGCATTGGTCAATCCAAAGGAAGGACCAAGAACTCATAATGTCCATAACGGGTTCTAAATGCCGTCTTGGACACATCCTCACTCCGAATCCTCAACTGATGATAACCAGATCGCAAGTCAATCTTAGAAAAGACCGATGCCTCTCGCAACTGGTCAAACAAATCATCAATACGAGGTAAGGGATACCTGTTCTTCACAGTCACCTGGTTCAGCTTTCTGTAGTCAATGCACAACCTAAGTGACCCGTCTTTCTTCTTGACGAATAATACAGGTGCGCCCCAAGGGGAAACACTAGGGCGAATAAATCCCTTATCAAGCAGTTCCTGCAACTGCCTCCTCAACTCGGCTAACTCCGCAGGTGCCATCCGATATGGAGCCTTCGAGATAGGAGAGGTGCCCGGAAGCAACTCTATGGTAAATTCTATCTCTCTATCCGGTGGCAATCCAGACAAGTCATCAGGAAAGACATCTGGAAAATCCTGCACTACCTCAATCTCCGCAAGAGTAGGTGACTCATCAGCCTCTGGTACTAACACCACGCTGGCAAGAAAAGCGTCACAACCCTTGTTTACCATGCGCATCGCCTTCATGGCAGAGATGACCATCTTTCCCGCCCAGTTCCTTGGCAAGGGGTGAGAGAACTCATCCTCACCAGGAATGCGGAATACGATCCTCTTCCGACGACAATCCACTAACGCATAGTGCTCCTCTAGCCAATCCAGACCAAGAATAGCATCAAAGTCCTTCATTTTTAGCAAGAAGAAACACCATCTAGGACTCTATCCTCAATGCACACAGGTAACGACGGAATGCACTTCCTAGTCGATACCGTACCCGCAGGGGTGTGCACAGACAAAGGAACCTCTAACTCCTCAGACTCTACCCCTGACTCTAGGGCTAACTGCCTAGAGAAACGCTCGGAAATGAACGAGTGAGTAGCACCCGTATCAAACAAAACCTGAGCGTGCACACCTAACAGCAAAACCGTACCTTCGGTGACATGCTCCGCCTGCTCGGCGTCCTCGTGAGCTAAAGCAAACACTCGAGCTGGGGCTCGAGGCCTTCCTGGTCTTCCTGTAGCTGGCGCGGCTGCCGCTACTGCTGGGGCTGGCGCTCCACGCTAAGCTCCCTGCTGAAGTCTTGGGCAATCCCTGATCTTGTGGTCGCTGCTCCCGCACTTCAAGCATCTACCCGCTACCACCAACACTCGGAACCCGTGTGTCTTTCCGCAATGGGGACACTCTTTCTTCACACCAGGGGAACGTACAGAAGGTACCTGAGAGTTGCTGACTGTCACGGATCGTTGCGGTGTCTGGTACACCCTTTTCTTCTTCTTATCCTGCCGCTGGAAAGTCGCTGCTGGCCTCTTCTGCGAAGCTTCTTCCTCCAGATATTGCTCCATTTCTCCCTCCTGCCTGCAGGCAGCACTGAGGGCCTCGTCCAATGTGCGGTGGTCAAACGCCACGAGCCTCGTCCGCAGTGATGGCTTGAGTCCCATCACGAACTTCTTCGTCTTCCTGCGCTCATCCGCTACGACATGCGGTGCATACTTAGAAAGTTCAGAAAACCTTGCCTCGTATTCCAGCACAGTCATGGAGCCTTGCGTCAGGGAGAGAAATTCCTGCTCCATCTTGTCCTGGATATGCTCTGGGACGAACTTGGCTCGAAAGAGTCTCACGAACGCGTCCCACGCACGTCTACTGCTCCGTCCTCAAAGCGTGTACGTAGTAGGGAGGACCACCATACATCCGCTCTCTCCTGCAATACACCTTCATAAGCACCAACTAACAAATTCTAACTTAAGTAGAACATACAAACATACAAAATTAAAAGTCTACCTGTAGCATGTAGGTGGCTAATGTCACCTTATCCTCATCAGGGCACCTGATGGCTCGGAAGATTTTCTCTGTCTCCCTTAACCAACTTTCTGCCATTAATGGATCACTCTCCCCCTTAAAAGAGGGTGGGGTCATCCTCTTGAATCGCTCCATGATGGGAGGTCCACCATGGTCCTGAGCTGGTGCCTGAGCCTGCTACATTAAACAATAGGCAATACACATAAGCACAATATCATGCAATTTAAATAGCCACTACTAGTTGTTTTATTATTCTACCTGGGCCTCCAACTGTGCCTGGAGTGCTGCCTGGGTATGAGCCTGCGTCTGCATGGCTTGTACCAGACCTTGCATGAATACTCCGTAGTCCACAGGCGGCGGTGGGGAAAGTACAGGACCTTGCGGTGTCGGGCCCTGTTGCTCCGCCCGCTCATCACGTCGGCTCGTCCTCACGGCCGGTGCTCCGCCACGCCTACCTCTCGAAGCCATGGCTGTAATAAAATTTCAGCCACCATTAGAGCTAGGTTACTAAATTTTCTAACCATTTTCTTATCTATCTTTCACTTCTTATTAGTGTTTTCTACACATGTGGACATACTTAGTATGCAATGAAGATGATGACTTATGTATATTCATGTGCAATCTCAACCGGTTGCTCTGATACCAATCTCTGTGCGACCCTCATTATACCGGTACGGTTATACCACCCACGTCGGTATAGCGAGTGTTGCCACAGTGGGACATTTACCCAAACGATACAACAGCTGAGATACACGCGAATATACGAACAGAGTAGCGGAAGTAAAAGACAACTGTCTTCATTCATTCATCATCCACATTTAAACATACATGATTGATAACAATTAAGAACTAAAAGTTCACATAATTCAATTGCTGAAATTTTACACAAAATGTCCACACTTATACATCCTTTTCATGATAACTCTAATACAATGTTCAAATTACATACTATGAAATACACAAGTCACAAAGAAACTCCAAGACTAATCTCCGCGCTCGGAGTCCGTCTCCACTGTCTCCTCCAACGGTGCCACGTCACCAACTACACCTGTACGCCGAAGCAAGGAGTGAGTCCAAAGACTCAGCAAGCAACACTACTCAATATACACGTATAAGTCATAGTGGTTTCTACATGCACATTCAAAATTTTCAACACATAGCATGCTAGTCATTTAAAAGTTTCAACCTATCATGAAAGTTTTACAAATTTATACATGGATCATGCTTTCAGATTTCTAAGAATAAACTTTACCTATCACATGCTCTCTATTCAATTTACTCATGAAATTTTGTCTTTAAAGGACCAAGACATAAGAGCTACCAACATGAACATTGTGCACATATGAAAGGAAACATAACTAGCATGAGTTTCACGTGTTCTTAAGCATATACATAGACATTTTCACATGCTTTAAGTTGCTGGTTTCACACGGTTTAATGGCTGTAAACCTACACATGATAACTACCATGTTGCTTAAAACATATCATGTGAACAACCAATCACGTTATTTTGTACCCGTGCTCATCAATTATCCCTAACATGGATTCTAGACATTTTTGCACATACAAGCATGATGATAACAACATAAGATTTCTGATTTCACATGGTTTCAGATTTGTCTCACATGGATTTCAATATCATATCCTCACATTTAGAATTTCACATTTTCTTTACACAAGTTTCTTCTTCACATGGTTACACTTTACACATACACATTCACATTGTTCACTTACACATTTACACATGAACACATACACATTACACATTCACATTACACATTTTAGGTGCCGTGACACATAGTCCAAACCACCAAAGAAGACATATACACATCACATTACACATAGACGCCATCTAGGCAATTCAATGGCGACTCTTGGACTGCGCAGACCGGGAGAACAAGTCTCCACCCTAACCGTGGTACTTGTCCACCTCCAGGATTTCCCCCTAATGCCCTTAGGGTCACTTACACATTGAACTTTCTCAGGGGACTTTTCCCTGATACAGTTCCACTGCCCTCTACGGAAGCAGTGTCACATTGGCACAGTTACACATTTACACATTTTACCAGTTTGCACATGGTTTTACACATAGCACTTTTCATCTCATTCACTTTCTCACTCATATGCATTTCTCGTTTTTCCTGACATGGCACTACAGATTTCAGGAGTTTAACACACCGTAATTTCACCAATCAAGTTGGGTTTAAGCAATATCTAATCCATTACGATAACATACATAGATTACTTATTTATTCACATGAAAATACATAACTCCTTATATACTGGTCCAAATGACCTGAAATTTTAACCACATGCTATTTGGGGTTCAAGATCATACATTCATTTTTTCAGATTTTTCTGAGCTAAATAGAATTTACAGAAAATCAAATACCTATTCGCATGCCATTCACAATTAAGTTGACATGGAGTTTAACACATCATGCAATTTTGCCACTTACTGTTTGAACAGAGGTTACTGTCACATACATGATCTGAGAATACAGAATTTACCCTAATCATACAATTGTAGATCGATCACCACAAATCATTCTTGCATGCCGTTTTATTTACCGAACCGAGTTTATTGGCAATTTATACAAGCATGGATAATTCATCAAAACTGAGTACAAGTATACTGATCTACTACTCTTCATGATCAGACAAAACTGAGGCATTAAGACTAATCCTAATCATAAAGCATAGATTTGGCAAGATCATCAACAAGTCATGCTTACATTTCATGGAATACACTCTCCTAACATTCACCACCACACATCACACTCATCCACATACCACATTTAACAATATACATAGTGTATAGGGTTACCATATATCCTCATCACGGAAACCATACCGAAATAGTGTATAGGAGGGCAGAACAGGTCACTGTTCTGTCCAGAGGAACTTGGCGGCGGTCTCTGGCCGCTGACTCAGGTCAGCGGCATGGTCGATGGACGCCAAGCATGATATCTGCGTCCATTGACCTTGCCGTCAATGCAGGTCTGTGCAGAAACACAGACCCGAGCTCTCAAGTTTGGGTGAATGGGAGGGTCTAGGACTCGAGGAAAATCCATAAAAATAATAGACGACCTAGACACATACGGGACATCATGGTTAGGTCACTTGCCTTTTAAAAATTGCTCTAATGGGTCTAGGGTGTTGGTGAAGCCCTCCTTGGGCAGTCCCAAGAGGTGCAGAAACGCCTCCTAGATCTTCTTCCTCCGGCTCCTGGATGATTTCCACAGCAAGGGGTTGTCGGGGAAGCCTCCTCCTTTGCTCCAGCTAGCCTCTTGTCGTGGAAGATGGCCGGATCTAGCTCCAGGAAGTCGATTCTTGGGTGCAAAGAGTGGGGTTTTTCTCAGTTTTCTTCTAGGGTTTTCTTTCTCTCTTTTTCTCCTCTTGCAAGGGTGAAGAGAGGGTGGGAAAGGTAGCTCCGGGTTCAGACTTAAGGAGAGGCCTCTCTCCCACTCTTAGGGTGACTTGACAGCCCTCAGAGCCGTTGGGGACAGCCCCCCCAATGGCTGGCTTTCTTGTTTCAGAAGTTTCTCTCTGCGGCGCATGCAGGCCAGAGAGATTGGCGTCCATATCGCTGGACGCCAGGATTAGTGTTGGCGTCCATGTCTGGACGCTGACACCACCTCAACGGCCAGTGGTCGACGCCAATCTGGCCTTCGGCCAGAACTCTAAAACATGCAGAAAACCATGCACACCATGCATATATACATGAATTGGTATATAGTAGTGTATCCATACTATCATCATTCAATACATGCATTATTTACATATAATATAAACACATGCACATGTAATGTACTAATTAATACGTACGTAAATACGTATATACATACACAAGCACAAATATACACAATAAATACAAATAACACGACGGAAATTCGAGGGCCTTACAAGTGTCCTTAGGGGGACTGTACCCTTGTTAGTGAAATCCTGAGTTGTTCCTCGGGGACTGGACGTAGGACTCATAAGGAAAGGAGGTCCGAACCAGGATAAATCATGTGTTGTGTGATTGTCTTCTTTGTGTGTTTGATATTTGAACTAACAGTCACTAACCTCCTTCTAAGAATTCTTGTGTGAATATTTTTGGTTACAGGTATCTAGTAGAATAATTTTAGAAGACCCATCACCCCCCCCCCCCCCCTCTGGGCTTGTCAACTGGGCAACAGATTGTAGAAGAGGGAAATTTTACTTTAGTGAATTCCCTAAGCTGACCTCACAGGACGTAGACACAAGAGACACTTGTCTCTCTTCTCTGCCATCAAAGCACAGAACATGATAAGGAAAGGAAGTGTGGCATTTCTTGCCGCAATTGTGGTTGAAAAGAAAGCAATAAAAATATCAGACATTCATATAGTACAAGAATATCCAGACGTGTTTCCCGATGAGCTTCCAGGTATACCACCTGAAAGAGATGTCAATTTCTCAATTACCTCACACCTGCAGCTACACCGGTTTCATGCCAACCTTACAGGATGTCCCCCGCTGAACTGAAAGAGTTGAAAGAGTAACTGATGGAACTTTTAGAAAAGGGATTTATCAGGCCGAGTACTTCTCCTTGGGGAGGACCAGTGTTGTTCGTAAAGAAGAAGGATGGATCCATGAGATTATGCATCGATTATAGGCAGTGAACAATCTCACTATCAAGAACAAGTACCCTCTGCCGCGTGTCGATGAATTATTGATCAGATATCAGGAGCCAAATATTTTTCTAAGATTGACCTTAGATCGGGATATCATAAGATGAGGATTAAAGATGCAGACATTTACAAGACGGCTTTCAGGAGCAGGTATGGTCATTATGAATTTGTAGTAATGCCTTTAGGACTAACCAATGCTCCTGCAGCTTTTATGCAACTGATGAACAGCATATATCGGCCCTACCTCGACAAATTTGTCGTGGTCTTTATTGACGATATTCTCATATACTCCAAGACCAAGGAAGACCATGAGGAGCATCTGAGGATCGCTCTGCAGATCTTACGGGACAACAAGCTCTACGCCAAATTGAGCAAATGTGAATTCTGGCTCGAGGAGGTGTCATTTCTAGGCAATGTTATTTCCAAGGATGGTATCGCTGTCGATCCGTCCATGGTAGAGGCTGTACTGAACTGGGAAAGGCTGACCAATGTCACAGAGATAAGAAGCTTTCTTGGACTGGCTGGGTATTACAGACGGTTCATAAAAGATTTCTCCAAGATAGCTGTACCTCTTACGCGTATTACGCGGAAAGAGAACCCTTACGTCTGGAGCAAGGAGTGCGAGAAGAGCTTCCAGACACTGAAGCAGTTGTTGACGTCTGCACCTGTCCTCGCGTTACCAGTCGAGGGCGCAGGATTCTCAGTCTACATTGATGCATCCGAAATCGGTCTAGGCTGCGTATTAATGCAGAACGAAAAGGTGATAGCTTATTCTTCAAGGCAGTTGAAGCCACATGAAGTCAATTATCCTGTCCATGACTTAGAGCTAGCTGTTGTGGTATTTGCACTCAAGATCTGGAGGCATTACCTATACGGGGAGCAATTATTGTCTACTCCCACCACAAGAGTTTGAAATACTTATTTTCTCAAAAGGAGCTCAATTTGCAACAACAGAGATGGCTGGAATACTTGAAAGACTTTGATTTCAATATTCAATACCACCCAGGTAAAGGTAATGCAGTAGCTGATGCACTTAGTAGGAAGCCAGTAGCTTCTTTATCCTATCTAGTCATGGGCGAGATGCAATTATTAAAGCAATTCGCCAGTCTAGATCTGAATATTGAAAAGAGAAGTGATAAGATGTTAGTGGCTAATCTTAAAGCTCAACCCGACATCTTTGTCGAGATCAGAAAGCAACATGCTAATGATCCGTTTCTAATCCGAGTAAAGGAGACTATAGCTGACAAGCCAGATTTCTCCATCACGGAAGATGGAAGAATATTATTCCAAGCCAGGACATTTGTGCCTGACAATGAAGAGCTGAAAAGGAAACTGATGGATGAAGCCACAAGACCAAGTAAACAATACATCCAGGCGCAACCAAGATGTACTAAGACATGAAAAGGTCATTTTGGTGGCCAAACATGAAGCGTGAGGTGGCTGAGCATGCTACACACTGCCTCACTTGTCAACAGGTGAAAGCCGAGCACCGTCGTCCTGCGGGTGTACTTAGACCCCTGGACATACCTGAATGGAAGTGGGAAAGCATCAACATGGATTTCATCATGGGTTTACCCCGAACTCGTGGTGGACTTGATGCTATCTGGGTTATGTGGACCGTTTAACCAAGTCCGCCACACTTCCTTGCCATTAAGAGCACTTGGAGTGTGGATGTGTTAGCAGCTTTGTATGTAAAGGAAATTGTGAGATTACATGGAGTCCCCGTGTCTATTGTCTCAGATTGTGACCCCAGATTCACATCTAGATTCTGGAAGGGACTTCAGACAGCATTGGGTACTAAACTCAATTTCAGCACTACTTTCCACCCACAGACGGATGGACAGATAGAAAGGACAAATCAAATAGTGGAAGACATGCTTCGTGCCTGCACTATAGATTTTGAAGGTTATTGGAATGAGTAGCTGTCCCTAATTGAATTCGCCTACAACAACAGCTATCAGGCGAGCATTAAAATGGCACCGTTTGAAGCACTGTACAGAAGAAGTTGCAGATCACCTGTGTGCTGGAACGAGTAGGAGAACAGCAATGGCTGGGACCAGACATGGTGCAGAGCACTAGCAGGGATATACAGATTATCAGAGACAGAATAAAAGTAGCTCAGTCCTGGCAGAAGAGCTATGCAGATAAGAGAGGAGAAACTTAGAATTTCAAGCCGGAGATCATGTGATGCTGAAAGTATCCCGACTAGAGGGTTTCAAAGGTTTGGGATGAAAGGCAAATTGAGACCAAGATTCATAGGTGCATTCGAAGTATTGGATAGAGTTGGCGAGGTGGCGTACCGACTAGCACTACCTCCCCAGTTCGCAACAGTGCACAATGTGTTCCATGTGTCCATGCTGAGGAAGTACGTGTATGATCTGTCACACGTAATCAGCTATGATGACATTACTCTGAACAAGAACATGACCTATGAAGAAAGGCCAGTGAAGATCTTGGACAAGAAGATGCAACAACTTCAGAATCGATCTATACCCGTGGTTAGAGATTGTGGAGAAATCACGAAGTTGAAGAAGCCACATGGGAGCCCAAAGCGACCATGAGACGGAACTATCCAGAATTATTCGGTAAGTCATTCTTCCTCTTACGATTCTATGAATTTGGGGACCAAATTCTTTTTAAGAGGGGGAGGATGTAGCACCCTTGATTTTAAAACCCAAATAAAATAAAATTATTATTTTAATAAATGGGGAAAATAGATTTAAATAGATTAAGTAAGAAATAAGTGAAATAAAAAAAAGTTCAACTAATACCCATTAAGCCAAAATTAATAGTGGATTAAACTAAGGGTTTTAAACTAATAGTTTGGGCCCAATAGGGTGAAGCCCATCATGGGAGGAGAGGTAATTAAGTGAAATTCGTATCTAAATTAATTAATAAATAGTAAAGGGCTAGGATAAACACTAAATAACCCATGTTTATCAAAAACAATAGCCCTATCCCATCCTAAACCCTTGACCACGAAATTGGCTCTCTTCCCAACCCTAATTAGAAGATAAAGGAAAGAAAGTGGAAGATAATATAGAAATTCGGAGTTAAATGGGAAAGAAGGGTTTTTAGGCATGTTAGGACTCTATTAGCCATCAAAACACTCCATTTTCATTCCCATACAACCCAAAACCGCAGTAGAGACCTTGGAGGACGAAGGAGGGAGGCTAGGATCGTGGGAGCTCGGAGGAGGAGGCTGGAACTTGGATCTTCTCCTTCACATTTCGTCTCCAAATTAGGAATCTTCTTTGTTTCGACAAAAGGTAGGCAATCTCTCAAGCTAAATTCGAGTAAGATTTACCCTAGGAAGACTCCATATTCCCGAGCAAGAGCCCTCTGGTTTTGCTCCATTTCGATCTCCCATGAGGGAGAATTAATTCTTTGAATCCCTGTCAGTTCCATGAACCCGACCCTTCATGTTTACTCTTAAACCTCGAGCATACATGATCCCTGCCATGAGAAAAATCTCATAAATACTACATCATGTTAGCTTTCAAATACCCCTAGTTTGCCTAAATTTTATCATGTATCCATCTCTAATTAATTCGTTGAACCTTGACTGTATATGTTTAGGTCATCAAAATGTAACTTGATCATAGCATGTCTAAACCTTGTCTATTTTTAAATTAATCATGAATGTTCATAGATCTATATGTCTACTTTCGTTTAAAACTAGTTTCATGTTTTTTGGATCACCGTGCGCTTTTATACTGAATTTAGAAAGACCCTGCATCAAGTAGGGTCCACCAGGGAAAAAAGGGAAAAAGGTCGGACATCCTGATATCGCGGCGGCGCGACCCGCCGCGATACCGGGGAGGTCGCGGCCGTGACGGCGACATGTTAAGAAATGCTGCGGCCTAAGCCGCCGCGATTCCTGGTGCGGGCCGGGCCGGGCCGGTCGGTCCTCGAACCACGACCGGGCCACCCGTCGTGACTTGAATCGCAGCGGGTAGACTCGACGCGATTCAAGGACTTCGGCTAGAAAGTTTAATTA
This sequence comes from Colocasia esculenta, assembly GCA_014218235.1. Lineage (NCBI taxonomy): Eukaryota > Viridiplantae > Streptophyta > Magnoliopsida > Alismatales > Araceae > Colocasia > Colocasia esculenta. The sequence goes on along the minus strand of CM024763.1, from coordinate 30,816,790 downwards.
AGCATATACCCCTGCTATTTTGGCTATATAACCCCTATTTAGCCATGATTAACCCATGTTATAGTTAATTCGACTTGGTAAGTTAATAAATGGCATTAATGATATAAATTTAATTATTTTAAATGACATTTGCACGACTTGTCATATCCTCAAGATTTCTTTACACTTACACACACATAACATTATTAAATGGCATTTGACCCTGATAAATTATGCAATAATGTATTCGGTAAATTAGTGAAATAAATGACTAAATTACCCTATTTTATTAAATACAATTGTCTTCGTTTTATACGCGTATTTTAAATACTGTTATCATTTTCCCTCGGCTTCGAGCACTCGAGGCACGACAGACCCGTTTTGTATACACTTTCTCTTGACTTGGACCACCTCTCCATCGGGAATACTCTCGACTGGGCCAAGGACTCCTTGTCAAGGCCTCCGTAAGTCTTCTTGGCTATGGCGTACTCTATTGCCGACGAGCTGGTTGTACCCTAAAACCCGTTACACCTTAGGGATCAGTACGATCCATGGCCTTAGTGTGTTCTTTCCTTATCTTTTGATCACGCCAGACCATCTATCTTGTGTACCCAGCACGGCTAGTGGGCGGTGGTGACTTCTACCAGATTGCCGGCCTGTGGTGGTGTGCCGTGCAACCGTACTATCGATGTTTAACGTGATTTTACGACAGTACCCTATCTCATTTGCTCTCTATATCCTCTCATTTGTTCACGTTCTCTACACTCTCATCTATCTCATCTAGTACTCTCTTATCTCTCCTTGGTACTCTATTGGTCATTCTTGTGATTGTCTAAGATAAAGAAATGACTAATGCCAGCGCAATGGGGCCCGATCAGGTCCCGGGAGGTGCGCCCGAAAAGTGCCAATGCCCATGGGAGTTAAAATGATCAAGGATGTGTTACGGCATGCATCCAGTGCCAGCATACTATCAAGATTAATCAATGACAATCAAAGTGCTATCTATAACAGTACAGTTGTTATCGTTACTAGAGCACGTTGTGCAAATTACATGATATCGTTACATGGCCATTCTATTATCATTCTCGTTGAACTATTTTCTTGTGCCAGATGCTATTGTTCTCTTGCTATCGTTACTTGTTCCACATGACTATTCTCTCTAGTTACCTGCCATTAAGACATAAATTATTTAAACCATGCTTGGTTCATGAGATATTAAGTCCTACTGGGCGTTATTCGCTCATCCTGTGTTTTTATTTAATATGTTTCAGGTGAGTTTGACGAGACCACACTCAAGAGGACGGGACTGAGGATGATGCTCAGGAGTGACCCTATTTCAGAAACCATCGCTTTAGTAGTTACTATAGAATGAGTCAGATAGTTATGATGTATTAGTTTGGATTTTCAATAAAGTGCTCTAGGCCCTAGTTTTGGCTCTGAAACGTTGATGTAATAGTTAGTTCATGATGTCGATGAGTTGTTAGTGATTGTAATGAAGTTGGAGATTATTAATGAGATTTGAGTTATGGGTATTATACCATTTGTGCAATGGTTGCATATATTTTCTCGCTCTGTACTATTTAATAACTGTAATCCCGCTCCGATATTCCGCGTCGGGGCGTTACACAACTCAACTGTGCAAGCTCATGAAGCATAAGGGCAGGGGAATGAATCTCCTATAATGTCGGAGCCAATGCAATTGAATGACACATATCAAGGCAGGCTGAGAAACTACAAACATCTAAAAGACATGCAAAATATGAAAAGGCAAAAAGAGCAAGCAAAGCCCTGCAAATATACACATGTTGTATGACTGGTGTGCTCGGTCGAGATGGGGCTCTAGCTACTGAGCAGGATGAATTGTCAAGGCTCAATGAATGGTCAAATCCTTCTGTCAGGAGGGAAGAAGCTAAGGGCAAAGCCCCGGTAGTCTCAGTGGCCCAAGAAGGGGCTGTAGATATAATAGAAGCTGATGATATCAACAATCTGCCACCTATCCCTCCAACAGGGGCTCCAACTAAAGAGATATCTGATATCCCTAGCACTCACATATGATCCTGCTGTGGCAGCATTGATACAAAGATACCAGCATGAGATTGAAATGTTGAAAAGACAAATTGAAGAAAGTGATGCTCACACTCCTGCATTACAAAAAGTAGGAGGCACAATGGGGGCATCGCAAGTTGACACCAACTTCCCCAACACTCTATTGCATCCAACAAGCCTCCAGCCAATATCGGGCACTACTGGGGGCATCCCATGTCAAATAGCTCCAGAGCAGCCCATAGCCCGCCAAGCGGCACATCAAGGGCCTACCACCATGGCTCAGATGCAGTTGGATCCTCCTCATCCACACACGGTCCAAACACCGATTATGAATAGACAAATGTTGGAACAAATGATAGAAGCGAAACTAGGAGAAAAGGGGAATGCTAATCAAACCCCATTTGATATCTACCAGGTTCTGTATCCTGTGCATCATGCCACAAAAAAACTTCCTCCCGGCATCAGCAAGCCACCGAAGTTCAAAAAATTCAACGGGCAAGGATCGCCAAAAGATCATGTTGCATACTATGTTAGCATCATGGGGGAGTTGGCTACTGATGAGTCGTATCTGCTCAAGTTCTTCGGATCTTCTTTGACTGGAATTACTTTCGAATGGTATTCAAATTTACCAGTCGGGTCCATTACAGATTGGCGAGATATGCAAAGGAAGTTCACAGAAAGATTCTATGTTGCTGAAAGAGAAATCACACTAGTCGAGTTATATGCAACCAGGCAACAAGATAATGAGTCAGCTCTGGACTATGTCAAAAGGTGGAGAGATCTCAGCATGAGATGTAGATGACCACTACATCTAGAAGACGCCGTTCAAATATGCAAGTAAAACCTGGACAGGCATGTCCTAGAAAGGATGATCGGCATTGAGATCAAGTCCTTCGATCGGCTAAATAAAGTTGTGGCCGAGATCGAACAATTCCTTTCCAAATATCCCCCTACCAATGCATCAAGTCAGGAAAACAGATTGATTGGAAAAAGGCCAGCACCTACAGATGTTCATACTGTAAACCTCAAAGCCTTTACACAACAAAAGAGTGAGGATGGCTCTTCTTTCTCCAAACGGATGAAGTGAAATAAAAAGGGTTCATTACAAGAGAAGATGTAAAAGCCATACCCTTTCCCAAAAGAAAAGACATAGACTCTCTTCGAATGGGCCTGTCGACATAACAAAATCATCCCACCCGAGCCTAGAAGGGCAGAGGACATCAAGAAGAAAGTCGATCCCCGGTTCTACTTATATCATCAACTGCCGGGGCATGTTATAGAGGACTGCTACGTCCTCAAAGATAAAATTGAGGCCTTGATAAGGAAAGAAGAACTACAAGTGGGCGAGTACAAGGTGGACCCGCCTTGGCCTCATGGGGCTCCAATGTAATAGAAAAGAAGAACATACGACAGCACGACAAGCCAACATGGGGGGCCAGGAGAGCATAAGTAGCTCAAGATGCCCAATCCATAGAAGAAATTCATGTACACTGGGAGAACCTCAAGATCTTCGGCACATCACAAGCAAATAAATAAGAACCAGCTCGTCGAGATTGAGTGGTTCTGGGGCAGATGCAGATCAAGTATGTAATGTCCATTCATGTAAATACTCATTCAAAAAAAAAGAAACAAAAGAAAGATGACACAAAAAAAGGAATAAAGAAAGCATCTTGCTGAGGTAGTCACATCGACCACCCAGCATGAGACTCGATCATCGAGGTGGTCTCAATCGACTCTTTTAGAGCCACCTGAGGTATTATCGTCGATGACGAGCAGTAAAAAATAAATAGGCCAACCATACCGCTAGCCGGACTATGGTTCTGAGACAAATAATACCTCAACAAAATTACATATTTTCTGCAGGGCGATGATATGAGCCCGCATGATCATATCGCACCGGGCTTTCACCGCTTATGTCCATATTCATACATGGGTTTTCTTGCCGAATTTTGAATGCATATTCTTTTTCCGGACCCCTAACGAAGTTGTTGAAGGATTTATCTTTATTCAACATCACCTGCATTCCAAACAAAAAAAATTGGCAAATTGTCAATCATGTTTTCAAAAGTCATATTTTAAATTCGGCAAGCTTGTCATTCATGATTTCAAAAGAACTCATATTTCAAAAGTCATATTTTAAAATCGGCAAGCTTGCCATTCATGATTTCAAAAGAACTCATATTTCAAAAGTGGCAATTTGTCAATCATGTTTCAAAAGCCATATTTCAAAATCTGCAACTTGCCAATCATGTTCCAAAAGTCATATTTCAAAAGTGGCAATTTCCCAATCATGTTTCAAATACCATATTTCAAAACCTTCAACTTGTCAATCATGTTTCAAAAGTCATATTTCAAAAGTGGCAATTTTCCAATCATGTTTCAAAAGCCATATTTCAAAACTGGCTGTAGACACCGCTTCGAGCTCGTCGGGAGCTCCAAACAGTCCACAAAGAGGGTGGCGTGATAATGGAAAACAACGGGGGAAATAAAAAGATCGTGATCGCCAGGCACACGTGGGTGCTGAATGGAGATTGCACAGCGAGGGGTGCGAGATGGAAGAATGATCGCGACGTGCACCTTTTTGGAGCGGGGAGATTGTGCGGGGATGATGTGGGTCCTTTCTTCCTCTACGAACACGGCCGGCCGTGGTAGAGGGCATTTTCCTCGCTTGATTACCCTGACAAAAGACAAAGAAAATAAGGGGATTAGCCAAATAAGACGTGTAGTATCGAATCCCGAATGAATAAATGAAATGAATAAAATGGGGAGGACTCACTAGATGGTGGTTTTTAAACCCCTAAATTAGGTGTGTGTGTGTATGCATGCATCTGTGTAAAAAAAGATTAAAGGATGGCTACGTGGGGCCCAAAGGAGATGAAAATATAAAAAGCCACGTAGGGCCCGGAGGAAGTGGAGACAAAAGGAAAGAAAGAGAAAGGGGGGGGGTGCTTCCCAAAAGGTTGGTGCGGCATGACGGACCGTTGCCGGGATTGATGGAGGACGTGGAGGAAGGCGCTCCCGCCTCACGCGTGGAATGGAACGAGATGACGGCGCCGGACTCCGGGGAAGAAGGACGGATCGACGTGGATGATGCTCCTAGGGCCGGAGGTTGAGGTGAGAATCCGACAGGGCTTCGCCGCTTCGTGGAAACCCCCCTCTACAAATGACCCTCGGGGGTCAATTTATAGGGGTAAAAACTTTGAATCGCGTCGGGTATAGCCACCGCGACAAGAAGCTGAATCGCGTCTGGGTGGCAGGCCGCGACTTGAATCGCGTCGAGCTTGCGAGCTGCAACAAGGATTGAACTGCGTCCGGGCGGCAGGCCGTGAATAGCAAGGTCAATTTGATAAGACAGGCGCATGATTTCCGTCATGTCTTCTGAATCGCGTCTTGTTAGGGCGCCGCGATAAGAATATGAATCGCGTCCGCTATGGCTACTGCGACTTGAAACGCAGCGGCCATGGCCGACGCGATTACCTTAGGGGCAATTTCCGAGGCAATCGGCTCATAAATGCGTTGTCTACTAACGGGGGAATATGATTTGACCTTCTAAATCGCGTCTGCTGACAAGGACGCGATTACAGGATTTTGTCATGATTTCCCGGTGTAGGCTCCCAAGTGCGGCGACTTCCGGGGTATAGCCTTTTTGACTTTTAAGATCACGGCGGTTATGCCGGACGCGTTAAGAGAGTCGCGTCACGTGTGGCCGTCGCGTTATGGTCGCGTCCCCGAAGGCCGTCGCGATAAGGTTGCGCCTGTTGTAGCTGTCGCGATAAGATCTTGAATCGTGTCCACCATCCCGGACGCCTTTCATAATGCGGCAGCCATACCCGTCGCGACATGAAATTGATGCTTATAATTCCCGAGGGGCCACGAAAATGGGCGGGAAGCACCGGGGAAAGAATGGGTGATCCAAAAATATTGGGAAACTACTCTTGCAAGGCAAAAAGAGGGTCATTTGTGGCATTATGGTGCAATATGAAATTTGCACACGGTGGAGCCGAATTCGAGTGTCTACAGCTGCCACGCCTTGGCGTCTGCTTTGAAGGGGAGCGAAGCGAAAAGACACGAAGTGGAGTGAAATGGAGTGAAGTGAAGTGAAAAGAAATGTAGCATAGTGAAGTGGAGTGCAGCGGGAGCGGACTGAAAAGTAGACGCCAAGGTGAAAAATAGACACGCGTGAACAATGGGTGACTACCACCTGATAAGAGTCTTTCACCAACACTCAAAGGAATCACCACCAGGAAGAAGACCTAAAGAAAGAAATGCTTGGACAAAGGAAAGGGATAAGAAAGGGAAGGTGTCGCATGGGGCACAAAAAGGAAAGAAAAGATCAACTTTCAGCGTCGGGGAAGTACCTAAGGACACAATCCGTTAGGTTTCACCATTGGGGGCGTCTGCCACTGCCGCAGGTGGATCTTTGGGAGAGAGGGAGAGGCCAACTTCCAGCGTCGGGGAAGTACCTAAGGACACAATCCGTTAGGTTTCACCATCGGGGGCGTCTGCCACTGCCTCAGGTAGATCTATGGGAATAAAGATGAAAAATAAAAGGGATAAGTCCAAACAAAAGATTCTTAAGGAAATCAGCAGTAGCAACCCGGAAAAAAATTAAATACTTAAAAATTCAAAATAATAATTTCTTTAAATTGAAATAATAGAAACATATGTACCATTATTGTATGTGCAAGAATACACCGGAAATTTCCGTAAAAATTATAAATCAACCCCAAAGAATATCCCTAAGTGTTCCACAAAGAAATTCGTGCAACGAAAAATCCGATTGGCTAAGTGTACGTCACCAGGTGACTAATTATCCAAATTAGGAAACTAAGTCGGAAAACTGTTAACACGGAAAAATAACGCGCTCATAAACTAAACAATCATGTTGGAGAGACTTCCAACATCAAGTGAGGATCAACCATTATCGGGTTTGGACCAATGGACCTCTCATAGCCCATGAATAAATTCAAATAATAAAATGAAATAAAATTCATAACTATATTATTCCTAATTAAAAAGGGAAAACCTATAAGATAAATTCCAATAAATAATGGGCTTGGTTAACTGGACTCATTAGAAATTAGTGGTCCAAAATAGGGATTTTAAAGAGAATAAATTGGAAAATACTCTAAATTCGTAACTAAATAGAAAAGGGGTATTTAATACATAAAAAAGGAAATTTGAGTTAGAATTGATTCCTAAACCTACCCTAATAGGTTGGCCACGAATTGGCTCCCATCCTAACCCAAATAGGGAGTGGAAAGCTTGGGAGGAGGTTAGGAAAGGAGGAAATTCGGAATTTAATAGAAGTTAGAGTACTATTAGGAATTAGAAACATAACATGCATAAATACACCTCTTAAATCCCCTTGGCCGACCCTAGCTCGTTGCCAAAGGTTGTTGGACGTGGAGAAGAGGCTAAGGAAGAGAGGATCTCATGGGGAGAAGGAGTTCTTGAAGCTTCTTCCTTGTTCTTGGAGTTCTAAGCCCTAGAAGACAAATAGAGTCAAAGGTACGCATTCTCACAAGCATAAACCATGAAACTTTTTCTGTAGGATGTCTCATCTATCAGGGACGAAACCCTCAAGTTTCATAATTTTCCATCGAGCATATCTTTAGTTCTTGATTTTTCATGTTCTGCAACTTACATGACCCCGAACCCTCTTCTTAACTCTTGATCTCCTTGTATACCCAATCCCATGCTACGAAATTTTTATTGTGGGAACTGATGCATGTTAGGCATCTTTTTCCCAAGAAAGCCCTAATTTTTGTTGAGCATGTTGCTCGAATTAAATCAATCTTGCTCTCTGTGTCATGTTCTATATTACTCGTTATTGTTCATGCTCAAACCATATTCAAACCTGCTCTCTTTCAAATTCCTAATTACTGGAAGTACCCTTGCATGTCTAGATTAATTCAAAACTGGTTTCATGATTTTTCATCGTGTATACAAATAGTTATGATTTTCTGAACAACCCTGTATCAATTTGATTCAAGTTGGCCCGCAATCCAAAGCCTGGTCTGATTCCTGTCAAAGCCAGGCGCAGACCACCAGATTGCGACAGGCCGATATGTCTCCTTCTGAGGTCTGATTGTGACAGCCTACCCGTCGCATTCAGAAAGCGACAGGTAAGCCGTCGCTATCCCTGTGTCTATCCTGTCGCGACCCTTTCCCGCCTCTGTCGCGTTCACAAGGCCGTCGCGACAGTACCCATGTCACGTTCTGCTTACCCTGTCGCAATCCTCATTGGCCTATGTCGCCTTCACGCTTTTTACAGTTATACCCCCAGTAAAAATTTGTTTTAAAAAAAATGGAGCTACATTGAATGATTTAAAATACATATTCACGACTTATTTATAGCTATGATTTCTCTTACACATGCACACACATGAACCATCCATATGTGGCTGAAATTTGGCAGAAATTATCTCATAATGTATCTGGTAAATTATTGTAACAAAGTATATTACTTGCTCTATTTTTTTTAAAGGTCTTGTATTCGTTCTTGCGTTGTTCATATACCGATATCGACGCTCCACTATTCTAGAATTCCTCTAGAACGTCGAGCAACCGTTTTATATACACACTTTACTTGGCTTGTGGTGAACTCTCCGTCGGATATTCCTTTCGCCGGACTAGTGAACCCTTGCACAAGGCCTCCATGAGTCTCCTCTGATCATGGATTCCCACATGGTCGACGAGCGGTTGTACCTTAACACCCATTACCCCTTTAGGGATCGATATGATCCAAACGGCTATTAGAAGTTCGCTCTTACCTTGAATCACGTCGGACCTCTGGACTTGTGCATAACATGGCTAGCGGGAGATCGTGAACTCCACGTGACTGCCAATACGACGTGCGCGTGTTGTGCAACTGTTACTATCGTTGTTTACTCGTTGTTTTACGTGATGTCACTAGCTCTCATCTTTACTCTACTCGCTCACCTATTCACGTTCACTCTACTATCTCGTCTATTCATCTAGTGCTCTTATCTATTTCTTGGTACTCTCAAATTGGCCATAAAATTGATTGTCTAAAGATAAACAATATAACCAATGCCAGCGCAATAGGGCCCGATCAGGTCCTAGGGGGAGCGCCTGAAAGTGCCATTTGCCTGCGGGAGTTAAATGATCAGGATGTCGGCATTACATCCAAGTGCCATACTATCAAGATTAATCTAAGACAATCAACACAAAGTGCTATATTCTCTCGTTGCCTTTTGACAAACAAGTGCTATACTCTCTCTCGGCTATCTTCGGATAACCAAAGTGCAATTACTATCTCGATTAACAAGAAAGTTAATCAAAGTGCTATACTATCGATTGATAAGAAAATCAATCAAAGTGCAATTTACTCTCTATATGGCCAACTACTTCTCTCTCCTTGCTATACATGTTGCTTGATATTGCTGACGTTGACGCTATGTGCCATCTGTTGTTGTGTTGCTTTCTATTGTGACTCGATCTATTCGTTGTACTATACTTGATTCATCTGCTATTTGAACCACGTTACTTGTGCTCTTACTTTCTCGACTTTACGTGACTCGCTCTATCTTAGTTACTCTGTCATTTAATGCACTAATTATTAAAGCCTGCTTGAGCCTGAGATTTAAGTCCTATTGGGCGTTATCGCTCACCTTCGTTATTTGTTATTGTGTCTCAAGAAAGTCGAACTTTGACGTCACACACACCAATGGGACAGGACCAGAGTGATGAGCGACCTGGAGTCAACTCATGAAGTTACCTTAGCACCATGAAGTCTAGTAGTTATTGCTTTAAATTTCTTTTCAATGTAATGACGTCATTGAGCCCTATGTATTGGCTCCGAATTAGCGGTTGTAATGGTCTTAGTGATTTATAATGAAATCAAGAGTTATTTCAATTATTGTTCATTAGATGCTCTGATGTTTGCGAAAGTATGCGCAATTGTCGTTACCATACTCGTTGTTCGCGTCTCCCTCCGATTTATTCTGCTGCTAAATTGGAGGGGCGTGACATCAGCCCAGAGGCGACAACAAAGGGAGTTGGGTATTCGACCCGGATTGGAATATTTCAAATTGCCTTTGAATTTGAGGCGCGGATGGCCCTCAAATTGGCTTGGAAGAGTGGTTTTCTACTGAGATTTCAATATGCATGTATGCTGGGCTAAAAGAAAAATAAGATTAAAAGAGTTGTAGAAAATAACCAAGGATAATATTGTTACACCGGTGAGTAAGGACGGGGGTATGCGTCGTCCTTACATGCCAAGCATAACGGCTTATCCATGCGGCTAAGGATCCTCTGGGATAATCATTGTTTTGATAAAGGGGAACTCAAATCCCAGATTCCTTAGAGACACAAGATCCTTGGTATGCTCTAAGGGTATAACATATAGTAGATGCAGATAGGTGATGGTGAAGGTAGCAGCTGCCTGATTGATTGTGTCGGATGAGGTAACTCGAATCCTGCGCTCAAAACTCGTTAGCCACAAATATCATGGAAAAACATTCAAAGCATGACTTGGAGCATTAATAAAGCATTTAAATAAATAGCTCATTCAGTTTGTTTTTAACCATGAGGATAGGTGATCTCTGGCCAAGGAGATTAGAGTTAAGGATGTGAGGAACCCATGATTGGAAGAAGTGATGCGATCTGACGCATACAAGAGGCAATGTGCTTGCCTTGCAATATCATCGAGATTTTTTTTGGAGTTTTGAAATATTCAAATTTTTGTGGATTTTGAGAAATATTTGATTTTGTTGGATTTTTGAAATATTTGAATTTTTGTTGGATTTTGAAAGTATTCGGATTTTTTTTGTTGATTTTGAAAATATGTCATTTTTGTTGATTTTGGAAGTATTTGATTTTTTTTTGGATTTTAGAAGTATTTGATTTTTTTGGATTTTAAAAATATTGTCATGCCATGGCGACATTAGGGTTATAAAAATTGTTACCATGCCTCCCGTTTCATTAAGGGTTGCCCAGAGTAGGGCGTGCATTTTGACGTGGCGCCCACGACTGATTGCACTGGTTTGACACTTTTACCAACAAAGCCATGCCTAAAAAGGCGACAGAGTCTGGCAGGGAGAAGGGAAGAAAGCTTGGGGGTAAGCTTGGTATGGGTTATCGAGGAGTTGGGTTTGACATCCTTCCTTGGCACAACCGTCAGAAGGTTCAGTCTCATTTTAAGCACTGGGGCTTTGGAATTATTTTGGAATCTTGAGTGATGATCATTTGATTGTAGGGACATGCGTACGACCGGATCCATTTGTATCTCCACGGGGACTTTGCCGCTCTTTGCCATGCCCTATTATGATTGATTTGGTTTTTTTTTTTTTTTGCATGTATACGGCCGGGTCCATTTGGATCTCCGCGGGGACTTTGCCACTCTTGACATACATTGGACTTGTTTTTCTTGGTCATTTTGATTTGCCCATTTTTAGGACGTCTTCTTATGACGGAGGTGCTTTGGGTTAGTTGTCTTGCCCAGACTACCTCTGCTACCCATATTTGGCCGAGTAGGAGGATAAACAGACTTTTGTGCCTTTTAGGCGTGGCTGCGACGGTGACGGTGTCTACCGGGAGCAATCGACTTAGGGCGCCGTAATGTGTGTGTAGTGCCCATGCTAAGGGAAAACCTTAATGACGCAGGATGGGATTTTGGACTCTTGGCGCGGAATTCTTTTAACAGAAATGTTGCGACGGCATGGTAATGTTGTGTATTCATTTTTTTTAGATTTCAATATAATAAGAGTTTTTGGAAGGTAAAAGGGGACGAATGCCCTGCGTTGGGGCGAGACTCGGGGTCTTCAAGAATTTACATTTTTTGTTTGGAATTAAAATGACAAGTGGGGGCTAAAACCCCGAAAACAGTGCGAGAAGGGTCGAAGGACCTGATTAAAGGCGGCGAGGAGAGAGTGGAGGAAAGATTTTGGAGACTCCGGCGAGGCCGGAGGGGATTGAAGAAGGAGGAGGGCACAGTGCCCTGAAAGAGGAGGATCCGGATGGCACGGAGGAGAAAAACGAAAAAGCGGGCCGCGATGGGCCAGAAAGGAGGGCGCGCCGCGTGGGGCGTAAGATGGAGATGTGCCACGTGGGGCACATGATAGAGACATGCCACGTGGGGCACAAGAAGGAGATGTGCCACATGGGGCACTGGAGGGAGATGTGCCTTGTAGGGTACAAAATGGAGATGTGCCACGTGGGGCACGGAAGGGAGTTGTGCCACGTGGGGCACGAAGGGGAGTTGTGCCACGTGGGGCATGGAAGGGAGAGTAAGGATTACAAAAAGGGGCGCGATGCCCAGTGCAAGAGGATGGGTTGTACAACAAATGAAAATAAAATGCCTCCCATGGGGAGGGAATGTGGAGAACTCACGGGAAGGTGCTAAGAAGCACAAAAGATGATTGCAATGTGAATGGAAAAGATGGAGGAGGCCCCCTGGTCTTTTGCCTTGCTCGGCGTTTAGGCTCCCGCTTGGGGATCGACATTCTGACCCTCTGGTACTTCCTCATAAATTTTGCCCAACGAGCAGATGGTCTTGCTCCTCTCTGAGGGATTGAGCAGCTCTCAATGATTGGAGGGTTGACTTCCGTTAGAGTTTCAAGCGACAGTGGCAACTCCCTTGGGATGTAGTTGAATGAAAGGGTGGGGAGTTCCACCGGTAGAGTTGGAAGCAACAAAGTGGGGACCGTGCCCAAAGATTGTAAACTGTTTGATATAGAAGGGGGCACGACCCCTTGAACAATAGATTGTGCCAATGATCTGGCGTTGGAGTGTGTGAGCACAATATGAGAAGCTGACCCCTTCACTGGAGTGGGAAGGTTCACAATAACGGTGTGAGGGGTCATGAGAGCTCGGAGGGAGAGATTCCCTATGAGTATTTTGAAATGAACTCGATTGGCGGCGGGAATGATTGGCATTAATTCAGAAGGCCTCTTGATGGCCATGATCGAAGGGGAGGACTTTCGCTCGGTAAATGTGCACGGTATATTGACAATGACCGGCATGCGAGGAATACAATCTTGTAGTTTGAAAAGCATGCCCGGCCCGGGACTTTCTTCTGCTGACGCTTAAATCACTTGAAATGTTTGCACCCGCTCTGTTGGATGGGGTAGAGGCGGATGTTGTGGAAAGCTGTATGGCCTGTGGAGGCATAATGGGTATGCAGGGGAAGATTTGCTTGGGTTCGGCTGCCAAGGGTGTTGGCGTAATGGGAGGTGTAATAGTAGGTGGAGGCTTAATTATGAAAGGTTTGATGGTAATGGATGGCAGTGTAGGAGGTGTAGGTAAATGGCGCACGTACATGACCTCGGAAGGTTCATCGTCGTAGCACCAAGTGGTTTGCTGGATGGGTTCGGTATTGGCAACTTCAGCCCGAGCAACAGGCTGTGATGGAGGTGGAGGTTGTTGTGGGGCAGTTGTGGTGGGGGTACGGGAATCGGCGTGGGAGCCGGAGCAGGTGCAACGTAGGGCATGGGAGCTTCTTCATTAAAAATAGGGGCATCGTAGGGCCCAGTTGGAGGTTGTTGAGTTCAAGGAGGACGAATCAGTGGACGCCTGGGTGGCAACTTGTTGTGGTAAATGGGAGTTTGTGGAGGTACACACGGGGTGTATGTTATATGGTGGTGAGGTGGATGGTGGATGGCGTCCACTAATCCGTTCTTTCTCGGTTTAATTTGATTAAAAAGCTCCATGATCGGGAAGTCCGTTAGATGGGCTTGGATGTAACGTCCCCGTTCGTAGAGCACCTTCGTGGAGGTGATTTGGTTCATGGCCAAAATGTGCTTGAACCTCGGAGTAGAATTGGAAATGATTATTTTGACTTGCTCTGACTCCGAGAGCTCATGCTGTATTCTTGTGGCCATTGACCTCCAACGGTCAGCAAATTGTACAAAGGCCTCGTCGGCCCCCATCTCCTCGGATGCTAGATCCGTGACAGATAGATAAGGGCTAACACGGTCTTTGTACATTTGAAGGAATCTTTTGTGCAGAGGGTGGAAATCTCCTGCCTCACTTGGCTCTAGAGAGTAGAACCATTCGAGTGCAGGGCCGTCAAGAGATTTTCTAAATAAATATGCCAGAGTTATAGGGTCTTGTTGCCAACGGGAAGGCTCATAGAGAAAATCTTTGATGTGAAGGTAGGGATTGCCCGTGCCATTGTACAATCGGTACGACGACATCTCCGAAGGATGTATATAAATTTGAGGGAGAGCCAGCATGGCGGCAACGGGGTCACCTGTGGAATTTGAAAGCTTATTTATTTGATTCTCCAAATTATTCAATTTCTGGAGAAGAGCACTTTGGAGTGGAGTAGGCTGCTGCTGAGCATGTGAGGGAGTACGTGGGGGTGGCCTTGAATTAATGGGCCTTCCCAATGGGTGGTCTGTTCAGACCGGAGCACGGGAGTGCCAATGGCAAGGGGGCCGAAGCGATGGAGAATGTACAGGGGAATGTGGCGAAGTCTTCGGAATGTACAAAGGTGGGTGCCTGGGGGAAGGAGAAGGAGAAGGAGAGGGAGAAGGAGTCACACCCTCAACTAAAGATTGGATCAGATTAAGTTATTGATGGGTGAGTTGATCGAGCGCATGTAGGACAGTTTGGACTGTCGGATCATGGTGGGGGGAAGGCTCTTGTCGGGTTCTGATTGGAGTGAGGTATGGAGATTAATCAGATAGGTTAGTGCGCGGTGTGCGCACATAACCATAGGAAGTGGAAGGTTGCCCCTCATGGTGGGGAGATGGACGGACATGGGATTGAAAAGACTGGACGCTTGAATTATCCTCATAGTCCTCATAATAAAATCGGCATGATAATATGGTCCTTTTTTATAAAACAAGCAATCAAACAAACAAGTTGAACAAAGATTAATCAATCAACGTGGTTCAAACAAGTTATGATGGTTAGTGTTTGTTTTTAAGGAGTTTCACAATTATTTAAATGGATTGAAAAATATTGTGTCACTCCAGGTGAGTTCCTAGTTGGGTAGAGTATGGAACTTCGGGTACAACTAGAATCACCTCTCACCACGTAATGGATATCTAAACCCAGGTCAACGGAGGGGTACCGCCAGCTCGGTCCGCCGTGAGGGAATACATGGGGTACGGAGTCTTACGGGGTTCCGGGAGAAGGTTCGCTAGTCCAAAGGGATGGATGCCTAATGGAGAGCTTGCCTTCACCAGAAGGGTGTGTGGAGCCTAGGATATGAGGGAAGGAGGTCCCCCGACCGATGCAATATGCCATGTATGCAGTAGTTTATAGCAAAAATTGTAGCACCCCGAAAATTTAATTACATAAAAATTTGAATAAATAGAAATAAATAATTTCTATAATATCAGAGTATTTAAAACATACGTATCATTATCGTATGTGCTAAAACACATCGAAAAATTCTGTAAAAATTATAAATCAACCCCAAACATTATTATTAAATGTTTCAAAAAGAAATTTGTCCTAAGAAAAATCGGATTAGTCAAGTTTAAAGTGTTTTGCGACTTATTATCGTAATTCATGAATAAGTCGAAAAATCATTATCACACGTACTTGTATGAGTCAGGAAATTTAATAAAAATCATAAACGGACTTCAAATAATATCTTCTAATGACCTATCAAGAAATTTGGGTCAATAAAAATATTTGGGATAGGTTTAAGAGTTATTGTGACCGATTATCCAAAATAGGAAACAAGTCGGAAAATCGTTAACACGGAAATACGACGCAATCAAAAATTTAAATAAAAATGTTGGAAAGACTTCTAACAGTATATATTAATGACCCAATATCATAATTGGGCCAATGGACCACATATGACCCAAAAATCAAATGAAGCTAGAAAATGCATGAAAATTCGTAACTCTAAATAGGCTGAAATTAGAAAGAGGCAATTTGAGTTGAATTGGGATGCAATCATGCATTCTTGGCAACCCACATTCGTGCTTAACTATGGTGGGAGGTTTCCTAAAGCCTCACACACTCAAATGGAGGAAGAAATCTTCAAATTAGGAAACTAGTATGTCAAAACCGCAACTCTTCTTTCTTAGTTACAATAGGACTCCTAAACACCATGGATGCTTAAATACTCTTCACCAAACCCTTGGGGACGAGTTTACATCTTGTTGGGGTCATGTGGAAGAGTTCTTGGCTGCTGGGGAGCAGGAGATCGTCCACACCAAGCCGTTCTTCTTCCCCGTTGCGTCTGCTGCGACCTGCATAGATGGTCCACTTGAAGTCGACCAAAGGTGAGTCAAACCATAACCAAACCTTGCAAGGCCTATACCCATGGAAAGAGGGTCAAGTCTAAGTTCTAACCCAAGTAGAATGCCCAAATTCCATGCAGTATACACGGAGTATTAAGCATTTTCCTCCAAGTGGTCTGAACACAAGTTTTCTGGAAAAACGGGACTTCTTCAACCCAAAAGGTAGGTTTTCTCGGCCAAACCTTAACATTTCCTATACCAATGTGTAGAGCATCAAGTTAACTTTCATTTTCCACTGGTGTCATTGAATTCCAATGAGTATTTGAGTTATAAGCGTTTTCCCCAAGTCGCGTACTATCAGGGCTTTTTCTGTTCTTTATATGTTGCATGCGGTTTGAGATAGAATTAGAGCAAACTCACAACATGAAAGTTTTTCTACTAGTTGTCGTCGTCATGTCTTGTGTTGAACATTTTGTCTAAATGTCAATACTTAGAGAGTTATAAGCGTGGTAAGAGGGTCGCTGCATGAAACTACGTTTTCGAGTTGCACTTGGCTTTTATGTTTGTGTTTGACTTGATTAAAGCCTATTGAAACCATCATTGTTTTATAATTACGATTTACTGGAAGCACCCTTGCATGTCTAGGTTGGTTTAAAACTGGTTTCGTTATTTTTCATGCACTGTACAATTTGTTCTCTATTTTTGAAGCACCCTGTGTCAATATAAGGCAGTTCTGGACCGCAATCCAAGAACATGTCCTTTCACTGTCGGATTCAGGCGCAGACCCTGTGAACGTGACGGCCCGATAGGCCGCGTTCTGAGGTCTTGTCGCGACAGCAAACCCGTCGCGTTCTGAACGCGACGAGCGCCCCGTCGCTATCTCTCTGCCTATTCTGACAGCCCTGTCGCCTTCTTCATATGAACCCGTCGCGAACTGCCTGCCTGATCAGACAAGCCTGTCGCGATCCTTACAAGGCACTGTCGCGTTCTGATCTGACCCCGTCGCGACCTTTACAAGTGTCCATCGCGATCTCAGGATTTTTACATGAAACCACTTATTTTCTTACAAATCTTACTGCTATACCTGAGGTCTGTTTCAATATGATATTTGGCGTGTAATTCACATGTCTTAGGTCTGATCATTGCACGGTGGTTATTTAATGGCTTAAAAGTGGTAAACTCATTTAAAAAGCTTTAATTACACGAACACTATTCTAATTGCTTTCGTAATGACGTGATCATTCATGCTACTTATGATTTAATCTTCCTACTTGTTCTACCATGTTTTAAATGATAATTATTATTCTTAAAATCTTGTAAACCCATGTGTAGTTAAATGCATTGTTCATTGCATGCCATCATGTTAAGTGTTTTCCGCGAGTTTGAGACCGATGGATTGTGAATTGACACGCGTACATCACTACACACTTGCACTTCTAGGCAGCCCTTTCTTGGGGATTTGGAAGCTCTCTACCAATCATTCCGAATCAGTAGACTAGTGACCTTTTCTCTAAGGCCTCCGTAAATCTCCTCTGACCATGGATTCCCACATGGCCGACGAGTTGGTTGTACCATTGAAGTTCCCTGGAGATAGTGTGCACTTCCTTTCTCTTCTTGTTCTCACTAGTGTGATTTACAATCTAGACTAAAGCCATTAATGTAAAGATTGAACTAAATTATAAATCGTACCGTTATGCTGCCGAATTTATCTCTTGACTATTGTTATCATGAAATCATGTTCAATTACTTATTACTAGTTCTCATCATCATCATGAACATGACATTATACATGCTTACTTATTGAAACTCTCACTGGCCATTATTAATGACTGTGGGTATCTACATTTAAAATTTAAATGAGATGCTGACCGGGCACGGTGAGTGTCCAAGGGCTCCAGTCTAGCCCCAATGACGGAGAGTCATAAATATATTGTTAACCATGGGGTATAATGATTACTGGCGTTGCATCTGCGCTGGGAGTCGTGCGTGTCGTGTTGAATGATAGATACAATAACCACATACACGTGTCCTGGTGTACATTCTTGATGGATCTTTCCTGGTGTACATTAGTGTCTACGTGCCTGATTAGTGTTACGTGATCGTGCTCGTGCGTGCTTGCTTGCTTGCGTGATATGGCCATCCGGCATTTATTGCAATTAGTGATATCTTGCGTTCTTGAAAACTATTGACATCAAGTGAAATTTTGCGTGCTTGTACAAAGTGATCTATTGCTAGTTCTATCTTGTGATCTTGTTCAAAAATCTTGTTCTATCATGATCACTCTATCTAGCTTGTTCATGTATCATGTTTTAACGAGTTTTATTCGCACATGCATATCATGACATTCATCATGCTTACCTAGTTCTAAAATGTTAATCACTTATATCATTGCCCGCACATTGAGATAAAATCCTACTGGGCTAGTTTGCTCATCCCCTACTTTTACCCAATCTAGGTGACTATGAAGTTCAAGAGGAAGAGCAAGTCGAGGATGGGAATGCGTCCGAGTGATGAGCGTTCCAATTATGAGTCTATCTATAGTTAGTTCATTTTGAGTGTTAGAACAATGTAGTACAAAGTGAGGTATTATGTACTTTTGCTTTTATTGAGTCTTAGTCCTGTAATAGTTTCCATTTTGAATACATAAGTTGAGATTTGAATACAATTTATATTGAGTTCACATATGGGCCCTATTATGATGTCGTGTTGATACACATTTAGTGCATGCTAGCTAGAGGCTTATTTGCCGACTGTTCACGTCTCAGGTTATCGAATCGAATTATTTCCGCATCAATAATATCCGCTGCGAAATTATCGGGACGTGACAGTTTAGTGGTATCAGAGCCTAGGAATACTAAATAGGATATATGTCTCAGGAATAGGAGATACCTATGGAACCTAGGTCATGGAAATTAAATACAGTACCTGGTGAGAATGGGTAGAGACTGGGAATATGTTAGCAAGAATCAAAACACTCCTACCCATTGACTCTGATAATATATCTAGAGACATTAATTGGTCTCCATCCTTTTCTCACGAACCCTCATAACTCTCTCACTCAACCGCAATGGCTCGCAACCAGTGGCAAGCTATGCAAGACACTGTGGCTAGTCTAACCCAGGCATTACAAAATGTAGTTCAGGCTGCAGCTGCAAGGAATGGAGTCGGTGATCTGCACCGTAATTTTAGGAGTTTAAACCCTCCTCATTTCTTTGGATCCCCTGACCTAGATGAGGTAGAGAATTGGCAAGAGGAGATAGAACGAATTTTCCAAGTTATGCAATGCACCAATAGGGAGAAGGTGGTACTGGCCACTTTCCAGTTTACTAAGGATGCTCGAGCTTGGTGGAAGGCCACATCGGCCATCTGCCTAATATAGCTGAACTAGAGTGGGCTGGATTCCTGGAGATATCCGGGGAAAATATTTCTCTGAAAGAGTGAAGGAGAAGAAGGCAGCGGAGTTTGCCACACTAAAACAGAAAGGAATGTCCGTGGCTGAGTATGAGGCTCAGTTCGCGCGTCTGGCTGTGTATGCCACACACCTGGTGGGAACTGAAAGACTAAAGGCTAACCGTTTCATGGATGGGCTCAGGCCCATGTTCATTGAAAAGCTCGGACCACACAACATCCAAACCTACACTGAGATGGTTCAAAGAGATCAACTGGTAGAAGATACTATGGCTAAGGTGGAAGGCATGAGGGGAAAGGACATCTCAAAGCCGACCTTTACAAAAAGGGGAGCAGTCGATACAACTGGAACTTTTCCCAATAACAACAATAACAACAACAAAAGGCCAACCACTAGGAAGGACTATGGCATGGAGAAAAAGATCAAAGTAGAAGAAACAGTGATGGCGGAATATTGTAACTTTTGCAACAAGCCTGGGCACCAAGCGGACAAGTGCTGGAAGAAGGCCGGGGCTTGCCTGCGATGTGGGAGTCATGAACATCGTATTCCGAACTGTCCCATGCTAAAAGACCAAGTTGAAAGGAACCAAGGAGTGGTAAAGCGTCAAGGACGCGTGAATGCAATAACGCAAGTGGAGCTCCCGGAAGGAGGTATGATTGTTAAACCCCTAGACTGATCTTATGATTTTTTTCTTATTAGTACATTTCTAAGTGGGGGAGATCATTAAGGAGAAATTAGAAAGGGATAATATAGTAATTATACCATAATTCATTCGGTGGAGTAAGATGGAGTTATAACAACCGTGGAAGGAAAATAGGAGTGGAAGGAACCAAATGAATAGTACGGGTGGCCATAGGCGTAGATGTTGGACTAACCTCCACGATGTTGAAATAAGTTAGAAGAATTAAATCCGAAACGACCTCAAAGGTCATAACTATCAAAAGACAATTAATGATCTATGAATTTAGGGACCAAATTCTCTTAAGTGAGGGAGGGTGTAGCACCCCGAAAATTTTAATTACATAAAAATTGAATAAATGGAAATAATAATTTCCATAATATCAGAGTATTTAAAACATACGTATCATTATCGTATGTGCTAAAACACATCGAACAATTCTGTAAAAATTATAAATCAACCCCAAACATTATTACTAAATGTTTCACAAAGAATTTATGCCAAGAAAAATCGGATTAGTCAAGTTTAAAGTGTTTTGTGACTTATTATCGTAATTCATGAATAAGTCGAAAAACCATTATCACACGTACTTGGATGAGTCAGGAAATTAATAAAAATCATAAACGGACTTCAAATAATATCTTCTAATGACCTATCAAGAAATTTGGGTCAATAAAATTATTGGGATAGGTTTAAGAGTTATTGTGACCGATTATCCAAAATAGGAACAAGTCGGAAATCGTTAACACGGAAATACGACGCAATCAAAATTTAAATAAAAATGTTGGAAAAACTTCTAACATTATATATTAATGACCCAATATCATAATTGGGCCAATGGACCACATATGACCCAAAAATCAAATGAAGCTAGAAAATGCATGAATTCGTAACTCTAATAGGCTGAAATTAGAAAGAGGCAATTTGAGTTGAATTGGGATGCAATCATGCATTCTTGGCAACCCAAATTCGTGCTTAACTATGGTGGGAGGTTTCCTAAAGCCTCACACACTCAAATGGAGGAAGAAATCCTCAAATTAGGAAACTTATGTCAAAACCGCAACTCTTCTTTCCTAGTTACAATAGGACTCCTAACACCATGGATGCTTAAATACTCTTCACCAACCCTTGGGGATGAGTTTACATCTTGTTGGGGTCATGTGGAAGAGTTCTTGGCTGCTGGGGAGCAGGAGATCGTCCACACCAAGCTGTTCTTCTTCCCCGTGCGTCTGCTGCGACCTGCACAGATGGTCCACTTGAAGTCGACCAAAGGTGAGTCAAACCATAACCAACCTTGCAAGGCCTGTACCCTTGGAAATAGGGTCAAGTCTACGTTCTAACCCAAGTGGAATGCCCAAATTCCATGCAGTATACACGGAGTATTAAGCATTTTCCTCCAAGTGGTTCTGAACACGAGTTTTCTAGAAAATCGGGACTTCTTCAACCCAAAAGGTAGGTTTTCTCGGGCCAAACCTTAACAAACCTTCACGTCTTTCATGTTCAAGAACTCTGAGGGTACGCTATTGAATGTATCCTCGTAGTGCATATCCTGCGACATTTCTGTATTTAAAAAAAATCAGCAAAATGATGAACAAAAGGGTTCAAAATAGAGATCTCCGTCGAACCTACTCTGGTTTCACTGCCGAGTAGGGGTAAAAAGGATAAGAAAAACCCGGCCACGATGAAAACCGAAAGGGCGTCGTGGGAAAAATTGGGAACCCTGCTACGTGAAAACCCGAAAGGGCACGTAGGCAAAAGCAAGAAGGGGCTAACTCTAGTGAAAACCCAAAAGGCGTTTGGGTCAGTAATGTAGTAAAAAAAATTGAAAATGAATGAAGTCAAAATGTCAAATAGGCAAGAAGGGGGAGTTCCCTCCCTGCTCTTTCAAGAGATCCCCTTTTTTGCTATACATTCTCTGAATCCAGCTATGCACTCTCTGGTCAAAAAAAAAACCCTCAAAATTTAGATAAGTTGTCTCTTGTTATATACACCTCACGCTTATATATGCTTGCTCTCGCCAAGTAGGACCCTAGGTTTAGATAACCACTGCCCTTTCAATACTCCAAATAAAGCTCAGCCTTGGCTAACCAGTAGATGTTACCTTTAAAACCCTGTTGAATTTAACACAGGTTTTCTAGGTTATCATTTTGCAATCTACTCAAATAACCTCACACCATCTACCAACATCATGGTATGATTGGTGGTCGAGTTATATTTCACTCATGAATCACTCTTTATAATATACATATGTATATAAAAAAAAAACAAAAAAAGGCTTAAAATAGAGGTTCCTCGCTGGACTTGTCTAGGTTTCCTCTGGACAAGGGTAAAAAGAGCTAGAACCCGGTCATGGCGATAACCCGAAAGGGCGCCATGGGCAAAATTGGGTACCCCGCTACATGAAAACCCGAAAGGGCATGTAGGCAAAAGCAAGAAGGGGTCGAGTTGGGTGAAAATCCGAAAGGGTGCTCAATTTCATAAGGAGAAATAAAATCAAAGACAGATTTCAAGTCTCGAGAAAGGAAATCTCGATAGAAGTTCTACTTGCCAGTCGAAGCTTGTCTTCATGCCAGTGGGAGCTTATCTGCTGGCCAATTGAAGTTTATCTCAATGGCAATCAAAACTTATCTTCAAGCCAATCGATGCTTGCCCTCATGCCAGTCGAAGCTTGTCGTCATACCAACCGAAGCTCACCTCTATTCCAATCAAAGTTGGTCAACACCTAGAGAAGCAGATGTCAGTACATGACAGTGTCGATAAATAACTAAATTACAGGGGTCAACACGTGATACACTCTGGCTGAATCTGTTGACACCCAATGAAGCAGATGCCGACGAATGACTATGTCGGTCAACACCACAATAGAACAAAAGTCAGAAAGAAAGACAAGGGCTCATTAATCCACTGGCGGACAAAGCAACACTGATAATTGGCATTTCTATGAGAGATGGGATACAAAATCTCCAAGATGGCAATTGGGTCACCACAGTCAGCAACGATGATGTGGAAGTAGTCTACTTCCCCACAGCGGAGGCCTCAACACTACCTCATGCTCAGATTGTTGCGCATCCAAGGCGACCAGTTGGCAAGATAGTTCAGAGGAAAGGATGCAGCAAGGCCACTTACTGAGTCTGGAAGGAGCAACCAGATCCTATAGCAAGCCAGCATGCCCCATTGGCTCATACAATAGGCCACCATAACCCGATGGATGGCTGACCCATGAAGACCACCAGCTCACATTGCCTCGCCAATTGAAAGAGGTCACCGATTTAGGGCTCTTGTCGATTCAAGGAGACTGCCAATTCAAAAGAATCATATCTTGAAGACGTCTCACCGGGCCAAAATCTCAGCAATTCAAAGAAGTTGTCGGTCCAAGGCTCCCACCGAAACTAGGGGCTGCCAGTTCAACGTTGTTACCATTTCAAGGAGGCCGCCAGCTCAATGCGCTCACCAATACAAGAAGCCACCAGCCCAACACTTTAACCAGTTGGGAAAGCCCCCAGTCCTGCAATCCTCACTAATTCAGTGGTTGTTAATCCAGTGAACTCTCAAACTTCACATGATGTTGTCACAGTAGTTCCTATTGACTATCAATCTCAAGACGAGGATGTCAATTCTGATGAGACTATCATCATGGTAACACGTTGGGAGACCGCCAGCACGGTTATGAGACAATCGACCACTACACACTACAAGACAATCGAGAGACAAGAGGTCGACAACAATAAGACTGAACGAAATAAAACACGAGACGAGTTCGGATGAGGCCATGAGGGGTACACCTGCGGACGTCGCTCCGCTCGGTCCTCACTTGCACCGTCCCCAGGTGGGGGGCATTTGTCTGCACTCATTTTATGGCCTTTGGGCCACAAATGGGCTGGCGGCCCAAGGGGAGATCGCAGCAAGCAATTTGCAGCTCCAGAAAGCAAAATGGCATCCAAAGTAAATCTGCACAAGAGGAGGGGCTATTTTGGAGGCAATCCAGCCACCTCAGCCCTCAAAAGAGCCCCCTTAAAAGCTTCCTTTTCCCAGGCAAGAAAAGGGAGATCACCTCGGAAGCAGCAGCAGCCAGGGAGAGGGAGAAGCTTCTGGGAGAAGTCTTCTTGCGCTATAAGGCAGCAGCAGAAGAGAGAGGAGGGACGTTGCGGCATCTCTTACCCTGGGGATCTGTGAGGGGAGCAAAAAAAAAGAGAGGTAGGTAAAGAGAAGGGGCAGAGAGAAGGGTTTAACGGGAGAGAGGAAGGTTTTGTTTTAGATTTCTTTTCTTTCTTCTTCTCTTCTCCAAAGGTGATTCGACCTCCTCCATGTACTGTCCTTTCTTCATCTACATAACCGGTTCTGCCTCTTTCTATGCATATGGTTTTTGCTACCACTGGTTCTCCCTTGTTCATGTCTTTGCCGACCTCATCTCACATGCATTTCTATGAGTACTCGTTCAACAATATGGAGGTGGGGAGAATCCCCAATGGTTCTGTGACTGTTTACTTAAATTTTCTGTGAATTTCTTTAAGTCTACTTCTTATGCTCCCTGCGTATAGCAGAGCCCTTCTTGTTATTCCGGGTGGAGAAATTCCCATGTTCAGTCCGAAGTGATAGGAGCTCATATAATTAGGGTGCTAAGGGGGTTCCTCTTCCCCTGGTTCGCAACAAGAGAAAGGGGGTTTTCCACATGTCTTCCGTGCATTTGATGCCATTTCTTGTATTCTTCAGCGTCTCCCTCATTGGGTCTGCACAAGGTGCTCACATCCATTGTAACGCCCCGACGCGGAATATCGAAGCGGGATTACAGTTATTAAATAGTACAGAGCGAGAAATAAATAACAACCATTGCACATTGGATAAACAAAAAAACTCAAATTTTATTAATAATCCAACAATCTCCATTACATTCACTAATAACTCATCATCTTCACAAGCTAACTAATACATCGACGTATCAGAGCCAAAACTAGGGCCCAGAGTACTTTATTCAAAATCAAACTATTACATAACGACTAACTGACTCATAACTACACTAACAGACTACTACTAGAGCACTGGTTGCTGAATGGTCACTCTTGAGTCTCCTCATCGGTCTCATCTCGTGAGTGTGGTCATGATCCGACTCACCTGAAACACATTAAATAAATACGCAGGATGAGCGAATAACGCCCAGTAGGACTTATTATCTCATGAACACAAGCATGCTTTAAATAGTTAATGTCTTAATGGCAGGTTAACTAGAGAGTAAAGTCATATAGAGCATGTCACAATAACGAGAGAACAATTGCAACTGGCACAGGGAAAATAGTACAACGAGAACGATAATAGAATGGCCATGTAACGATATAACATGTAAATTGCACAACAGTGCACTAGTAACGATCACGCTTGCACTTGTAGAGATAGCACTTTGATTGTCATAGATTAATCTAGATAGTAAACTGGCACTGGATGCATGCCGTAACACATCCTTGATCATTTTAACTCCCATGGGCACTGTCACTTTTCGGGATGCTCCCCCCAGGACCTGATCGGGCGCTATTGCACTGGCATTAGTCATTTCTTTTATCTTAGACAATCACACGAAAGGCCAATAGAGTACCAAGAAGAGATAAGAGAGTACTAGACGAGATAGATGAGAGAGTAGAGAGAACGTGAACAGATGAGAGTAAAGAGACTGTAGATGAGAGGGGTACAATCGTAAAACGACGATAAATACGATAGTAACGGTTGCACAGCACCAGGTCGGGGTACCGGCAGTCTGGTA
Source organism: Colocasia esculenta (assembly GCA_014218235.1). NCBI lineage: Eukaryota > Viridiplantae > Streptophyta > Magnoliopsida > Alismatales > Araceae > Colocasia > Colocasia esculenta. The sequence goes on along the minus strand of CM024763.1, from coordinate 30,790,754 downwards.
GAAGTCACAACCGCCCCTTAGCCGTGCTGTGTACACGGGTCAGGTGGTCCGGTGTGAACTCAAGACGAGAAGGAACACTAAGGCTTGGATCGTACTGATCCTAAGAGTGTAACAGGTTTTGGGGTACAACCAGCTCGTTGACTAAGGACGTACGCCAAAGCCAAGAAGACTTACGGAGGTCTTGACAAGGAGTCCCTGGTCCAGTCGAGAGTATTCCCGGTGGAGAGGTGATCCAAGTCAAGGGAAAGTGTGTAAAAACGGGTCCGTCGTGCCTCGAGTGCTCGAAGGCCGAGGGAAAACGGTAACGGTAGATAAAATGCACGAGTAAAATGGAAACAATTGTATTAACAAAATAGGGTAATTTAGTCATTTATTTCAATAATTTACCGAATACGTTATTGCATATCTTATCGGGGTCAAATGGCATTTAATAATGTTGTGTGTGTAAGTGTAAAGAAATCTTGAGGATATGACAAGTCGTGCAAATGTCATTTTAAATAATTAGATTTATATCATTAATGCCATTTATTAATTTACCAAGTCGAATTAACTATAACATGAGTTAATCATGGCTAATTAAGGGTATATAGCTTAAACAACAGGGCATATGCACAATTTTCATTTTGGCCGATTTCTTGAAAACGCGGCGGACCTACCGTCGCGATTTAAGTCGCGACAGGGCGGTCGGGCGCGACACGGGGCCTGGCCGGTCTGGCCCGGTCCGGGGTGAATCGCGGCGGCTCGTGCCGCCGCGTTCTTGACACGACGTCAATGGCCGGCGCGACCCCACTGTTATCGCGGCGGGTCGCGCCGTCGCGATAACAGGTGGATTTGCTTTTTTTCCCTTTTTCCCAGGGCGAGCCCTCTGTGATACATGAACATTCTAAATTACATATAAAATAGAACGGTGATCCAAAAAGCACGAAACTAGTTTTAAACGAAAGTAGACATGTATATCTATCATCATGCATGATAATTTGAAAATAGATAAGGTTTAGACATGCATGAATCGGGTTACTTTTTGGTAACCTAAACAGGCGCAGTCAGGGTTCCACGAATTAATTAGAGTGTATACATGATGAAAAATTATGAAACCAGGGGAGTTGGAAAGCTAATACGATGCAGTATTTTAGATAATTTTCTAATAGCAAGATATCAAGTATGTACGACGTTTAAAGGTAAACTTGAAGAGTGGTACATACAATAGACATAGATTAAAGATTTAATTCTCCCTCATGGGAGGTCGAAATAGAGAAAGACTAGGGGCGTTTGAAAGCTACTATGATGTAGTATAATGGAGAATTTTATCATGGCATGGGAACAAGTACATGCAAGGAATTAGAGAAAATATGAGATTTCGGGTTTGGTACAGCAGGGCTTCATGAATTAAATTCGCCCAAATAGATGAACAGAATACCACGAAACCATAGGGCTTTTGAAGAGGTACATGAACTCTACCTAGGGTAATTATTTCACGATTTTAGCTTGAGAGATTACCTACCTTTTTCGTGGAGTAAGAAAACCTAGTTTAGATGACGAAATTATGAAACCCTTCTTGCTCCAAGCCTTCTCCTTCCTTGCTCCTTGGTCCAGATCTTCTCCTCTTCGTCTCCAAAGGTCTTAGCACGAAATTGTGGGGTGCTAGGGTCAAATGGGGGGTGTTTTGATGGCTTATAGAGTTCTAAATCACCTAAAACTCTTTCTTTCTCATCCAACTCCGAAAATTGATATTTATCTCCTACTTCTCTCTATTTATTCACCTAATAGAGTTGGGAAGGGATCCAATTTCATGGGTAGGTTTAGGATAAGTCTAGGACTCTTTTTAGGATGGATATAAACTATTTAATAATTATTTAAACCATTTCCTAATTATCACTTATTTTTATTCCGAATTTGCTTAATTATTTCTCATCCCATGATGGGCTAACCCTATTTGGGTCCAATCTATTAGGTTTTAGTTATTAGAGTAACCCATTAATAATTTACCTTAATGGGTATTACTTTAATTCCCTTTTATTCTAATTAAATTAATTTATCTCATCTATTAAATAATAAAATTTTTTTTCTTGATTTTAAAAATCAAGGGTGCTACACCCATAGTAGCCTACCGTTGCATATCTGAGAAACCTTTCTGATTCCTCATTTTCATCGTATGAGGAGCCTTGGTTATTTGATATGTTAATAGCTTGATTTTTGCGCCGATTTAGATGCATCAAATTGCCATTTCATGTAATATCTAATATTCCATGAGAACACTGATTCCCCACGTGAGATATTTATGAATTCCCTAGCCAGTTACCCCTTTCCGAAGGGTGTTAATATTTTGAACAGTGGCCCTACACAGTGCTTGTGCAGTGCCACCGTTCACTTTTCTTCCTTACCAGCAAATTCCCATATGACTTTTTCCCTGCCATTTAGACTTAAACGGCGGCCCTGCACAGTGCTTGCGCAGGGCTGTCGTTCAAGCTCTTCCAGTCACCGTTCACCCCTCCTTCCTCCTTGTTACGCTGCTTGCTTCTTTTGTTGGGATGGCCACCGTTTAGACTTAAACGGCGGCCCTGCACAGTGCTTGTGCAGGGCCGCCGTTCAAGCTCTTCACACCTGCCATTCACTTTCCCCTTCAAATTAAATTACCTTCTAGCTTTACGAGGCCACCGTTCAATGATTTGTCACTAGATAGAATTCTGTAACTTACTGTTTGAAGCCGCCATTTAGGGTGATATCTATTTTGGGGGCCGCCGTTCAAGACTGTGCCTGATACGGGAGCTGCCATTCAGGACTGTACTTGACTTGGGGGCTGCCGTTCAGGTTTGTCCCCATTTTGAAAACCCGTCGTTTCAGCCACTTTACTCCTTTCTGGATGTATATGTGATCCGGTGGTCACTATAGCCACCGATTAGTGAACATATCCTAAGGAAGGGGTCGAATAGAAAGTGATACATTGTCTCGATGCGACATCTTCCGGCCTCGGCATATACCGGTCTTCTCGGGTACGCCTCACTGGTTCGAATAGCAGAAACAGGAACAACAGCTAACTAGGCAAGAGAACAGCAAGGCTACAAAAGTAAACTAACTGTGCAAGAGGAATGTGCGAAAATTAACTGAATAGAAACTACTAACTAAACAGGTAAAGAGATAGAGTGGCAATTGTGCAAGTACTAAAAATAAATAACGGAAGTACACAAGTCCACAAGTACCCCCAAACGGCACAACAACGCACAGTCCCAACTCGGTAAAAGCACCCGGTGGACGCTACCAAGCTATACACTTAGACAGAAACCCCTCGTCTGACAAGAAACACTAGCCACAGACCAACATCTACTTGTCAGTAGTTAAGTGCGCCCACTGGCATCTTACCGCCGACCACAAGTCCAGGTCTCCCTCCCACCGGAGTGAGACGTTGGGACGAAACACAACCACAAGCCGTAGTCTGGCGGACCACGGCCCATGCCTGTCCTCCCGACACGGCTCTGGAACTGTAGCACCCCGGAAATTTTAATATATATAGAAATCAAATTTAATAAAAATGTCGGAGGGACTCCAACATTATATATTAATGACCCAATATCATAAGAGGGTCAATGGACATCAATTGGCCCAATAATCAAATAAAGCTAGAGAATGCATAGAAATTCGTAACTCTAAATAGGCTGAAATTGGAAAGAGGCAATTTAAGTTGAATTGGGATGCAATCTTGCATTCTTGGCAACCCAATTCGTGCCTATCTATGGTGGAAGGTCTCCTAAAGCCTCACACACTCTAAGGGAGGAAAGAATCCTCAAAAGATAGGAAACTGCCCTGTCAAAACCGCAGCTTAGCTTTCCTAGTTATAATAGGACTCCTAAACACCATGGTTGCTTAAGTACTCTACACCAAAACCTAGGAACGAGTTTTAGAACTTGCTGGGGTCGTGTGGAGAAGTTCTTGGTGGCTGGGGAGCAGGAGATCATCCACACCAAGACGTTCTTCTTCCCCTGTTTCGTCTGCTGCGACCTGCACAGACCATCATCTTGAAGTCGACCAAAGGTGAGTCAAACCTAAACCAAACCTTGCAAGGCTTATACCCCTGGAAAGAGGGTCAAGGCTACGTTCTAACCCAAGTGGAATTCTCAAATTCCATGCAGTAGACACGGAGCAGTAAGCGTTTTCCTCCGAGTGTCTGAACTCGGGTTTTTCTGGAAAAATGAGATTTCTTCAACCCAGAAGGTAGGTTTTCTCGGGCCAAACTTTAATATATCTATCCCAATGTGTAGAGCATCAAGTTAGCTTTCTTTTCCCACTGGTTTCATCGAATTCTAATGAGTATGTTTTGAGTTATAAGTGTTTTTCCAAAGTCGCGCACTGTTAGGGTTTTTCCCTTCTTCTTTTTTATGCACGTGATTCGAGACTGAATTTGACCGCACTTCCTTCACAAAGGTTTTTCTAATTGGAGTCACGATCATCTTTTATGTTGGACGTTTTGTCCAAGAAACCTTGGTTAGAGAGTTACAGGCGTGGGAATAGAGTCACTGCATGATACTGGGATTTCGGGCTACACTTGACTTTCTGTTCTTCATATGTTTTCTCGGGATTCGAGACTGAATTTGATCAAACCCCAACATCAAAGTTCTTCTACTAGTTGTCTTCGTCATCTTTTGTGTTGAACGTTTTGTCTAAATGTCATTAGTTAGAGAGTTATAAGATAGGTAAGTGAATCACTGCATGAGACATGTTTTCAGGTCACACTTGGCCATAAATTTTGTCATGAAAGCCCTCTAGTGTCGACACTACCCCATCTAGTGTCGACACACTGTCCCAAGGCAGCCCAGAGAGTGTTCTGGGAAGCCCTCTAGTGTCGACACTACCCCATCTAGTGTCGACACCTGTCCCAAACAGCCCAGGAAGTGTTCTGGGAAACCCATCTAGTGTCGACACTGCCTCATCTAGTGTCGACACACTGTCCCAGTTTTACCAGGAAGTTCTGGGAGACTGATCTAGTGTCGACACTACCCTCTCTAGTGTCGACACACTGTCCCATGTTTTCCAGAAGGTCTTCTGGAACCTGGCTCTAGTGTCGACACTACTTGAACTAGTGTCGACACTACCTGACCATTTGTCATGTTTCTGCTTTGTGTTGAAGCATAGTGTCGACACCAGCATGGATTGTGTCGACACTACCTTCACCAGATATTGCATATTTTGATTCTTTTATTACAAAATCTATTTAATGGCTTAAAAGTGTTTAAACCATTGAAAAATCCTTAATTACATGAATATTATTCTAATTGCTTTCTTAATGATATGATCATACCTGAAACCTGTGATTTACTCTTGTTACCATTCTAGCTTGCTTTAAGTGATAAATTTATCTTAAAATCTTGTAAACCCATTTGAAGCTAAATGCATGGTTCATTGCATGCCATCATGTCAAGTGTTTTTCCGAGAGTTTGAGACCGACGGATTGTGAATTTACACATGTGCATTTCTACACACTTATACATCTAGGGTGTGCACTTCTTTCTCTTCTTGTTCTCGTGAGTGTGAATTGCCATCTAGACTAAAGCTATTAATGTAAAGATTGAACTAAATTGTAAATCTTATCGTTCAGTTGTCGAATTTATCTCTTGACTATTGTCCTCATGGAATCATGTTCAACGTATTCTTCTTATCATCATCATGAACATGACATTACACATGCTTACATATTGAAACTCTCATTGGCCATTATTAATGACTGTGGGTATCTTCATTTGAAATTTTACATGAGATGGCTGACAGGGCACGGAGTGTGTCCAAGGGCTCCAGTCTAGCCCCAATGACGGAGAGTCATAAATATACTGTTAACCATGGGGTATAATGATTACTGGCGTTGCATCTGCGCTGGGAGTACTTTCTTGCTTGTTGAATGTTAGATACATAACCACATACACGTGTCCTGGTGTACATTCTTGATGGATCTTTTCTTGGTGTACATTGGTGTCTACGTGCCTGATTAGTGTTACTTGAACGTGCTTGTGCAATCTTGCTTGCTTGCTTGCGTGATATGGCCATCCTGCATTTATTGCAACTAGTGATATCTTGCTTTCTTGAAAACTATGGACATCAAGTGAAATCTTGCGTGCTTGTGCAAAGTGATCTATTGCTAGTTCTTTCTTGGCATCTTGTTCAAAATTCTTATTCTGTCTTGTTCACTCTATCCAGCTTGTTTTATATATCATGTTTTAATGAGTTTTGTTCGTACTTGCATATCGTTCATTGTACTTGCCTAGTTCTAAAATGTTAATCACTTATATCATTGCCCGCACATTGAGATATAAATCCTACTGGGCTAGTTTGCTCATCCCCTACTTTTACCCAATCTAGGTGACTATGAAGTTCAAGAGGAAGAGCAAGTCGAGGAAGGGAATGCGTCCGAGTGAAGAGCGTTCCAACATGAGTCTATCTATAGTTAGTTTATTATGAGTGTTAGAACAATGTAGTAGGAAGTGAGGTATTATGTACTTTTGCTTTAATTGAGTCTTAGTCATGTATTAGTTTATCTGAGACAAATATGAGATTTGAATACAATTTATATTGAGTTCAACATTTGGGCCCTATTATGATGTTTGTGTTGATACACATTTAGCGCGTGCTAGCTAGAGGCTTATTTGCCGACTGTCCACGTCTCGGAATATCGACTCGAATTATTCGAACTAATATCCGCTGCGTAATTCTCGGGACGTGACAGTTTAGTGGTATCAGAGCCTAGGAATACCAAATAGGATATGTCTCAGGAGTAGGAGATACCTATGGAACCTAGGTCATGGAAATTAAATATAATACCTGGTGAGAATGGGTAGAGACTGGGAATGTGTCAGAAAGAAATAAAACACTCTTACCCATTGACTCTTATAATGTATCGAGAGACATTAATTAGTTTCCATCCTTTTCTCAGGAACCTCATAACTCTCTCACTCAACTGCAATGGCTCGTAACCAATGGCAAGCGATGCAGGAAACCGTGGCTGGATTGACTCAGGCATTACAAAATGTGGTTCAGGCTGGGAATCAGGCTGGAGCTGCAAGGAATGGAGCCGGTGATCTGCACCGGAATTTTAGGAGTTTAAACCCTCCTCGTTTCTCTGGATCCCCTGATCCGGACGAGGCAGAGAATTGGCAAGAGGAGATGGAAAGGATTTTCCAGGTTATGCAATGCACTAATAGAGAGAAAGTGGTACTGGCCACTTTCCAATTTACTAAAGATGCCCGAGCTTGGTGGAAGGCCACTTCGGCCCATCTGCCTAATATAGCTGAACTAGAGTGGGCTGGATTCCTGGAGATATTCCGGGAAAATATTTCTCTGAGAGAGTGAAGGAGAAGAAGGCAGCAGAGTTTGCTGCACTAAAACAAAAGAACATGTCTGTGGCTGAGTATGAGGCTCAGTTCGCACGTCTTGCTGTGTATGCCCCACATCTGGTGGGAACTGATAGACTGAAGGCCAACCGTTTCATGGATGGACTCAGGCCAATGTTCATTGAAAGGCTCGGACCACACAACATTCAAACTTACACTGAGATGGTCCAAAGAGCTCAGCTAGTGGAGGACACCATGGCCAAGGTGGATGGCATGAGGGGCAAGGACAACTCTAAGCCGGTCTTTGTCAAGAAGGGAGCACCTAACACTGTTCCAACATTTCGTAGCAACAATAACAACTTCAACAGCAATAACAAGAGGCCAATTGCTGGAAGAGATGCGGCGGGAGATAAAAGAGTCAAAGTGGAAGGTAGGCAGTCGTCTGAAAACTGCAAGTTTTGTGATAAACCAGGACACCGAGCTGAGGAATGCTGGAAGAAGCTCGGGGCATGCTTGAGATGTGGTGGTCGTGACCACCGTATTCCGGATTGTCCTATGCTGAAGGACCAGCCCGGGAGAGCCCAGAATGCACCACGGCGTCAAGGACGCCTTAATGCTGTCATAGAAGCTGACCTACCCGAGGAAGGGGGTATGGTGGAAGGTACCATTTCCATACACTCTCAACCTGCATTTGTACTTATTGATACGGGAGCTGCATATTCTTTTATTTCCACCACATTTGCTGCAACTTTACCTGTCAAACCTGTACCCTTGAAATCCAAGATCATTGTAGCCTCTCCACTAGGCTCAGAATCTGAACTCACTCACTACTTGCCAAAGTGTGAAACCATAATTGGAGGACACAATCTCCCTGCAGACCTTATCTGTTTAGACATGAAGGGTTATGATGCCATTCTGGGTGTCGATTGGCTAATTAAATATGATGCCGATGTAAACTGTCGCCATAGGAGGGTCACTTTTAAAAGATCAAACCTTCCAACTCTATCACTACTTGGCACCCGTTATCACAAACACCCTATCTTGATATCCTCCTTGAAGGCTTCTAAGCTGATCAACCAGGGTTGTGATGCTTTCCTAGTTTCCGTCTTGGCTACTGAAAAGAGGAAACCGACCTTAGAAGACATTCCAATAGCCAGGGAATATCCTGATGTATTTCCTGAGGAATTGCCTGGTATACCACCTGAGCGGGAGGTAAATTTCACCATTGAGTTACTCCCTGGGGCAGCCCCTGTTTCAAAGGCCCCGTATCGCATGTCCCCTGTTGAATTGCAGGAGTTGAAGAGACAGATCCAAGAACTGTTAGATCAAGGTTTTATCAGGCCTAGTACATCCCCGTGGGGAGCACCAGTACTATTCGTCAGAAAGAAGGACGGTCAATGAGGCTTTGCATTGACTACCGTCAGTTGAACCAGTTGACAATAAAGAACAAGTATCCACTACCCCGCATCGATGAACTGTTTGACCAGATTTCTGGCGCACAATATTTCTCTAAGATAGATCTAAGATCTGGCTACCATCAACTAAGGATAAAGGAAGAGGATATTCACAAATCTGCATTCCGGAGTAGGTATGGTCACTATGAGTTCGTGGTCATGCCGTTCGGATTAACCAATGCTCCAGCGGCTTTCATGCAACTTATGAACAATATTTATAGGCCCTACTTGGACCAGTTCATAGTGGTGTTCATTGATGACATCCTTATTTACTCCAAATCCAAAGAAGAACATGAGGAACACTTGAAGGTTGCTCTGCAAGTGCTCAGAGATAACCAACTTTATGCTAAACTTAGTAAGTGTGAATTCTGGATGGAGGAAGTATCTTTCCTTGGTCACATCATATCCAAGGAGGGAATCTCTGTAGATCCATCCAAGGTGGAGGCGGTAAAGAATTAGGAAAGGCCGACAACTGTGTCGGAGATCAGAAGCTTTCTGGGGTTAGGCGGTTAGTATCGTCGCTTCATTAAAGATTTCTCAAAGATAGCTGTACCAATGACCAGGCTTACCAGGAAGGAGAATCCATTCGCATGGACTGATGAATGTGAAGAAAGCTTCTGGGCATTGAAAGAACACCTTACCTCAGCACCCGTACTAACCTTGCCAACTGCTGGGGGTAGTTTTGAAGTATACACCGATGCATCCGGGATCGGCCTTGGCTGTGTGCTGATGCAAGAGGGAAAGTTGTATGCTACGCGTCCAGACAATTGAAGAAGCACGAGGACAATTATCCCGTACATGATCTGGAGCTAGCTGCTGTAGTCTTCGCCTTGAAGATATGGCGTCATTATTATATGGTGAGAAATTCATTGTGTTTTCTGACCATAAAAGCTTGAAATATCTGTTTTCTCAGCAGGACTTGAATATGAGGCAACGGAGGTGGTTGGAGTATCTCAAGGACTTCGACTTCTCTATTCAATATCATCCAGGAAAAGCAAATGCCGTGGCAGATGCTCTTAGCAGGAAGCCGATGGCTACCTTGTCTAGTCTCATGGTGAGTGAATGGAGGTTATTAGAGGACTTCGCCAAGTTAAATATTGATGCAGACATCATAGAGAAGGGATGTTTTGTTGCAAGTGTTAGAGCACAACCCACACTATTGGAGGACATCACAACACTCCAAGACAATGACCCTATAGTTGTGGAGATTAAGGCTAATCTGGACCAGAGGCCAGATTTCTCATTAACTGAAGATGGAAGGCTATTGTTCCGGGATCGAGTCTGTGTACCCGACCATGCAGAAACAAAGAAATTGATTATGGACGAGGCTCACAAGACCAGATACTATTCATCCTGGAACTACCAAAATGTATCAGGATTTGAAAAGAAGCTTCTGGTGGCCTAATATGAAGAGAGAGGTGGCGGAATATGTCGCCCGATGCTTAACATGTCAAAGGGTCAAGGCAGAACACTTACGACCCGCAGGTAAACTCAACCCCTAGAAATCCGGCATGGAAATGGGAAGGTATAGGGATGGATTTTATTTTCGGACTACCTAAATCTAGAGGTGGATTCGATGGTATCTGGGTTATAGTTGACCGCTTAACCAAGTCAGCTCACTTCTTGCCAGTGAAGAATAAGTGGTCAATAGATGTTTGGCTGCATTGTATGTGAAGGAAATAGTCAGATTACATGGAGTACCGGTGTCTATCGTGTCTGATAGAGACCCCAGGTTTACATCCCACTTTTGGAAAGGACTGCATTACTCCTTGGGATCTAAACTAAATTTTAGCACGGCTTTCCATCCACAAACAGATGGACAGACGGAGAGAACCAACCAGGTGATTGAAGATATGCTCAGAGCATGTGTCCTAGATTTTGGAGGTAGCTGGCATGAACACTTACCTCTTGTGGAGTTCGCCTACAATAATAGCTATCAAGCTAGCATTCAGATGGCACCATTTGAAGCACTTTATGGCAGAAGTTGCCGATCTCCAATATGCTGGTATGAGGTTGGCGAAAAACAAATGTTAGGACCAGAGATGATAAGGGAAACCACAGAGAAGGTGAAGCTTATCAGAGAAAGAATGGCAGTGGCGCAGCAAAGGCAAAAGGCATATGCAGATAATAGAAGAAGAGATCTGGAATTTCAGGTGGGTGAACATGTATTCTTGAAAGTGTCACCAGGCCGTGGGATCAGACGTTTTGGCATTAAAGGCAAGTTGTCACCAAGGTTTGTCGGGCCTTTCGAAATCCTTGAAAGAGTCGGCGAGGTGGCATATCGTCTAGCTTTACCACCACGAATGGAGGGAATACACAATGTGTTCCACATATCCATGTTGAAAAAGTATGTACGAGATCCATGGCATGTCATAGAATATGAGCTTCTGGAATTCAACAAAGACGGAACATATCAAGAGAAGCCAATTAAGATTGTAGACCGGGAACTGCGCCAACTAAGGAACAAGGTTATCCCACTAGTAAGGGTTAGATGGAATCAACGCATGGATGAGGACGACACGTGGGAACCGAGGAAGCAATGCGCAAAAGATTTCCGGAGCTATTCACAAGTAAGTACACCTCACTTGTAAAATCACTTGCTGTACATGATTTGGGGACCAAATTCTCTTAAGTGGGGGAGGGTGTAGCACCCCGGAAATTTTATATATAGAAATCAAATTTAATAAAATGTTGGAGGGACCTCCAACATTATATATTAATGACCCAATATCATAAGCGGGTCAATGGACATCAATTGGCCCAATAATCAAATAAAGCTAGAGAATGCATGGAAATTCGTAACTCTAAATAGGCTGAAATTGGAAAGAGGCAATTTGAGTTGAATTGGGATGCAATCTTGCATTCTTGGCAACCCAAATTCGTGCCTATCTATGGTGGAAGGGTTCCTAAAGCCTCACACACTCTAAGGGAGGAAAGAATCCTCAAAAGATAGGAAACTGCCCTGTCAAAACCGCAGCTTAGCTTTCCTAGTTATAATAGGACTCCTAAAACCCATGGTTGCTTAAGTACTCTACACCAAAACCTAGGAACGAGTTTTAGAACTTGCTGGGGTCGTGTGGAGAAGTTCTTGGTGGCTGGGGAGCAGGAGATCATCCACACCAAGGCGTTCTTCTTCCCCTGTTTCGTCTGCTGCGACCTGCACAGACCATCATCTTGAAGTCGACCAAAGGTGAGTCAAACCTAAACCAAACCTTGCAAGGCTTATACCCCTGGAAAGAGGGTCAAGGCTACGTTCTAACCCAAGTGGAATTCTCAATTCCATGCAGTATACACGGAGCAGTAAGCGTTTTCTCCGAGTGTCTGAACTCGGGTTTTCTGGAAAAATGAGATTTCTTCAACCAGAAGGTAGGTTTTCTCGGGCCAAACTTTAATATATCCTATCCCAATGTGTAGAGCATCAAGTTAGCTTTCTTTTCCCACTGGTTTCATCGAATTCTAATGAGTATGTTTTGAGTTATAAGTGTTTTTCCAAAGTCGCGCACTGTTAGGGGTTTTTCCCCTTCTTCTTTTATGCACGTGATTCGAGACTGAATTTGACCACACTTCCTCACAAAGGTTTTTCTAATTGGAGTCACGATCATTTTATGTTGGACGTTTTGTCCAAGAACCCTTGGTTAGAGAGTTACAGGCGTGGGAATAGAGTCACTGCATGATACTGGGATTTCGGGCTACACTTGACTTTCTGTTCTTCATATGTTTTCTCGGGATTCGAGACTGAATTTGATCAAACCCCAACATCAAAGTTCTTCTACTAGTTGTCTTCGTCATTTTGTGTTGAACATTTGTCTAAATGTCATTAGTTAGAGAGTTATAAGATAGGTAAGTGAATCACTGCATGAGACATGTTTTCAGGTCACACTTGGCCATACATTTTGTCATGAAAGCCTCTAGTGTCGACACTACCCCATCTAGTGTCGACACACTGTCCCAAGGCAGCCCAGAGAGTGTTCTGGGAAGCCCTCTAGTGTCGACACTACCCCATCTAGTGTCGACACCCTGTCCCAAACAGCCCAGGAAGTGTTCTGGGAAACCCATCTAGTGTCGACACTGCCTCATCTAGTGTCGACACACTGTCCCAGTTTTACCCAGGAAGTTTGGGAGACTGATCTAGTGTCGACACTACCCTCTCTAGTGTCGACACACTGTCCCATGTTTTCCAGAAGGTCTTCTGGAACCTGGCTCTAGTGTCGACACTACTGAACTAGTGTCGACACTACTTGACCATTTGTCATGTTTCTGCTTTGTGTTTGAAGCATAGTGTCGACACCAGCATGGATTGTGTCGACACTACCTTCACCAGATATTGCATATTTTGATTCTTTTCATTACATAATGTCTATTTAATGGCTTAAAAGTGTTTAACCCATTGAAAAATCCTTAATTACATGAATATTATTCTAATTGCTTTCTTAATGATATGATCATACCTGAAACCTGTGATTTACTCTTGTTACCATCTAGCTTGCTTTAAGTGATAAATTTTACCTTAAAATCTGTAAACCCATTTGAAGCTAAATGCATGTTCATTGCATGCCATCATGTAAGTGTTTTTCCGAGAGTTTGAGACCGACGGATTGTGAATTTACACATGTGCATTTCTACACACTTAACATCTAGGGGTGTGCACTTCTTTCTTCTGTTCTCGTGAGTGTGAATTGCCATCTAGACTAAAGCTATTAATGTAAAGATTGAACTAAATTGTAAATCTTATCGTTCAGTTGTCGAATTTATCTCTTGACTATTGTCCTCATGGAATCATGTTCAACGTATTCTTCTTATCATCATCATGAACATGACATTACACATGCTTACATATTGAAACTCTCATTGGCCATTATTAATGACTGTGGGTATCTACATTTGAAATTTACATGAGATGGCTGACAGGGCACGGAGTGTGTCCAAGGGCTCCAGTCTAGCCCCAATGACGGAGAGTCATAAATATACTGTTAACCATGGGGTATAATGATTACTGGCGTTGCATCTGCGCTGGGAGTACTTTCTTGCTTGTTGAATGTTAGATACATAACCACATACACGTGTCCTGGTGTACATTCTTGATGGATTTTCTTGGTGTACATTGGTGTCTACGTGCCTGATTAGTGTTACTTGAACGTGCTTGTGCAATCTTGCTTGCTTGCTTGCGTGATATGGCCATCCTGCATTTATTGCAACTAGTGATATCTTGCTTTCTTGAAAACTATGGACATCAAGTGAAATCTTGCGTGCTTGTGCAAAGTGATCTATTGCTAGTTCTTTCTTGGCATCTTGTTCAAAATTCTTATTCTGTCTTGTTCACTCTATCCAGCTTGTTTTATATATCATGTTTTAATGAGTTTTGTTCGTACTTGCATATCGTTCATCGTACTTGCCTAGTTCTAAAATGTTAATCACTTATATCATTGCCCGCACATTGAGATATAAATCCTACTGGGCTAGTTTGCTCATCCCCTACTTTTACCCAATCTAGGTGACTATGAAGTTCAAGAGGAAGAGCAAGTCGAGGAAGGGAATGCGTCCGAGTGAAGAGCGTTCCAAACATGAGTCTATCTATAGTTAGTTTATTAGAGTGTTAGAACAATGTAGTAGGAAGTGAGGTATTATGTACTTTTGCTTTAATTGAGTCTTAGTCATGTATTAGTTTATCTGAGACAAATATGAGATTTGAATACAATTTATATTGAGTTCAACATTGGGCCCTATTATGATGTTTGTGTTGATACACATTTAGCGCGTGCTAGCTAGAGGCTTATTTGCCGACTGTCCACGTCTCGGAATATCGACTCGAATTATTCGAACTAATATCCGCTGCGTAATTCTCGGACGTGACAGGAACTTGTAAGGCGAGGCTGTGAGAACGACTAGCTGGCCCGCACCGCGACACTCCAACTCCGCGGGACCTGGACCAACTAAGTGAGCTCTACAAACGACTCAACGTCGTTGTCCAACACCGTTTTCCCCTCTGTCCGGAGAAATGCTCGATGGATGCACTCGTGGCTCGGAGACCACCCTCAACGGGCCCACGAGGACGGGAATCCCGGGGAACGGTAACAACCCAAAAGCGCACCGTGCACTGGGACAAGCCCTCAAGTGCTAAAGCACTGGGCGAAGACTAGCAAGGCATAGTGCTAGGGAGTCAGCACAAGCATCACGAGTATGGAACGGAAACTCGTGTGGAAACAGATCCCCTAAAGTACCTGATTGATGGTCAACCACAAAAAGCTAATATTACCCCCCGGAAGTCGGTCGGCCCTCGGAACTCACCCTACGGGTGCCGGAAACCCCAGCGCGACTGTCCCGGGTCAAACGGTCAAACGCCCCATCGGCCTAGTCGGAGCTCCCGAGTGGGCCTAGAAACGAGGACCTGGGATGATGACTCAAAAGTATATATTACTACCCCAGACAGTCGATCAGCCCTCGGAACCCCCCCGATGGGTGCCAGAAAACCTGCACGAATGCCCCTGGTTGACCGTCACAGGCACTACCGGCCCGGTCGGAGCCGACCCGGGTGGCCCGACCACCACGGGGCTCGACAAAACGGCCACCAATCCTGTGCCGGCCCACCGGCACAGCCGAAACGACAACACACAAAAACAGCGTGAAAATGACGCGAAAACGGCCCAAAATGGAGGTAAAAAGGGCCACAAAAGGGGTTGCTGGTGCATTGCGCCGAGAGAAAGCTCAGGCCAGCACCTCGGCGCAACGCCGGGTGACAGGGCGCAGTGCGCCGCCCAGATCCTAGGCGTATCTAGGCGCACTGCGCCACACCTTCTTCTTCCTCCCGATTCCTCTCTGCGTCGCAGGGAGGAGAGGGGGAAGGAGGAGGGGACCGGCCAGGCGCTGGTGCCGGTGGTAGGGGGGTCGCCGAACGACGCGCCCGCCGCGGGCGGTCCTCCCCTTGCCGAAAAACTCCAGCCCGAAGGCCACACAGTAGAGAGAGAAAGAGAGGAAGAGAGAGAATGGTGTAGGGGGAGGGGGAGTCGACGCCGGAGACGGAGAGAGGGGTCCTTACCTCGACGGTAGGACCTGCCAGCGGCACGAACGGAGGCAGCGAAGCTCTCCCACAAGCGACAGCGTACGCGACGCACTCCGCGCACGGCATCCTCCGTACGCAGGCTCCCGACGGCGGACGGCACGGCAGCGTGGTGAGGAGGGGGGGGAGTCTCCTCCGGCGGCGAGCAAGCAACGGCGGCGCGGCGAGCCTCCCCTCCGGTGAGATGGCGAGTGTAGCAACCTGGATTTTTCAAAATAATAATAATAAAAATATAAAAGTTTATAAAAACAAATAAAAGCAATTATAAATCAAAGAAAAGAGGATTAAATAAAACCCATCAAATGAAAATAAGTAATGGGCTATTAATGGACCCATTAAAAATTAGTGGGCTAAATTAGAGATTTTAAAAAGGGGAATAATAGAGAATACCCAAAATTCGTAACTAAAATATTACTTAAATAGAAAAGAGGTATTTAATGCATTAAAATAGAAGTTTGAATGGATTGGATTCCTAACCTACCCTAATGGGTTGACCACGAAATCATTTCTCTCCCAACCCAAATAGGAGATCTCTTGCTTAAAAATGGGAGAGGAAAATAGGAAATTCAGAATTTAATAGGAATTAGACTTAAACTAGGAAAGGAATAGGGAGAAGCTTAATACTTCTCTTAAACCCTCATGGCTGCCCTAGCTCGTGCCAAGAGGTTCCTGGACCAGGAGGAGAGGCCAAGGGAGGAGAATTCGTGGAGAGGAAGGATCTCTCAAGTTCTTCCCCGAGTTCTTCAAGTCTTAACCCTAGAAGAGGAAAACGATCAAAGGTAGGCATTCTCACAAGCATAAACTATGAAACTTTTTCTGTAGGATGTTTGTCTATCAGGAACAAAAGCCCTTTGGTTTCATAATTTTCCATCGAGCATATCTTTCGTTCTTGATTTTTCATGTTCTGCACTACATGACCCCGAACCCTCTTCTAATTCTTCATCTCCTTGTGTATACTCAACCCCATGCCACAAGATTTTTACTGTAGGAACTTATGCATGTTAGGCATCTTTTGCCCCTAAAAGCCCTAAATTTGATTCATCCTATCTTGCGAATTTAATCGTTGATCTCAACTATGTAGTGTTTCATGTCCATCATGAATACCCGTGTTTAAAACAAGTCTAAACCTGATGTTTTCTTTCCACTTCCTATTTATTGTAAGTATCCATGCATGTCTAGGTCGTTTTGCAACTAGTTTCATGATTTTTCATTGACTATACAATTAGTTGTGATTTTCTGAATCACCCTGTGTCAAATAGGGTAAGTTCTTGCCTGCAATCCAATGTAAAGTCCTTTCCTTGTCGGACTCGGGCGTAGACCCTGTGAACTCGACGGCCAATAGGCCGCGTTCACAAGGGCCGTCGCGACAGTGCCCTCTATCTCTATATGATTGCGACAGGGCTTGTTGTCGCGATCTGCTGTCCGACTGACTAGGCCTGTCGCGACCTGTACAAGACCCCGTCGCGATCTTAGTTGACCCCGTCGCGACCTCATTAGGGTACGTCATGATCTGGGTTTTTTCAAAAAACCCCCTATCTCAGTAATGCTTGATTATCTACAGTGTTGTACTCTTGTTTTACAGTCATACATATAGAAAATAACTCTTGTTATAAATTAAACATTTATGTATGATTAAAATACATGCACATGATCCTTTCTATCTACAATTTCATGACACTTACAGCACTTTGAACCATCCAATTATGGCGTAATTGGCATGAATTATTTCATAATACATCTGGTAATTTATGCAACTAAATTACCATATTAAATATACTTGTCTATTGTTTCTCACGATGTTTTGGGAATACCAATATTGACGCTCCACTGTTCTAGAACCCTCTAGAACGTCGGGCACTTGTTTCTATATACACACTTTCTTGACTTGGACGAACTCTCCGTCGGATACTCCTTCTGCCGGACTAGTAAGTCTTTGTTCAAGGCCTTCGTAAGTCTCCTCTGTCCATAGATTCCTACATGGTCGACGAGCCGGTTGTACCCTAACACCTATTACACCCTTTAGGGATCAATATGGTCCAAACAGCTATTAGAAATTCACTCTGGTCTTGAATCACGCCAGACCTCTGGACCTGTGCCTAACATGGCCAGTGGTAAGGTCGTGAGTTCCACCTGACTGCAGCACCATGTGCGCATGTTGTGCAACTGTTACTATCGTTCGTTACTCGACGTTTCATGTGCAAGGTCCACTAACTCTCATCTACACTCTATCGCTCATCTATTCACGTTCACTCTTCTATCTCGTCTATTCATCTAGTGCTCTCATCTACTTCTTGGTACTATATATTGGCCATTGAGATTGTCTAAAGATAACAATATAACCAATACCTGGCAATATATAAGGGCCGATCTGGTCCTGGGATGTGCGCCCGAAAGTGCTAGTGCCCATGGGAGTTAAATGATAGAGTGTTTGGCATTACACTCAAGTGCTATCTATCTTGACTATCTAAATGACAATCAAAAGTGCTATATTCTCTCGTTGTCCATTGACAACAAAGTGCTATGCTATACTCGTTGTGCTATTGCTATATTTAGGCTATTTGTGCTATGGCCATCTCGCTATACTCGACATTGTGCTATCTTGATTGTTGTGCTATTCCAAACACCTGTGCTATTTTGGAAGTTGTACTATTTGGTTCACGTGCTATCCTGCTATCTGTTACTTGACTCTCTCGCTCTATCATTAGTTACTCTACCTTAATGCATTAACTATTAAAGCCTTCTTGATTATTGAGATTTAAGTCCTACTGGGCGTTATCGCTCACCCTGCGTTATTTGTCGTTGTGTTCTCAGGAGAGACCGAGGATGAACCATATACTCAAGAGGACGGGAACGACCTGGAGTGATGTCCATGATACCTAGTGTCCAATTTCTATGTTTAGCGTCGTAGTAGTTAGGTTTGAAGTTTAGTCTTTTGCCTTCTTTCAATATAATTGGGCCTATAGATTGGCTCTGATATTAGTGGTTGTAACTAGGCATTTGAAAGTATTAATGAATGAATTTGCTTTAGTATTATTCATTGCGAAATGGTTTGATGTCTAGTAGTCGCTCTATACCCTTTACTTGCAGTTGCCTCACGTTCTGATATTCCGCGTTGATGCATGACAGTTTTGTGGTATCAGAGCCTAGGTTTTCTTAAGTATAGGATGATCTAGGTTAACCTGCCTCGACTAGAGTCAATTATCCACCTATGTGAGTTGAGGTTAGAGCCAAGGGTAGCTAGCTAAAATAAACTCACACACGCACGAATTAAATTCACATCAGTATCATAACAGAAGTTATTGTTGTAGGAACTAAGCAATAAAGATGACTGTCGAACGTGCTCAAATGAGGGGCATTCAACAAACCATCCAAGAACTGACACGCGCCATTGTGCAAGATACTCAAGGAGGTGGCAATCGTGGTGCAGGCGACCTGCATCGCAACTTCAGAAGTCTGAACCCACCTAGGTTCAGCGGATCCACAGATCCGGATGAAGCTGAGCACTGGCTCCAAGAGATGGAAAGATTTTTCGTGTCATGCATGTGCAGCGGGGGACAAGCTGCTACTTGCCACGTTCCAACTGGAGAAGGATGCCCGCACTTGGTGGGAGTCAGTGGAAGCTACTAGAGAGAATGGGAAATTCACCTGGAACGAGTTTAAAGAAGCGTTCAACTCCAAATACTTCTCCGAGCGTGTTCAAGTAAGGAAGGCTGCAGAATTCGCTGCTCTTAAACAATGGAGCTTGACTGTGGCCGAATATGAAGCCCAGTTCTCTAGACTGGCACGCTATGTTGTACATCTGGTGAACACTGAAACGATGAAGGCTAAGCGCTTTCTAAACGGCCTTAAGCCCCACTACATCACTCAACTCGCACCTCTCGGCATTCAGACCTATGCCGAGATAGTAAAGAAAGCCCAACTGCTGGAAGACGCTACGGACTTCACCGACCGTATCAAAGGGAAGTTCGTCAAGAAGGAAGTGACCTCGGGTCAGTCATCTGCTAAGCCTACCAATGGCAAGAAGCGTCCCTTCAACATCACGGAGGGATCTAGCCAAGAAAGGAAACCCAAGGTTTCCATACCCAACACTCCAACAAAGAGCCACTGCAAACACTGTGACAAGCCTGGTCACACGGCTGATGAATGCTGGAGGAAAGCCGACGCGTGTCCTGCGCTGCGGAAGTCGCGAGCACCGCATCCCTGAGTGCCCTCTACTGAAAGAGAATGAAAGGCGCCCTAATGCGCCTAAGAAACAGGGCCGACTGCAAGCCCTCCATGATGAGGAACCTGCTATGGAGAGTGGTGGTGTGTAGAAGTACCCTTCAAGTTTTCTCATTATCAGCATTTGTTTTATTTGATACTGGAGTCACTCATTCTTTTATATCTCAAACTTTGCTGATACTGTGAATGCAAAACCTATATCCATGGGTTGTGAGTTCTCTGTCACAACGCCACTAGAGGAAAAGGAGAAATTGAACAAATACTTTCCCTCTGCCGATGTAATGATCAGAGACCATAACCTAAAAGCCGACCTGGTGTGTATGCCCATGGAAGGCTATGATGTAATTTTGGGAGCCGACTGGTTGTCCACATATGGGGCAAGTGTCGACTGTAAGAAAGGGAAGGTTACCTTTAGTGACTTTCCTAGATTGGCATTCTCTGGAATTAGATATAAGAGACAGATGTCTCTATCTCCGCCATAAAAGCCCACAACATGATAAGGAAGGGTGTATTGCTTTCCTAGTGCCGTAGTTGTGGAAAAGAAGGATTCTAAGATAGAAGACATCCTATAGTCAGGATTTCCCGATGCGTTTCTGAAGATCTTCCAGGGATTCCCCGGAACGTGATGTCAACTTCACCATCGAGCTAATCCCTGGAGCTACCCCGGTATCGCGTCAATCGTACTGGATGTCACCTGTGGAGCTAAAGGAATTGAAGGCGCAACTGATGGAGCTGCTAGAGAAAGGATTCATCAGACCCAATACTTCCTCATGGGGAGCACCTGTGTTGTTTGTTAAGAAGAAAGATTGATCGATGAGGCTATGATCAATTATCGTCAGCTCAATCAGTAACCATCAAGAACAAGTATCCATTGCCTAGAGTCGATGAACTTTTCGACCAAACATCCGGAGCTCAATATTTCTCCAAGATCGATCTTCGATCGGGTACCATCAAATGAGGATCAAGGATGATGATATTTTTAAAACAGCATTCAGGAGCAGGTATGGACACTACGAATTCGTCGTTATGCCTTTTGGTCTAACTAGTGCTCCTACAGCCTTTATGCAACTCATGAACAGCATATATCCGCCATACCTTGACAAGTTCGTGGTCGTCTTCATCGACGATATCCTCGTATACTCCAAGACCAAAGAAGAACATGAAGAACATCTGAGGACCGCACTGCAAGTCTCTGTGAGACAACCAGCTGTACGCAAAGCTTAGCAAGTGTGAATTCTGGCTCGAAGAAGTATCCTTCTTAGGTCATGTCATCTCAAAGGACGGCATCTCCGTTGATCCTTCCAAAGTTGAAGCCGTACTCAATTGGGAGAGACCAACCAACGTCACGGAAATCAGAAGCTTCTTTGGACTGGCTGGCTACTACAGGCGGTTCATCAAGGACTTCTCCAAGATCGCCGTTCCTCTCATACGTCTGACACGAAAGGAGAACCCCTACTCCTAGAGTAACAGTGTGAGAAAAGTTTTCAAACTCTTAAAGATGTCTTACCTCGGCACCTGTTCTCGCTCTACCCATAGAGGGAGAAGGTTTCTCTATCTACACCGATGCCTTAGGAATTGGGCTAGGGTGTGTATTGATGCAAAAACAGAAAGTCATCGCCTACTCTTCCCGACAACTGAAGACTCATGAGGTCAACTACCCCGTGCATGATCTTGAGTTGGCTGCCGTGGTCTTCGCTTGAAAATCTGAAGACATTACTTGTATGGAGAACAATCACTGTCTATTCAGACCACAAAAGCTTAAAGTACTTATTCTCCCAAAGGAACTCAACATGAGACAGAGAAGATGGCTAGAATACCTAAAAGATTTCGACTTCAACATCCAATACCATTTAGGCAAGGGTAACGCCGTGGCTGATGCTCTTAGTAGAAAGCCGATGGCATCTGTTTCAAGTCTAGTCCTTGGCGAGATGCAACTACTAGAACAATTCGCAAGGTTAGACCTAATTATTGAACATAGAGATGATCGAGTCTTGGTTGCAAATATCAAGATTCAATCTGACATGCTGGAAGAGATCAAAGCCCAACAAGACAATGATCCATTCTTAGTTCGCATCAAGGAAACTCTAGCCGAAAGGCCGGACTTTGCTATGACCGAAGATGGAAGGCTTGTCTTTCAAGGAAGGACATGCGTTTCCGACAATGAAGAATTGAAGAGAAAGCTAATGGATGAAGCCCACAAGACAAAGTACACTATTCATCCTGGAGGTACCAAATGTATCAAGACATGAAAAGAACTTTTGGTGGCCGAACATGAAGAGAGAGGTAGCCAAGCATGCTGCTCACTGCCTTACTTGCCAACAAGTAAAAGCGGAACACCTGCCCCCTGCGAGTGTGCTCAGACCCCTGATATTCTGGAATGGAAATGGGAAAGCATCGGCATGGACTCATCATGGGTTTACCCAAGACTTGTGGTGGACTCGACGCCATATGGGTCATTGGGGACCGACTAACCAAATCCGCCCACTTTCTGCCTATAAAGAGTAAGTGGTCAGTGGAGGTACTAGCTGCCTTATATGTCAAGAAGATTGTAAGACTACATGGCATTCCATAATCTATTGTTTCGGATCGAGATCCAAGATTCACATCTCATTTTTGGAAAGGACTGCAAGGTGCACTGGGTACTAAACTCAACTTTAGTACCGCATTCCATCCACAAACCGATGGCAAACTGAAAGAACCAACCAAATAGTGGAAGACATGTTGAGAGCTTGCACTATAGATTTTCAAGGTTATTGGAATGACCCTACCACTAATTGTTCGCCTATAACAACAGTTATCAGGCAAGCATTAAGATGGCACCATTCGAAGCGCTCTACGGAAGGAACTGTAGATCTCCTGCATGCTGAAATGAGGTTGGAGAACAACAATGGCTAGGCCCAGACATGGTGCAACGGACAACAAAGGACATTCAGGTAATCAGAGACCGGCTCAAAATTTCCCAATCCAGACAGAAGAGCTACGCCGACAAAAGAAGGCGAGATCTGGAATTTCAAGTGGGTGATCATGTATTTCTAAATGTGTCACCTACTCGTGGCATCCAAATTCGGTGTAAAGGGAAAGCTCAGCCCTAGATTCATCGATCCTTTGAAGTACTCGAAAGGGTTGGTGAGGTTGCATACCGGCTGGCATTGCCACCGGATCTGTCATGTGTACACAATGTGTTCCATGTTTCCATGCTTAGGAAATATGTGTACGACCCCACGCACATCATTCGCCACGAGAAGTTGGTGTTGAACAAGGATGTGACATACGAAGAGAAGCCAGTCAAGATACTGGAAGGGAAGATACAACACTCAGGAACGTCCCATCCATGTGGGTTAAAGTCCTATGGAATAACCGTGGAGTGAAGAAGCAACCTAGGAACGGAAGGAACCATTAGACGGAACTACCCCGATCTTTTCGGTAAGACATTCCCTCCATTATGAACATATGAATTTGGGACCAATTCTTTTTTAAGAGGGGGAGGATGTAGCAACCTGGATTTTTCAAAATAATAATAATAATAATAATTTAAAGTTTTAATAATATAAAATAAAAGCAATTTAAAATCAAAGAAAAGAAAATTAAATAACCCATCAAATGAAAATAAGTAATGGGCTCTATTAATGGACCCATTAGAAATTAGTGGGCTAAATAGAGATTTTAAAAAGGGGAATAATAGAGAAATACCCAAAATTCGTAACTAAAATATTACTTAAATAGAAAAGAGGTATTTAATGCATTAAAAATAGAAGTTTGAGTTGGATTGAGATTCCTAAACCTACCCTAATGGTTGACCACGAAATC
>CM024763.1:30694002-30766808 GCA_014218235.1 Colocasia esculenta | reverse complement strand
CCTATCCTCTAATTATCACAATTTAATAACATTCCTAAGGTATTTTAACCAATTTATTTCTATTTCTTAACACCTTGAATTTCTGGGGCGTTACAACTCTCCCCTACTAAAGAAATTTGGTCCTCCAATTTAATAACATACAGATGTAGTTACTAACCTGTAAACAACTCTGGATACTTGTCCTTGATGACATCTTCCAATTCCCATGTTGCTTCTTCTGTCCTCGCTTATTCCATTGAATCTTAATAAAGGAACTTCCTTGTTCCGAAGTTGCTTGATTTTTCGATCGAGGATCTGCACTGGTCTTTCTTCATATGCCAAATTCCTTGTATATCCAGATCTTGGTATCCCATAATGTGTTCCGGATCATACACATATTTCTTAACATTGACACATGAAAGCTATCATGCACATTGGATAATTGTGGTGGGAGTGCCAGTTGGTATGTCACCTCACCAACTCTCTTAATATTTCAAAAGGTCCAATGTATCTTGGACTCAATTTTCCCTTGATACCAAATCTTTTAATTCCTCTTCGGGTGACACTTTAAGAAACACATGCTCTCCTGGCTGAAATTCTAACTCTCTTCTACGTCGATCGGCATAACTTTTCTGTCGATCTTGAGCAGCTTTCATCCGATCTTGTACCATTTGATAACTTCTGTCGTCTCTTGGATCATTTCTGGTCCAAGAATATGCGTTTCTTTTAATTCGACCCAACACAATGGTGATCTACATGTCGACCATACAAAGCTTCAAATGGTGCCATTCGAATAGTAGACTGGTAACTATTTTTATGCAAATTCCATAATTTCTAGATGAGTGTTCCAGTCATTTCCGAACTCCAATACACAAGCACGGCACATATCCTCAACAATTTGATTCACCGTTCGGTCTGTCCATCTGTTTGAGGGTGAAATGCGGTACTAAATTTTAATTTTGTTCCCAAAGCATCCTGTATTTCTCTCCAAAAATGCGAATAAATCTTGCATCTCGGTCAGAAACTATGTTCTTTGGAATTCCATGCAAACGTACAATTCTTTCATATATAATGCTGCCAAAATATTAACAGACCATTATTCTTTATTGCAAGAATGAGCTGATTTGGTAAGTCTGTCAATGATTACCCAAATAGCATCAAATCCACTCCGTGTTTTAGGTAATCCCACAATAAAATCCATACCAATGCTATCCCATTTCCACTCTGGTATCTCAAGGTTTTAATTTTCCTGCAGGTTTCTGGTGTTCTGCCTTAACTTTCTGACATGTCAAACATTTTGCAATAAATTTCACAATATCCTTCTTCATGTTGCACCACCCGAAATACTTCTTCAAATCCTGATACATTTTGACAGCTCCGGGATGAATAGTGTAGTGAGACCGATGAGCTTCTTCTAAGATCTGTTTCTTGATTTCGGGATTATCCGGTACACACAATCTGTCCCGGAATCGAAGATTTCCATGAAATCTTTTAAAATCAGGTTTAGAAGCCAATCTTCTCTGATTCCTACCAATATAGGATCATTGTCCTGCTGCTCATTAATTTGCTTCAGCAAATCTGACTGCACTACCAAATTGCTAATCACTATCTTTCTCCTTGTGTTTCAACTTTTAAGCTCAATGTGGAAAATTCTTCCAACAATTTCCATTCCCTTACTTGCAACGAAACATCTTGGCTATAGGATTTCTGCTAAGTGCGTCAGCCACAGTGTTTCCTTTTCCGGATGTATTCAATCTTGAAATCATAGTCTTTGATATATCCATCCATCTCCTTTGTCTCATATCAGTTCTTTTTGTGAAAATAAATACTTGAGACTCTTATGATCGGAGTACACTATGAATTGGTTATCATACAGGTAGTGTCTCCAAAGCTTAAGAGCAAAGACCACAGCAGCCAATTCTAAATCGTGTACTGGGTAGTTTTTCTCGTGAGTCTTCAATGTCTTGATGCATAGGCAATTACTCTTCTATCTTGCATCAATACACATCCCAATCCAATGTTGGAAGCATCAGTATAAACCTCAAATAATTTCCTTCCACCGGCAAAGCTAGAATTGGTGCAGATGACAGACATTCTTTTAAAAATTGGAATGCTTCCTCACAATTCTCATTCCAGATAAAAGCAGTTCCTTTTCTAGTCAACTGTGTAAGAGGTGAGGCAATTCTAAAAAATCCTTGACAAATCGCGGTAGTAACTAGCCATGCCCAGAAAACTTCTTACTTCAGTGAGATCTTAGGTTGCTTCCATTTCTGTATGGTTTCAATCTTGGAAGAGTCTACTGATAGACCTCCTTTAGAAATAATGTGTCCTAAGAACATTACTTCTTTCAACCAAAATTCACACTTGCTAAACTTTGCATATAACTTGTTGTCTCGTAACAATTGCAAAGTGATCCGTAGAGATGGGCTTCATGCTCCTCCATACTTTGGAGTAGATCAGTATATCATCAATAAATACAACCACAAACTGATCTAAATAAAATCTAAAAACATCATTCATCAAACGCATAAATGCAGCCGGTGCATTGGTCAATCAAACGGCATCACTACAATTCATAATGTCCATATCTTGTTCGAAAAGCCGTTTTAAAATATCTGATTCTTGAATTTTAAGCTGATGATATCCAGATCTTAAATCAACCTTGGAAAAAGCACTGAGCTCCAGACAATTGATCAAATAGATCATCAATTCTCGGCAGTGGGTACTTATTCTTTATAGTCAATTGATTTAACTGCGATAATCTATACACAATCGCATAGATCCATCTTTTTTTAACAAACAGTACCGGAGCACCCCAAGGTGAGGACTGGGTCTAATGAATCCCTTCTCCATCAATTCCAACAATTGTCTTTTCAGTTCTTTCAATTCTTCTATCGACATTCTGATGGTGTTCTAGAAATTGGTGTAGCTCCTGGTACCAACTCAATTGAAAAATTCACCTCTCTATCGGTGGTATGCCAGGTAGCTCTTCAGGAAAACATCAAGAAATTCTCTTACTACCGAATATCTTCCATCCCGCAATGCTCTGATTTAATAGGGTCACGGAAGCCAAATATCCTTGACAACTTTCTGTACTAATTTACAAGCTTTCACTGCTGAAATTATCGGTATTCTCTTGGTTTGGGGTTATCAAAACTTATAGAATAATTTCCTCTCCTAGGAAAGTCACTTGTCTCAATTGACAATCTAGATTTGCATGGTATTTTGATAGCCAATCAACCCCAAGGATTACATCATAATCCCACATTTCTAAACATATCAGATCACTAGGTAAATCATGTCCTTTGACAATAATCTGGCTAGCAGGGTAATATTCTTTAAGCTTTTTACCCTCACTTAAAGGAGTTGCAACCTCAAGTTGTGTGGTTAATGGAACGGACTTTATATCCAACAATTTAGCAAACTCATAACTAATGAAAGAGTGCGTAGCTCCAGAATCAAACAACACAAATGCAGGTTTTGAGTTTACTATAAAGTACCTTCAATCAATTGCCTTTTGCGGGGATTCAGGTTCCACATCCTGAATGGCTTTAGTCTTCCTTGCTTTACTTGGGGGTTCTTATTTATTGGTGCTGTCTTAGCCATCGGGCAGTCCGGAATTCGGTTGTTGAGTTCTACCACACTGGAAACATGCACCCAATTTACGCCAACAATTCTCAACCTTATGCCCAATACGATGGCAATGCTTACAAAACCTTACTACCCTACGGAGCTTTGCCTGCCTTCTTAGCAGCTTGCTGAATCTTCGGGGCATTCCCCGACTCATACTTCCTTTTTCGATCTGAAGACCCTTCTCCAGATTTCCCCCTAATCTTATCCACAGTTTCATTCGCAGCTTCTAATGCCAAGGCTTTTTACCATTTCTGAATAGGTAGTAATCAGATGAGGAGTTAGCTGCGTAATAAAATTAGGACGCAGTCCATTCATAAACCTCTTAGCCTTTAGCTTCTCCGTGGATATAAGATGAGGAGCATATTTTGACAACCGGGCAAATTGAGCCTCATACTCGGATACCGACGTTCTTAGCTGCTTTAACCCAGCAAATTCATTCTCTTTCTTCTCCTGAACCACCTCAGAGAAATATTGCTCATTAAACAGTTCCACAAAACTCTTCCCAACTGACTTGATTTGAATCTTCCATGGTAGCTTCCACAGTTTCCACCAAGCACGAGCATCCCGATCCAATTGGAATGTAGTGAGACGAACCTTTTCTTCTTCCGTACACTTAATCATTGAATATCCTTTCAATGTCTTTTAGCCAATTCTCAGCTTCATCCGGATCCGTACTTCCTGCGAATCTCAGAGGGTCCAGGCTTCGGAAATCCTTGAACAAGCTTGTACCATTGTGACTGTTATTTCTAGCTACCTTCATTACACGGTCAAATCATGCATAGAACTTTCCATCTTCCTCAAATTAGCATCACCACCATCCATGATTAAATCAAAAGGAATCTGAAACATTCAGTAATACATTCATTAATTTCACAGACATCCCAATCTTGCATTCATCACATACACAATTCAATTCACATAAACACCATCTATATTATCAAGTCAAATATTTACATGGTAGTACATTTCCATGTATCCACAAACAAAATAACACAGCTTTCTCCTACCAAGTTTACCATTTATACAAAACTCCAACTCCCTAAACCTCTCACTCCACATACATATGGGAGTTACATAATAACAATCAGTGTTTATACAAAAGAGAGGTATACAAAAAGATGAGTGGTCTACGTCTTCTTCTAGTTTCGGGTAAGATCTATAACAGTTTCCATTTGCGGTGCTTGCTGCTCTATTCCAGCCCCATGGTACAGCTCTCTAGCTGCATCAGTCAATGACTCCCAATGATCTTTAACTTGGTGGAGCAACAGATCTTGTCCCAACTTTAAGTTATCCAGATTGATCATAACTTGACTCATAATTCTAAGGAAGCACATGGATTGCCTGCCATGAAAGCACCTGCAGTCAAGTTGAGCCACTCTTCCTTAATTTGCAGGTGGGCTTCTCGCTGCGCTTGGGCATACAATTCTATATCCTGACGTAGCATTCCATGGCAGTAACCAACCTTTCTTGGGCATTCATGTCATTCTGAAATGATTAACAGGTTAAGCATTTACATGATACAAAAATCATGCTAACTAATCCCATGTTTCTACCCCAACTCACTAGTTTCCCTAGGTTTATCGAACTAGTGCTCTGATACCAAATTTATCTGTCACGTCCTAATAAAAGGCTATTTATCGGAAGTGACAGAAAAACAGGTAAAAAAGGTAATATTTTTTATCCATTCATATCGTCATAACGCGGAAGTTTAATTACATAGATACTCCTCATAACAACTAGAGAGGAGTAGATCAAAACAAACTTAATTTACATATCCCTTTTTATACTACTGAACAGAAAAGAAATATATTGGCCTTGCTCATCATGTCGGTCCACTCAGCACTCAGACCCTTAAACGTCATCCCCATCTGTATTACCTGAAAATGGTAGGAAATAATGAGCTAACTAGCCCAGTAGAATTCAAATTCCATAGTTCAGTTCATAGTTCAAGAAGTGTATACTGATAACCAAGACAAGGGCAGAATATCAAAGAGAGTCACACCAGATTTCAGGATAGTAAGCTTGATGCAATGACAGTAAAACTCAGATCATGCTCAGATATATAGCTCGAGAATTGATTCACATATCATCTACAAAGTACTGGAATTATGATGACCATATTCAGAAAATAGTTGATGCAATGCCAGACATCCAGACATCCTTTCATTCACGTGGTCCGAAAATGAATTCGGGTGCTCCTCCCAAGACTGGACTAGCCCTATTTGCACAGGCATAAAAATCACAAGGGGTACAAAGACCCAATAATGTCATCTCCATTTATTCACATCTCATAAGGTGTTCAAGCATATGAACTCTCAGGTGTTCAGATTTTATAGACCCAATTACCGTATACCGAAGAATAGACTCAATCAGAGTGCTATTCGTAATTGACAACTTTAGAAAAATTCAAGAAAGTTAAGGTACTCAAAGTGGATAACTTTGCAGTAACATGACAGTAATATCAAGGTAAATGAGGGGTAACTTCCTTGGCTTTTAGGATGAAGTTTTGGCATGGATTCGGGCATGAAAAAGTGCAGAAATTTGAATCAGCATGTACCTGTCGACAGCCAAGAAGGAGCTGTCGACAGATGAGAGAAGACAGAGTTCAGGTTGTCTGGCTCTGTGTGTATCTGTCGAAGATGCAAGGGATCTGTCGACAGATCCACACAGTCCAGAAACCTGAAGTTCTGTCAGACGTGCGTCTGTCGACAGATTTGGGCGGCTGTCGACAGATAGTTACAGAATTTCCAGAAAGGACTTAAACCTAACTTAAACATCCTAACTATAGAGTTTATAAACCAAGACATGTTTGATATTAAATAGAAGAGTCTAATTAGAGTTCTCATAGGGATTTATAAACCGAACAAACAAGATAAAAGAAGGGGTTTACAATTCAAACTTGACTTGCTTGTAACTAAACATAGTTTAGTACTAGAAGTAGAACCTTGATAGCAATGGTTAGATGGAAGGTTCCTACATGATGGAAACTAAACCACAACATGTTTTATGGATCTAAATCAAAACTTGAGATACCTATTAGTTAAGTAAAAGTTCTCTCATAGTTTCTAGATATTAGAACTTCTACATGACTCCAGATCATGAACAAAGATCAAAGGTAGAATAGGAATTGAATTCTAATAGAATCAAGTTGTTCCTTCCCCAAAAAGAGTAATCTACTATGAACAGAAGGGAAAACAGAGAATCACAAGTATGGCACTTATCCGTTCATATGAATTCCTTGTGACATATGAACAAACCCGAACTGAACCATAGAGAGATGAATCCTACCTTGTCAAACAGTTAATCTTTAAGCTTTCCAAACCAGAGAACCTAAGCCAGGGAGAAGAGCTTCTCCCAACAATTGACGATGTGCCGCAAATCACGCAAGTTAAGCAGCTACAGTGGTACACAGGAGCAGAGGTGAGAGCAGTTGCAGGGCACGGAGTTAGCAACTCCCACAACTCCCAGCAGTAGTCCTAGGAGCTCCTCCACAACCCTTCTAGCAGCCAAGAGTAGAGAGAGCAAGAACAGGGACAGAAACCAAAGAGTAGAAAGGATCGAACTCAGCAGAGGGAGTGGCTTTTATAAGCCTCAAGACTTCCTCATGCAGAGGCACGTCGGCCATGAGGTGTCATGGTAAAAACCCTTTGGTTTTTACCCCAACACGTAGCTCATGCAAGGTTTCCCAAGCTCACACGTAGTTATCCTTCATGATTACCTTACCCTTAAGTGTGCTGGCCTCTCCAAGGCTCCACACATAAGCTCCCGTAAATATCCCAGAAAATGGTTACCGTAAATATCCCCCTAATTCAACTGGTCCAATATTCACTATGTAAACCCATCCAAATGGTGTCCATTTGTAATGAAATTTTAACCATAGACTATTATGATGGTTTTACAAATTATGGTGATTTTATTTTAATTTTTAGAATTTATTTTACAGTAGGTGAAAAATCACCCGAAAAATAGTCGCGTCGACTTAATCTCGAAATCCGTACGTCAAAAAATTCGGATAATTACATATTTGACTTCTCCACATTTTTCTGAAAATTATGATGTTCTCGGATTTTTATTTCGTTGTCGTTTTCCAGTGTCGCCCTGTGGGAGCGCGCACTTCGATGTACGACACTGGGGTAATGTTCATTACCACTAATTATACCTATCCTCTAATTATCACAATTTAATAACATTCCTAAGGTATTTTAACCAATTTATTTCTATTTTCTAACACCTTGAATTTCTGGGGCGTTACAGTGACTTTGGTGACTGGCACGCCTGCACTATGCGATTGCAGATTCATCTCTTGTCATTACCGCTCAAGTAATACCCGACCGGATTTGAATTCGCAATATGCATCCATACAAGAACATGATAAAAGAGCACTAAAATTTTAAAATATTTGTGATGGATCCTAAATCCATTCCACATGTATCTTTATGTTCATGATCTTATATTATATAGAATTATCGGCTGGGATAAATTTACAAAGTCTAAGTTTTTGGATAATACTGCTTGAGAACCTAATCTTTTCATAAAAGTTTCTTCTAACGGAGAATAAGACTTTACCTTGTACATATTCTTTCAACCTCATGCCTAAACAATTTCAATTTAGACATCCAACCTCTCTCCTCACAAAATTATATCCTTATTAAGGATCTATTTGATTGGTCGTAAAATATATTCATAGATTTTTTTTTCAAAGAAGAGCATTTACAAGAAAATAAAAAGTATAATCGCCTATTTGGTACCCATGGAAATGATTTTTTTGGAAAAAAAAAATTGGTGTTTGTTTTTCAATAAATTAATTTTCAAAAACAAATAAAAAATTTGTGGAAATGGAAAAAAAATTATAAAATCTTTTTGGTTCTTTTTATCATGTTTTTTCATGTTCTCATGGCTGCGTATTGTAAATTCAAATCTCATCGGATGCTACACGAGCAATAGTGACGAGAGATGACCCAACAATTGCAGAGCGCAGGCGTGCCAGTCACCGAGGTGACAACGAATGGTTTGCCTCCGAGAGTCGAAGGGCTTTAGGTCTATTTTGCTCACCGTTGA
Source organism: Colocasia esculenta (assembly GCA_014218235.1). Classification (NCBI taxonomy): domain Eukaryota; kingdom Viridiplantae; phylum Streptophyta; class Magnoliopsida; order Alismatales; family Araceae; genus Colocasia; species Colocasia esculenta. Next base: position 30,758,138 of record CM024763.1, on the reverse strand, counting down.
CTTCGTCAAACAAAAGTGAGTGTCGGGTCTTGGACCAATATCCCGCCGTTGCCTAGCGCAACGACGTTAATTACATCTCTCTAGGAGAGAAAATCCTTGATTAATCACCAGAATAGATGGTCTTGTGGCCTAAAACAGAGACATCTGATGAAAGGGTGAAAAATACAATTTAATTTAGGCTGAAGTGTTAGAAAGCATGATGTCTATTCATATTATTTGATCTTTTATTTATTAATTGTTGGATCTTTTCGTCTATTTTATTCATTTGTTTCTTTTTATCATGAAATAGTTTCAATTTGCTCTTTTGTTTTATTTGAAACATGCAAAACATGAGATGATCTATTTGTTCGCTTGTTGCTTTTATCATGAAAAAAGGTTTCAATTTGCTCTTTTGTTATATTTGAAACGTGTAAAATATGAAACAAATTATTTGCCCCTTTTTATCTCTTTTATCATTGGATACTTTTAATTTGCATTTTTGTTCTATTTGAAACATGCAAGTTGTGGTTCTGTTCGTAATTCGGCACTGTTTGGTCATTGGATGGCCAATCGGCAGCGCAGACACATTTGATTCGGCAGGACACATTCGATTCGCCGAGGCAGACCCATTCGGCAGGGTATGCACAGTCTATTCGATTCGGCAAGACATGCAAACAACAATACAGATAGGGAATCAGTGGAGCATGGCCGAATCGGTAGCTTGGGTTGAGTCGGCAACCAGGACCGAATCGGCAGGGTAAAACTGAATCGGCAGGGTGTGACCGAATCGACAGGATGTGACCGAATCGGCAGCCCAGGTTGAATCGGCAGCCAGGACTGAATCGGCACCCTACGGAGATACCATTGAAACCATTAAACCTTGGGTATTTCTTTTAAGAGTCTCTTGCCGATTCGAAGCGCAAGGAGAAAATCCGACAGCATCTCCCCTTATCTTGGTTGATAGGGGGGAAGAGCACGGTACACATCCACCATAAATGGAGACGGAACCAAAAGAGAAGGTGTACGTCAAACAACAACGTCACTCCGGTGGCACATGACACCGATCCCCGAGGCAAGCCTATGAGGAGACCGGCTAATGTCATGACCACAAACCAATCCGAGCGGCGAAAGGAGTATATGTAAACCCACATATCCGAGCATAGACATTATGTTGTCTAACTCGAGGCTTAGATGGGTCTCTTATTGGTTTATTATCTCTTTCCTTGGCTGAAATCACATGGAGCATGACTTAGCTCATGTGATTCAGCCAAGGGCGGGTCACTGCCTGCCGAATCGGCAGACCTCTCCAGGCTGGCCGAATCGACTGGACTGTACCCAGATCAAGTGAATTGGCAGCACAGGCCTCCTCCCTGTGGGCAGTGAACTAGCACTGTTCAAGCTGGTCTCACCCATGGGGGTGGGGCGATTTTGGGCCAGAAATGGGCTTGATGGGCCTTTGGCAGGGGATGCTAAGCACGGGGACATGAACATTGATTGTTCAACCCCTTGGCTAGCAAAGGGGACATGCCCCAAAACCGATGTGCTCACAAAGGGGGGTGTTTAAACCATGCAAAAGGCCTATTGAAAGGGGTTAAAATAGTGGCAAAATGTATGCTTCAAGAGAGTTTGTGCAAGGCCCAATGGGCTTGATGGGCTTTTGCAAGGGACGCTAAGCATGGGGGCATGAACATTGATTGTTCAACCCTTGGCTAGCAAAGGGGGCATGCCCCAAACACAAAAAAAATAATGCACATAGTGGAGCTGTTTAAACAATGGTAAAAGCACCCATTAAAGGGGTCAAAATAGTGAGGAAACCGCCCATTGGAGAGAGCAAATAATGGAACATGCATGCATTCAAAGAAGCTCTTGCAAGGCCCAATGGGCTCTAACCGTGGGGGAATAGAAGGGGTGCTCCACAACTTCCAATCCTCATTTATTGAGGTATGGAATTTGTGGTCTCTTGCATGCCATTAGTGGGAAGAGGAACCTCACTCTACAAAGAGTGGTTCTCCATCTCGTTGGCATCTCACTTCACAAAAGTAAAAAAAAGAATTTAAACCTTACACACACATGATGGAAGAGAGGATGCATTAAATGCAAAAAGGAAAAAGGGAAACATTCACATCATAGGAAAGGGAGTACATGGATTTTCTATTCTATTCAAAGGGGAGAAAGGAGGCATTCAATGCAAAAGGAAGAAGGATGGGACATCCATCAAGGGGAATGGGGGGAGTACATAGACATGACATTCTCTTGCAAAAGGAGGGGAAGAAAGTACAACAAAAAACCAAAGAAAAAGGGGAAGAAGATGATCACATCGCTACCTACCCCTTTCTCCTCTCTCTTCCCACCCCAAGTGACAAGACTACTCACAAATAGTAGCTCTCTTCTCACCCTTTTTCTTTCTCTCTTTCTCTCTTGTTGTTTTCCCCTTTTTTATTTTTTGCTTTTCTGCAAAAACCAACCTCACGGGAGCCCCTCCTTCAACAAAAAATGCAGCAGCAGCTTCAACACCCTTGGAGAAGAAGATGCCCCCCAAAACCTTTCTTTGCCCAAAGCCTCTCCTCTCCCTTGGTATGCAGGAACCCTTTTGGCCTCTCCCCCAAAAGGCTTCTAGAAGTCACCCAAGATAAGGCCCTTCACCCCTCCTGCGTAGGAAGCTCCTTTTTCCATTTTTGGGGTGGCTTTTTGGGAGGTGTTACATTTGCTTAAGTTCACCCCCTTGCATGGGGTGTTTGGGCTTTTGGATAGTGGGCCTCTTTAGGTTTTAGTAGGTGGGCTTTATGCATGGGCTATTTAATGGGAATTTGTATTTTGTGGGGATCTCTTTTAGGAATTGGGCCAGCCGTAGGGGAGGCCCAATAGGAATTTTGGGGTGCCCACAAATGTTCCCCACCCGTGGGTGGTGCAAGAGGACATGCGAAGCGACATCCGCAAGTGTACTTCGACCTTTTGACTAGTTTCATCAACGCAGGCGGTCTCTGACTTGTTGTTGTACTATTGATCTCTTAGTGTCTTGTCATGTTAGTGGTCACTTGACTCCATTAGAATGATGACCGTCTTACATCAATAGCTTGATAATGCATGTCGGCCATGCGCTCTGTAGACTTGTATATTCGATGAATCAACTGTTTCTTATTTACTGGCACCATGAACCAGTAGCATTGGGTGACTCAACATGGTTGGGGGAATCCGCAGAGGGCACCACAAGTCGATAGGCTTGAGGTGAGGGCCGCGATTTGGCGGGAGGCTCCCAGGAATCGCACATGGCTCTCACGAGTTGACGAAGCTCAACATGGTAAGCTTGATTTGGTGCAGTTGATGAATAAGTATGAAGCTCCCTAAGTCGGCGGGCTCAAAGTGGTAGCCACAATTTGGCGTGGCCCATGCGAGTCAGCAAGGGCTCGCGAGTTGATGAACAGACCCGATGGGGTAATAGAGACCATTGAATTGATGGATTACTTGAGAGCCTGTGGCCTTCATGAGTCGGCCAACCATTGTGTCAGTTGGATTGTGTTGGCCTATTGTATGAGCCAATGGGGCATGCTAGCTTTCTATATGATCTGGTGGCTCTTTCTACACCCAGTAAGTGACATTGTTGCTTTCTTTCTTCTGAACCGTCTGATAGCCCACAAATGCATCGTTAAACACGTGGCTAACAATCTTAAAATTTATCGGCTTGCAAAAAATATTTTAACAATAGTTAAGTGGTGAAACCGAGTCGTATCCACAGGGAAGAAGATTTTAGCTTTGAAAACCTTGGGCTTTTAGTTGAGAAAATAAAGTGATGTTATTAAAACTACGATGCACAAAATAAATCTACACTACCGAGAATGATTAAGAATGAGAATAGAATAGATAGAAAGAGAAACGAGACTACTAAAAAGCAACTCCACTAATCAAGCTCACAGTCAATAACAAACGTGCATGAATAATAAGTACAACCGATGAAGAAAATAGAATTAGAAGAGCTTTGGCTAGATGAAGTCCCGACGACGGCGGTGTGCGAACACGTGACCCGACCCTTTGATGACGGCGGCATTCCAGCAAATCTCTTCCTTGGACTTGATGATGATGAGAGAGAGAAGAAGAAGATAGAGAGAGAGAGAGAAAGAAATCTAGAGAGAGAATGAAAATAGAGAGAGAGAGAGAGAGAGAGAAGAGAGAGAGAGCGAAAGAGACCGAGAGAGATGAGAGAAAGAGATGAGAGAGACGAGAGAGGAGAGAGAGCGAGAGAGAGAGGGCGGTGCGGCCTCCTCTACGTGCATGCATGCACGTAGAGAGGAGGGCGTAGGGGAGCGTGGCAGGCAGCGGCGAGCGCGGGCGGGCGGAGGTGGCCTGGCGCTGGGGCGCGTGGCGCAGGTGGGGCCAAGCGCGGGGCGGGGCTACTAGCGGGCAGGCGGGCGGCCACTAGTGCGCGCGGAGGCAAAGGCGCGCACGCACAGGTGCGACCGCTGGCGCGCGGGCGGGGCTGCTGGCGAGCCTGGCGCGGCGGGCTCGGAGGCCGGAGGCGACGCGTCCGAGCGCTGGTGCAGGCGCGAGCGTTGCAAGGGGTGCTTGCGCGAGCGTGGGCGCCAACCTGGGTGCAGGGGTGTAGGGGAGCGTGCCTGCTGCTGCTGCTGCTGTCTCTAGAGAGAGAGAGAGAGACCGAGCCAGAGAGAGAGAAGAGAAGAGGAAGATTAAGAGAGGGAGAAAGCAGAAGAGGAAGAAGAGAAGAGAGGAGAAGAGGGAGGTGTCGCAAGAGAGAGAGGAGAGAAGAGGGAAAGGGCGAGAGAGAGGGAGGAAAATGAGAGGAGAAGAAGAATCAAAGATGGGAGGAAAGAGAGAGTTTATATGAAATAGATAGAGAGGAGAGATTAGAGGGGAGAGATTTTAGAAAATATAAGGGAAATTTAAAATAAGAGGATTTTAAAATGAGAAAATGTTTTAAAAATTGAAAAGAAAGAGAGAGAGGGAATATTAAAAAAATAGAATCTCTCATTATTCTCTCTTGATCCAATCAAATTCTTGCCCATTTGACACTTCATTTCTTGGCCAATTATCCTGCAAACACAACACAACAGAAATTTAATCAATTATCGCCCATGTAATCCAATAATAATAGAGATTTATAAATTTATCAATTATTTGTCAATAAAATGGCACAATTATTCATAACAATTATGAGATTATCACATCCCCCAACTTACTCATTGCTAGTCCCTTAGCAATGCACACAAGTGAATAATTGGGACTAACAAGAACTCAAAACATCATATTTCATTTCAAGAAAGCAGAGATGAGACTGATCAACAATAAGTATTTCTAGTTCTAGTAGCAAGTGTCAAAGATAAACATGTCAGTTCATGTTATTAGACAGTTCCTCTAGATACACTTGAAATTATCATTTCCTTCATGAACGTATTTGTGATCAATAAGCATTATTAAGATGGTGCGTTTTTTTACTTATTATTTAGAGATGATATCAACTCTACACTTCTTAATTCAATCCTCGAATTACAGGTAGCTTTCACTCTGCCTTTTTGTCTCTCTTCATTTTCATTTTTTTTTTGTAAACTTGGATATCCTTTCACCGTTTGACGCGAACTTCTACACTTCTTGAGGTGTCGAAGCCCAGTTACTAAGTTAGGGATTCCTTCTTCATTTTCATTTTGTCATCATCATTTCATTTTTTTTTTTATAACTTGCAGGCAGGTAGCTTTTTCCCCACGATAGTTTCAATAAGAGTGTAGAATGTCAATCATTAACATGAGTATTAGATAAAAACTCATCACCCTCATGAATGACACTTATTCATCATTTAATTCATGTGTGTAGGTTCAATAAAATTTCAAATGTATTTGAGGACAATGCTAAGAACATAACTACAAAACTCATCCTTTAACATACCACTAGCACAAGTATGAGGTCAAATCATTTAAAAAAAAAATTCTTGCATGAAATACGAGCTATGAAGCACATTGTTAGGGGTTAAAATTTACAATTATCACTCCCCCCAACTTAAATGACATTGTCCTCAATGGCAAAAGATATAAAATAAGGTACAACCATGAAAGCCATAGAAGGAGAGATACAACCTGACATGCACAGAAGGCGAGTTACTCCATAAACACATCTAAGGGCATCGGGACTCCAATCACCTAAAACACAAAAGAGAACTCAATTAGTTGACATTCTTAAAAATATTGGGTTGCCTCCCAACAAGCGCTAAGTTTAACGTCTTCAGCCAGACACCATGAAGCTCCATAACCAACGAGTTGCATTAAGAATGAGCCACCATGTGATCTTATCCTCCTTTAGTGTCAGCTCTTGTACCATTGGAGGAAAAGACTGGATCTATACATACGTGAGCCAACCTGTTGCCAAGAGAGTCAGAAAATGATAGAGGAAGAATCATGTCTTCAATTATACAATATTCCTCTACACACTTAAGGTCTTATATGTATTGAACACTTCAATTCGGACCTTAATTTTTCCCAAATTCTTTTCTTCAACCTCGATTTTAGGATTCTATTCATATTGTTGAGGTGAGAAAGGTTTGGGTATTATGGATCCTTGGAGATTCCATCATATGTTAGTGTCAGGAGACCATAATTGTTGGGAATTGGATGTGTAGGCTCTTTAACACAAAGATTTTCATCAAGTCCAAGTGGATTTGACCAGTTGGCTAATTGCATAATGTTCAAATTGACTTTAGCTTTGCCAATGTCAAGGATGGGTGTTAGATCCACATCATCCCCTAAATCATGAAAGTCCCCATCAAAGTTACTGCCAGGAAAAATTTTCAACTCTTCCCCTATCCAAGTAGAATGGTTTATGACATGACTCCATTCCATCTCCACACTCATCGTTTCTTCATCCCCTCCTTGGGTAAGGTCACATTAGACCTAGGAAGGGCAAGAAATAAGGTTTATCACCATCTAGCTTGTCCACTTCCTCTTGTTCTCCCTCCAACTTCAGTTCAACTAACTCCCTAGAGTATTCTTCACAGGACATCATGGCTGGGCTCTTCTTGGCAGTCAAATTCAAGTTGGGTAAAAATCATGGATTGATTTTGTAGCACCCCGGAAACTATAATTATAAAAAAAAAATTCGAATAAATGGGAAGAAATAATTTCCATAATACGAGAGTATTTAAAACATACGTATCATTATCGTATGTGCTAAATCACATAGGAAAAATCCGTAAAAATGGGAAATCAACCCCACACATTATTCTTAAGGGTTCCACGAAGGAATTCGTGTGATGAAAAATCCGATTAACCAAGTGAACATCACATGTGACCATTATCTGAAATAGGAAACAAGTCGGAAAACCGTTAACACGGAGATACGACGCCACCAAAAATAAATAAAGGTGTTGGAGAGACTTCCAACATCATATATTAATGACCCAATATCTTAATTGGGCCAATGGATCACATATGACCCAAAACCAAAGAAAGATAGAATGCATGGAAATTCGTAACTCTAAATAGACTGAAATTAAAAAGGGGTAATTAGGGTTTAATTGGGATGCAATCATGCACTTTTAGCAACCCAAATTCGTGCCTACCCATCCATGGAAGTTGCTTGATGGCCAAGACTCTCTATGGAGAAAGAAATCATCAAAAATAGGAAACCCACATGCCAATCCTGCAACCCTTCTTTCCTAGTTACAATAGGACTCCTAAACACCATGATTACTTAAATACTCTTCACCAACCCTAGGTACGAGTTTTAGAACTTGCTGGGGTCGTGTGGAGGAGTTCTTGGTGGCTAGGGAGCTGTGGATCGACCACAAGAAGCTCTCTCTTTCTTCCCCGTTCGTCTGCTACGACCTGCACAACCGTCCCCTTGGAGTCGACCAAAGGTAGGCCAAACCTAAATCCCATCGTGCAAGGCATATACCCCTGGAAGAGGGTCGAGTCTACTTCCTAACCCAAGTGGAATGCCCAAATTCCATGCAGAATACACGGAGTATTAAGCGTTCTCCACCAAGTGGTCTGAACACGGTTTTTCTGGAAGAACAAGACTTCATCAACCCAAAAGGTAGGTTTTCTCGGGCCAAATCTTAAAATCTCCTATACCAAATGTGTAGAGAATCAAGTTAGCGTTCATTGCCCTCTGGGTCATCAAATTTCATGGTATATTTTGAATTATAAGCGTTTTCTCAAAGTCGTTCACTGTTAGAGCTTTTTCTGTTCTTCATATGTTTCATGTGATATAAGACTGAATTAGAGTAAACTCATAACATGAAAGTTATTTTACTAGTTATCCTCTTCAGGTTTGGTGTTGAACGTTTTGTCTAAATGTCATTAGTTAGAGAGTTATAGGCATGGTAATAAGATTGCTGCACGAAACTACGGTTTCAGGTTACACTTGGTCTGACGTTGTGTTCGACTTGATCAAAGCCTATCGAAACCATCCTTATTTTCTAATTATGATTTACTGGAACTATCCTTGTATGTCTAGGTTGTTTTAAAACTAGTTTCGTTATTTTTCATACACTGTACAATTTGTTCTCTATTTTAGAACAACCCTGTGTCAAAAGAAGGAAAGACTGGTCCGCAATCCAAAGCACTGTCCTTGCTCTGTCAGAGTCAGGCACGGACCCTTTGAACGCGACGGCCCGATAGGTCCCGTTCAGAGGCCTTGTTGCGACAGCTCCCTAGTCACTTTCTGAATGCGACGTGCGCTCCGTGGCTATCTGGCTGCCTGATCTGACATCCCCGTCGCGATGTTCACACCCGTGTGACGCCTTCTGGTCCCGACCCGTCGCGATCCTCATATGAACCTGTCGCGACCTGAACCGAGACTGACAGCCCCATGTCGCCTTCCTTATATGTGCTTGTCGCGACCTGACCCCGGCCTGACAGCCCTGTCGCTATCCTTATATGCCCATGTCGCGATCTCAGGACTTTTACCTAAAACCATGTGTTTTCTTGCAATTTTTACCGCATATACCCGAGGTCTGTTTAAACGTGATATTTACTGTGTAACTTGCATGTCTTGGGTCTGATCATTACATGATTGTTATTTAATGGCTAAAAGTGATTAACTTATTTAAAAGCTTTAATTACATGAATGCTATTCTAAGTACTCATTAAATGTTATGATCCATTCGTGCTACTTATGATTAATCTTCCTACTGTTCTACCATGTTTAAATGATAAGGGTTATCATAATCTTGCAAAACATGATTGGTTAAAGTCATAGTTTTATTCCATGTTATATTGTCAAGTGCTTCCTGCGAGTTTGAGACCGATGTTTGTGAATTGAGACACGCGTACCGCACTACACACTAGCACTGTTAGGTAGCCCCTTTCTTGGGAAATTGGAAACTCTCTACCGGTCATTCCGAATCGGTAGACTAGCGACCTTTTCACCAAGGCCTCCGTAAATCTCCTCTGACCATGGATTCCCACATGGCCGACGAGTTGGTGTACCATTGAAGTTCCCTGAAGATAGCGTGCACTTCCTTTCTCTTCTGTTCTCGTGAGTGTGATTGAAAATCTAGACTAAAGCCATTAATGTAAAGATTTAACCAAAGTACAAATCGTACGGTTATGCTGCCGAATTTATCTCTTGACCATTGTTGTCATGAAATCATGTTCAATTACTTATTTCTTGTTCCATCGTCATCATGAACATGACATTTCCCATGCTTACTTATTGAACTCTCATTGGCCATTATTAATGACTGTGGGTATCTACATTTAAAAATTTACATGAGATGCTGACAGGGCACGGCGTGGTGTCCAAGGGCTCCAATCTAGCCCAATGACGGCGAGTCATAGATATACTGTTACCATGGGGTATAATGATTACTGGCATTGCATCTGCGCTGGGAGTCCTGCTTGCTTGTTGAATGATAGATACAACAACCACATACACGTATCCTGGTGTACATTCTTGATGGATCTTTTCTCGGTGTACATTAGTGTCTACGTGCCGGATTAGTGTTACTTGATCGTGCTCGTACATTCTTGCTTGCTTGCTCGCTTGCGTGACATGGCCATCCTGCATTTATTGCAATTTACATGATATCTTGCGTGCTTGTACAAAGTGATCTATTGCTAGTTCTTTCTTGTCATCTTGTTCTATCTTGTTCACTCCATCTAGCTTGTTTTCATGTATCTTGTTTTAATGAGTTTTATTCGTACTTGCATATCATTCATCGTGCTTACCTAGTTCTAAATTGTTAATCACTTATATCATTGCTCGCACATTGAGATATAAATCCTACTGGGCTAGTTTGCTCATCCCCTACTTTTACCCAATCTAGGTGACTATGACGTTCAAGAGGAAGAGCAAGTCGAGGATGGGAATGCGTCTGAGTGAAGAGCATTCCAACTATGAGTCCAGTTATAGTAGTTTGCTTCAGTGTTAGTACAATGTAGTAGGAAGTGATGATTAAATGTACTTTCCCTTTTATGATTCTTAGTTCTGTACTAGTTTCCTTTTGAATACAAAGAGTTGAGATTTGAATACAATTTATACTGAGTTCAACATATGGGCCCTGTTATGATGTTGTGTGTGATACACATTTAATGCGTGCTAGCTAGAGGCTTATTTGACGACTGTTCACGTCTCGATATATCGACTTTAATTAATTAATAATATCCGCTGCGAAATTCTCGGGACGTGATAGTTTTGTGGTATCAGAGCCTAGGATTACCAAATAGGATATGTCTCAGGAATAGGAGATACCTATGGAACCTAGGTCATGAAAATTAAATACAGTACCTGTGAGAATGGGTAGAGACTGGGATATGTTAGAAAGAATTAAACACTGCTACCCATTGACTCTTATAATGTATCTAGAGACATTATTGGTTTCCATCCTTTTCTCAGGAACCTCATAACTCTTACACTCAACCGCAATGGCTCGTAATCAGTGGCAAGTTATGCAAGAAACCGTGGCTGGATTGACCCAGGCACTACAAAATGTAGTTCAGGCTGGAAATCAAGCTGGAGCTGCAAGAAATGGAGCCGGTGAACTGCACCGCAATTTTAGGAGTTTAAACCCTCCTCGTTTCTCTGGATCCCCTGACCCAGACGAGGCAGAAACGGCAGGAAGAAATAGAAAGGATCTTCCAAGTAATGCAATGAACTAATAGGGAGAAGGTGGTACTGACCATTTTTCAATTTACCAAGGATGCCCGAGCGTGGTGGAAGGCCACATCGGCCCACCTGCCTAATATAGCTGAACTGGAGTGGGCTGAATTCCTGGAGATATTCCGGGGAAAATATTTCTCTGAGAGAGTGAAGGAGAAGAAAGCGACAGAATTTGCCGCACTAAAGCAGAAGGGAATGTCTGTGGCTGAGTATGGCTCAGTTCGCGCGTCTTGCGGTATATGCCCCACATCTGGTGGGAACTGAAAGACTGAAGGCTAACCGTTTCATGGATGGGCTCAGGCCCATGTTCATTGAAAGCTCGAACCACACAACATTCAAACTTACACTGAGATGGTCCAAAGGGCTCAGCTGGTAGAAGACACCATGGCCAAAGTGGAGGGCATGAGGGGCAAGGACAACTCCAAGCCGGTCTTCGTCAGGAAGGGAGCACCTAATATTGCTCCAACCTTTCGTAACAACAACGTCAACAACAAAACAAGAGGCCGAATATCGGAAGGGATATTGCTGGAGATAAGAGAGCTAAGGTGGAAGGTAGGCAGTTGGCGGAAAACTGCAAATTCTGTGATAAACCGGGGCACCGAACTAAAGAATGCTGGAAGAAGCTCGGGGCATGCTTGAGATGTGGTGGTCGTGACCACCGTATTCCTGACTGTCCAGTGATGAGGACCAACCAGGCAGAGCTCAGAATACCACGGCGTCAGGGACGCCTTAATGCGTCATAGAAGCTGACCTACCCGAGGAAGGGGGTATGGTGGAAGGTACCATTTCCATACACTCTCAACCCGCATTTGTGCTTATTTATACTGGAGTGCTTATTCATTTATTTCCACCACATTTGCTGCAACTCTACCTGTCAAACCTGTACCCTTGAAATCTAAGATCACTGTAGCCTATCCACTAGGCTCAGAATCTGAACTCACTCACTACTTTCCAAAATGTGAAACTGTAATTGGAGGACACAATCTCCCCGCCGACCTTATTTGTTTAGACATGAAGGGTTATGATGTCATTCTGGGTGTCGATTGGCTAATTGATATGATGCCGATGTAAACTGTCGCCATAGGAGGGTCACTTTTAAAAGACCAAACCTTCCAACTCTATCACTACTTGGCACCCCTATCACAAACACCCTATCTTGATATCCTCCTTAAGGCTTCTAAGCTGATCAACAGGGTTGTGATGCTTTCCTAGTTTCCGTCTTGGCAACTGAAAATAAGAACCGACCCTATAGACATTCCAATAGCCAGGACTATCATGTATTTCCAGAGGAATTACCTGGTATACCACCTGAGCGGGAGGTAAACTTCACCATTGAGTTACTCCTTGGGGCAGCCCCTGTTTCAAAAGCCCCGTACCGCATGTCCCCTGTTGAATTGCAGGAGTTAAAGAGACAGATCCAAGAATTACTAGATCAAGGTTTTATCAGGCCTAGCACATCCCCGTGGGGAGCGCCAGTGCTATTTGTTAGAAAGAAGGACGGGACAATGAGGCTATGCATTGATTACCGTCAGTTAAACCAGTTGAAAATAAAGAATAAGTATCCACTGCCCCGCATCGACGAGCTGTTTGATCAGATCTCCGGTGCACAATATTTCTCCAAGATAGATCTAAGATCAGGCTACCATCAACTAAGAATAAAGGAGAGGATATTCACAAATCTACATTCCGGAGTAGATACGGTCACTATGAGTTCGTGGTCATGCCGTTTGGTTTAACCAATGCTCCAGCGGCTTTCATGCAACTTATGATTAATATTTATAGGCCATACTTGGACCAGTTTATAGTGGTGTTCATTGACGACATCCTTATTTACTCCAAATCCAAAGAAGAACATGAGGAACACTTGAAGGTTGCTCTGCAAGTGCTCAGAGATAATCAACTCTATGCTAAACTTAGTAAGTGTGAGTTCTGATGGAGGAAGTGTCTTTCCTTGGTCACATCATATCCAAGGAGGGAATCGCTGTGGATCCATCTAAGTGGAGGCAGTAAAGAACTGGGGAAGGCCGACAACTGTGTCGGAGATTAGAGCTTTCTGGGTTTAGCCGGTTATTATCGTCGCTTCATTAAGAGATTTCTCAAAGATAGCTGTACCATTGACCAGGCTTACCAGGAAGGAGAATCCATTTGCATGGACCGATGAATGTGAAGAAAGTTTCAAGGCATTAAAAGCACCTTACCTCGGCACCTGTACTGACACTGCCAGTTGCTGGGGGTAGTTTCGAAGTATACACCGATGCATCTGGGATCGGCCTTGGCTGTGTGCTGATGCAGAATGGGCAAGTTTATGCTATGCGTCTAGACAATTGAAGAAGCACGAGACAATTACCTTGTACATGATCTGGAGCTAGCAGCTGTAGTCTTCGCCTTGAAGATATGGCGTCATTTATATATGGTGAGAAATTCATTGTGTTTTCTGACCCATAAAGCTTGAAGTATCTGTTTTCTCAGCAGGACTTGAATATGAACGCGGAGGTGGTTGGAGTATCTCAAAGACTTCGACTCACGATCCAATATCATCCAGAAAAGCAAATGCTGTGGCAGATGCTCTAAGTAGAAAGCCAATGATCACATTGTCAAGTTTAATGGTGGACGAATGGAAGTTATTAGAAGACTTCGCCACGTTAAATATTGATGCTGACATTAAAGAGAAGGGATGCTTTGTTGCTAGTGTTAGAGCACAACCTACACTGTTGGAGGACATCACAACATTCCAAGATAATGACCCTGTACTTGTGGAGATTAAGCTATCTAGACCAGAGGCCGGATTTCTCATAACTGAAGATGGAAGACTATTGTTCCGGGATCGAGTCTGTGTACCCGACCATGCAGAGACAAAGAAAATGATAATGCATGAGGCACACAAGACCAAGTATACCATTCATCCGGGAACTACCAAAATGTATCAAGATCTGAAAATAAGCTTTTGGTGCCTAATATGAAGAGAGAGGTGGCAGAATATACGTCGCCCGATGCTTAACATGTCAAAAGGTCAAGGCTGAACACTTGCGACCCGCAGGTAAACTCAAACCCCTAGAAATCACGGCATGGAAATGGGAAGGTATAGGGATGGACTTTATTTTCGGACTACCCAAATCTAGAGGTGGATTCGATGGTATCTGGGTTGCAGTTGACCGCTTAACTAAGTCAGCTCACTTCTTGCCAGTAAAGAATAAGTGGTCAGTAGATGTTCTGGCTGCATTGTATGTGAAGGAAATAGTCAGATTATATGGAGTACCGGTGTCTATCGTGTCTGATAGAGACCCTAGGTTTACATCCCACTTTTGGAAAGGACTGCACTACTCCTTGGGATCTAAACTAAATTTTAGCACGGCTTTCCATCCACAGACAGATGGTCAGACGGAGAGAACCAACCAGGTGATTGAAGATATGCTTAGAGCATGTGTCCTAGATTTTGGAGGTAGCTGGATGAAGACGACACGTGGGAAACCGAGGAAGCAATGCGCCTTACTCCTGTACTAGTTTCCTTTTGAATACAAAGAGTTGAGATTTGAATACAATTTATACTGAGTTCAACATATGGGCCCTATTATGATGTTGTGTTGATACACATTTAATGCGTGCTAGCTAGAGGCTTATTTTCCGACTGTTCACGTCTCGGGATATCGACTTTAATTAATTAATAATATCTGCTGCGAAATTCTTGGGACGTGACAGATTTGTAGTACTACCCATCTTCTCTTGATCTGACTTATTAAAATTACACTCAGTTTGCCAAGTGGACATGTCCATAGTCACATTAGGCTGTGAAGTTTCAAGTGAAAGTTGTGGGTCAAATTGCTGATCAAAATCATGATATTGATTTTCATAATTGTCAATTGATTGAGTTGGTAATTGAATATTTTGCCTCTTTCTGATTTCTATCAATTGATCAATTAGAAGGTCAGTTTTGGTAAAAGATTTTTCCAATTCTTGTTGTTGGTGGGCGAAGGTTTGCTCAAAGACTTGTTGAGCATTACAGATCTTTTGTATAGATTGCCCAAATTGATCATCAAATAGGCCTGATTGTAGGGGAGAAGTATACGTGGAATGTGGATCTGCATGCTGTCCCCCATCATGGCCTTGATCATGAATATTATTTTGAAATTGGACCCAAGGATGAAAGTTATTGTTAGGAGGACTTTGGGCTTGGGCCACAATCGGTTGATCGCTCTGTATCAAATGTGGCATTATCTCTCTAAGTGGTTGGAAATGTGTACCTTTTGGAGCATTTGATAAACATACATGCAGATCAGTACTAAAGAATCCTTCATTGAACCATGAGATGATTTCAGCACCAAGAAAGGGTCCTTTAATTTCCCCTTGTGGATCTTGGTAAAGCAAACTCAATTCTGTAGGAGGGACATATTGTTCATATTTTGGGTAAGGAGTGGAGGTGGAAGGCCATTGAAAATATTGTGTTTCTGCTTGGATGCAAGATGGCCCATTATGGAACAGATTAGTATGGTGGGCCTGATCTTGGGTAAAATATGAGAGTTGGACCACCCCAGGGGATGTACTTTCATAGTGGGCTGACAAGAAATGTGTATTTTCAAAGTAGGCTGGGCCACGTTGAATGAGAGATGAAAATTGGTTTGGGCCATGGCCTATATAATGTGCTGGGTTGGCCCACATATGATTGTGAATGAGAAAGATGGGACTTTTGTTTTCTTTTTTTAAAAAATTTTAAATTTTAAATTTTTTTTTTAGGCAGAGACAATAAGTTGCAAACAATTAACCTAAATGACCTAGGGATCTGGGATCTAAATGTAAGCTTTCTCACAAAGTGACTTAAACCCAACCTAAGTCACTAACATGTATGTCCACTAGCCAGGTAAGAGGT
The DNA here is from genome assembly GCA_014218235.1 of Colocasia esculenta. Lineage (NCBI taxonomy): Eukaryota > Viridiplantae > Streptophyta > Magnoliopsida > Alismatales > Araceae > Colocasia > Colocasia esculenta. The sequence goes on along the minus strand of CM024763.1, from coordinate 30,742,198 downwards.
GGGGTAGTGGGAGGCTCCCCCTACTTTCGTAGGGACCTAATTAGAGAACCACTTTCCCGCTTAGGCATTTGCCACTTAACCTCTAGCCTTAGACACCAGTTTCCAAAACTTGATAGTGGGCCTAGGTGGACCAAAATCTCTGAGTGAACCCTAGGTTCAATGTCTACTGCCTTTTATTAAGAGCTGGGAATGCAAAAAGATGCAGGAGAATTGTGGTTTGTGGGCCAAGGAAGGGTGATGAAATCCCCACCTTATATTTTAAAGATATTGCCCTTAAAGTATTTTAGCAATGAGATGCACACCATAATTCACACAAGGGGTTCTATGCAAGCATGGAAATGCATGAGCATGCTTTTGGAAAGTTAAAGATTCTCACCTTGCCTCCTGTAATCTTTGACAAAAATGGAAAGTATTCAAAAAGACATTCTTAAAGATGAAATTCTAAATGATGCATCTCCTAAATATGAAGGTTTCTAATCTTGAAATGACATCTTTTTATTGGATTCAACTGATTTTTTTTTAATTAATGAACCTGACTAGCCAACAAGAAACTTCTTTTTTTTTCCTAAGTTACCAAAATATGGAGCATGCAAAAAAAAGGAAACAGAATCAAAGGGTATATGGATACTTACCTTCAACGCAATCCCTCATTTTTTGGAAATAAAAGAAAAAATAGAAAAGATAAGAAAGGGAAATACTTACCTCGGAGAGCACGTCCTTTTTTTCTGATTTTTTTTTTCAGATTTCCATCGTATTCACAAATACCTACAAAAAGAAAGAAAATGTTAGATGGAATATATACAAAAAACACCAAGATTATCAAAACTAAAAATCTAATTCTCTGGCAACGGCGCCAAAAATTGATAGCCCACAAATACGTCGTTAACACGTGGCTAACAATCTTAAAATTTATCGGCTTGCACAAAATATTTTAACAATAATTAAGTGGTGAAATCGAGTCGTATCCATAGGGAAGAAGATTTTAGCTTTGAAAACCTTGGCTTTTAGTTGAGAAAATAAAGTGATGTTATTAAAACTACGATGCACAAAATAAATCTACACTACCGAGAATGATTAAGAATGAGAATAGAATAGATAGAAAGAGAGAACAGAGACTACTAAAAAGCAACTCCACTAATCAAACTCATAGTCAATAATAAACGTGCATGAATAATAAGTACAACTGATGAAGAAAATAGAATTAGAAGAGCTTTGGCTAGATGAAGTCCCGACGATGGCAGTGTGCGAACACGTGACCTGACCCTTTGATGACGACGACATTCCAGCAAATCTCTTCCTTGGATTTGATGATGATGAGAGAGAGAAGAAGAAGATAGAGAGAGAGATAGAGAAAGAAATCTAGAGAGAGAATGAAAATAGAGAGAGAGAGAGAAGAGATGGAGAGTGAAAGAGATCGAGAGAGACGAGAGAAAGAGATGAGAGAGACGAGAGAGAGCGAGAGAGAGAGGGCGGCGCGGCCTCCTCTACGTGCATGCATGCACGTAGAGAGGAGGGCGCAGGGGCGCGTGGCAGGCAGCGGCGAGCGCGGGCGGGCGGAGGCGGCCTGGGCGCGGGGGCGCGTGGCACAGGCGGGGCCCGACGCGCGGGGCGGGGCTGCTGGCGGGCAGGCGGGTGGCCGCTGGCGCGCAGGCGGGGCTGCTGGCGGGCCTGGCGTGGGCGGGCTCGGAGGTCGGAGGCGACGCGTCCGAGCGTTGGTGCAGGCGCGAGCATGGCAGGGGGTGCTTGCGCGAGCGTGGCGCCAACCTGGGCGCAGGGGTGCACAGGCGCGCGCCCGCTGCTGTTGCTGCTGTCTCCAGAGAGAGAGAGAGAGATAGAGAGAGAGAGAGAGGAGAGAGAGAGAGAGGAGAAGAGGAAGATGAGAAGAGAGGAGAAAGTAGAAGAGGAAGAAGAGAAGAGAGGAGAAGAGGGAGGTGTCGCAAGAGAGAGAGGAGAGAAGAGGGAAAGGGTGAGAGAGAGGAAGGAAAATGAGAGAGAGAAGAAGAATCAAAGATGGGAGGAAAGATAGAGTTTATATGAAATAGATAGAGAGGAGAGAGGAAAGAGGAGAGATTAGAGGGGAGAGATTTTTGGAAAATAGAAGGGAAATTTAAAATAAGAGGGGATTTTAAAAATGAGAAAGTGTTTTAAAAATTGAAAAGAAAGAGAGAGAGAGAATATTAAAAAAAAAATAGAATATCTCATTATTCTCTCTTGATCCAATCAAATCCATTGGCTCATTTGACACTTCATTTCTTGGCCCATTAATCCTGCAAACACAACACAACAGAGATTTAATCAATTATCGACCATGTAATCCAATGATAATAGAGATTTATGAATTTATCAATTATTTGTCAATAAAATGGCACAATTATTCCTAAAAATTATGAGATTATCACCGTCTTACTGACTAGTCACATTGAATGCGCAACAATTTTAACATGCAGTAGCGCTGAGTTCTTAGTAGCAAGAAGTATATCGCTTCCACGTTGTTGTCACCGTGTGATAACCAGACTGCCACTTTGGAGATCTTGTAGCCCTCATCAATGCCGCTTTTCTCATAGCTGGATTAACATGCTCTTGTTTCCTCTTTTGACTTTTGTTGTGTTTGGGTATCGACATATTTCTTCCACAACACTGGTTCTGTGGGTATCGACCGACGTAGCCATTTGTCGACACCTGCTCCATAAGGTGTTGACAGATTCAATAAAGTCCACCATGCGTCGACACCAGCTTCTCTAGTTATTGATTGACTCTGTCAGAGATTTCCTTCTAGAGGCTGGAAATTTGTTAGAATCCACTCCGTGTATGACGAAGCGATTCGTCACAGATGAGGTAGGACTCTGACTAGCATGAAGATAAAACTTTGACTGTTCCGAAGACAGGTTTGATGGGCATTGAGATAAACTCCGGCTGGCCAGAAGATAAGCTTCGATCGACATGACGATAAACTTCAACTGGCATGAAGGCGAGCTTCGGCTAGCACTGACATAGAAACGAGCTTTGAACGTCATGAAGATAAACTTCAATTGACATGGCGATTAGCTTCGGCTGACACTGACATGAGACGAGCCTTGGCTGGCATTGACATGAAGATGAGCTTTGACAGTCGAGCACCGCTTCTGTCATGATTTTCTTTCTAAAGATTTGAAGTCTGCTTGTCTTTGGCATGTGCCTTTGATCGATTTTTTTATTTTCACATTATCGAATTGAGCGCTCTTTCGGGTTTTCACCCAATCCGACCCCCTCTTGCTTTTGTCTATGCGCCCTTTCGGGTTTTCACGTAGCGGGGTACCTAATTTTACCCATAGCGCCCTTTCGGGTTTTCGCCATGACCGGGTTCTAGCTCTTTTTACCCTTGTCTAGGAGAAACCCAAACAAGTCCAGCGAGGCACCTCTATTTTAAGCCTTTTTTTTGTTTTTTTTTTGTACACACACACAGATATATATATATATATATATTATAAGGAGAAGTTCACGAGTGAAATATAACTCAACCACCGATCATACCATGATGTTAGTAGATGGTGTGAGGTTATTTGGGTTGATTGCAAAATGGTAACCTGGAAAACTATGTGTTGGCTTCAACAAGGGTTCTAAAGGTAGCATCTAATGGTGAGCCAAAGCAAGAAGTCAAGGCTGAGCTTATTTGGAGTTTTGAAAAGGTAGAGGTTATATAAACCTAGAGTCCTACTTGGCGAGAGCAAGTATATATAAGCATGAGGCGTGGATGGCAAGAGACAGCTTGCCTAAGTTTTGAGGTTGTGTTTGACTAGAGAGTGCATAGTTGGATTCAGAGAATATATAGAAAAAAGAGGGATCTCTTGAAAGAGCAGGGAGGGAACTTCCTCTTCTTGCCATTTTGACATTTTGACTTCATTCATTTTCTTTTTTTTTTTATCAAATTACTGACCCAAGCGCCCTTTCGGGTTTTCACCGGAGTCAGCCTCTTCTTGCTTTTCCTATGCGCCCTTTCAGGTTTTCACGTAGCAAGGTTCCCATTTTTGCCCATGACGCCCTTTCAGGTTTTCACCGTAGCCGGGTTTTTCTTGTCCTTTTTACCCCTACTCGGCAGTGAAACCAAAGTAGGTCTGACGGGCATCTCTATTTTTAACCCTTTTGTTCATCATTTTGTTCATTTTTTTTATACAGAAATGTCACAGGATGTGCACTGTGAACATACATTCAATAGTGTACCCTTAGAGCTCTTGAACATGAGAGACTGGAGGGTGTATATCTTCGAGGCAATGTCGATTTTTAGCTCCATATGTTGTTGCATCCTCCTGACGTTGAAGCATAATGACGCCATCTCGAACCATCGACCATTGTGAAGGTGGCTTCGCCATATGACTTGGGAGATCTTTGGGCATGGAATGTCAAAGCTCAATGTTAAGTCCCCCGAACCGCCACAAAAAGGGATGTGATAATATACGGCTCTTGCAAAATAATCTGGTTATAAAAACATCGGACATGACAACCGGATTTTAACTCTTAAACCCTCTGAGATCTCACGTGGCAATTGTCCCACGGGCTGAGATAGAACTACAATGTTTATCTTGTAGTTGAAGCTTCTCGGAGATGGATGTTATTCCCTTGGAGACCTCAGATGCGGTATTGATACCACAAATTGAGGCTGGACTACGGTATTTGTCCCGTAGTTGCTGCTCCTCGGAGAATGGTTTGTCTTGTATCCCTGGAGACCCCAGATGTAGGAGATATTCCACAAACTGAGAATGGACTACGGCATTTATTCCGCAGTTGCTGCTCCTTGAGATTGATTCTTACATCCTCGGAGACCTCAAACGTGGAACTAATCCCATGAACTGAGGCTGGACTACGGTATTTATCTCGTAGTTGCAGCTCCTTGAAGATGGATTCTTATATCCTCGGAGACCTCAGACGCGGTATTAATCCCATGAACTGAGGCTGGACTACAGTATTAATCCTGTAGTTGCAGCTCCTTGAAGACAGATTCTTATATCCTCGGAGACCTCAGACGCGGTATTGATCCCACGAACTGAGGCTAGACTACAGTATTAATCCCGTAGTTGCAGCTCCTTGAAGATTATTTTTTTTATGTCTTTGGAGACCCCAGATGTGGCGACATTTCACGATCTGAGGCTGGACCACGGTACTTATCTCGCAGTTGCAGCTTCTGATAGATTGATTAAGAATTCGAGTATGGGAGCCCAACTTCTTAAATCAAATGTTCTATTTTCTTTTTGTGCATTTCTTTGTCTTGTTCATTTTTGTGATAAATTTTCTCTTTTTTTTATCTTTTTTTTATCTTCTTTTTTTTTCTTTTTTTTGAACGAAATTCATTCCATCCTCCCTTTTTAATCATTTCATTTTTTCATTGATCATTTTTTACTTTATTTTATTATTTTCTATTCATTTCGTCTTTTTTCTTTTCTTTTTTTTTAATGTATATCTTTTAGAGACCTCAGATGTGGTAAACATTCCACAAAAAGAGGCTAGATTACGGTACTTATACCACAGTGGCTGTTTATAGGAGGTCAATTTTGATTTATATCTTTGGAGACCCCAGGTGTGGGAAACATTCCACAACTGAGAATGGACTGCGATATTTATCTCGCAGTTGCTGCTCCTTTGAGATCAATTTGTCTTTTATCTCTGGAGACCCCAGATGTGGAAAATGTTCCACAAACTGAGGATAGACTACGACACTTGTCCCGTAGTTGCTGCTCCTTTGAGATTGATTCGATTTGTATCTCTGGAGACCCCAGATGTAGGAAATGTTCCACAAACTGAGAATGGACTACGACACTTATCCCGCAGTTGCTACTCCTTTGAGATTAATTTGTTTTATATCCCTGGAGACCCCAGATGTGGGAAATGTTCCACAAACTGAGAATGGACTACGACACTTATCCCGCAGTTGCTGCTCCTTTGAGATTAATTTGTCTTTTATAAAGTTCTTTTGCTTGAAATGTCTTTTTAGTATGTTTTGGAAATGTTGGGCACAGAGGCCCGATTTAAAATCGTGAGGGCGTGGCAGCTGGATTTTGAAATTATGATGACACAAAGGTCCAATTTGAAATCATGAGGGTGTAAAAGCCCGATTTTTTTTGAAATATGAGGACATAGAGGCCCAGTTTGGAAACATGGGGGCGAAGAAGCCCAATTTGAAATTTGTGAGGGCGTAGAGGCCTTGATCTTTTTATAAACATGTGGGCGCTAAGGTCCCGTTTGAAAAACATGATTTTGAGTTTTGAAATATGAATTTTCAAATATGACTGACGCATCGTTACTTCGAAAACGTCGGTTTTGTAATTTGACTGGCAAATTGTCATTTTTAAAATATGAATTTTGAAATATGATTGGCAAATTGTCAGTTTTGAAATATGTCTTTTGAAACATGATTGGCAAATTGCCAGTTTTGAAATATGTCTTTTGAAACATGATTGGCAAATTGCCAGTTTTGAAATATGTCTTTTGAAACATGATTGGTAAATTGCCGATTTTGAAATATGAGTTTTGAAATATGCTCGACAAATTGTCACTTTTGAAACATAACTTTTGAGACATGATTGGCAAATTGCCACTTTTAAAATATGCATTTTGAAACATGATTGGCGAGACGCCATTTTTGAAATATGATTTTTTTTTAAATCATGAGCGGCAAGCTTGTCGATTTGAAAATATGACTCTTGAAAATATGATTGGCGAGTCGCCACTTTTGAAATATGAGTTCTTTTGAAATTATGAGTGGCAGGCTTGCCGGTTTTAAAATATGAGTTTTTTTTCTTCTTGAAAACATGATTGGCGAGATGCCACTTTTGAAACATGAGTTCTTTTGGAATCAGAATGGCAAGCTCGCCAATTTAAAATATGACTTTTGAAAACATGGTTGGCGAGTCGCCATTTTTGAAATATGAGTTCTTTTGAAATCATGAATGGCAAGCTCGCCAATTTTAAAATATGACTTTTGAAAACATGGTTGGCGAGTCGCCACTTTTGAAATATGAGTTTTTTTGAAATCATGAATGGCAAGCTCGCCAATTTTAAAATATGACTTTTGAAAACATGGTTGGGGAGTCGCCACTTTTGAAATATGAGTTCTTTCGAAATTATGAGTGGCAAGCCTGCCAATTTTAAAATATGACTTTTAAAAATATGGTTGGCGAGACGCCACTTTTTAAAATATGAGTTCTTTTGAAATCATGAATGACAAGCTTGCCGATTTTAAAATATGACTCTTGAAAACATGTGTAGCAACCCGGAAAATTTAATAATTAAAAATTTGAAATAATAATTTCTTTAAATCGAAATATAGAAACATGCGTACTATTATCATATGTACAAGAATACATCGAAAAATTCCTTAAAAATTATAAATCAATCCCAGACATTATTTCTAAGTGTTCCATGTAGAAATTCGTGCAACAAAAAATCTGATTGGCCAAGCGTATGTCACAATGTGACCAATTATCCAAATAGGAAACTAAGTCGGAAAACCGTTAACAATGAAAGATAACGCGCCCATAAAACAAACGAACGTGTCGGAGAGACTTCCAACATCATGAAATGATTATCCATTATCGGGATTGGACTAATAGACCTCTCATAGTCCATAAATAAAATCAAGTAAGAAAAATATAATAAATCCGTAACTCTATTATTCTCTAATTAAAAAGGGAAATCATATAAGATAAATTCCAATAAGTAATGAGTTTTTATAAATGAACCATATAAAATTTATTGGGCCAAAATAGATATTTATAAAATAAGAATAATAAGAAAATACCCTAAATTCGTAACTAAATTATTACTTAAATAGAAAAAGGGTATTAAAGAATTAAAATAAGTAGTTTGTGATGAAATTGGATTCCTAAACCTACCCTAATAGTTGGCCACGAATTTAGCTCACATCCTAACCCAAATAGGAAGTGGGAAGCTTGGAAGGAGGTTAGGAAGGAGGAAATTCGGAATTGAATAGGAGTTAGAGTACTATTATGAATTAGAAACATAACTAGCATAAATACACCTCTTAAACCCTCTTGGCCGACCCTAGCTCATTGCCAAAAGTTCTTGGACGTGGAGAAGAGGCCAAGGAGGAGAAGATCTCGTGGGGAGAAGGAGTTCTTGGAGCTTCTTCCTCGTTCTTGGAGTTCTAAGCCCTAGAAGATAAATCGAGTCAAAGGTAGGCATTCTCACAAGCTAAAATTCTGAAATCTTGTCTGTAGGTTCTTCCTACCCTCTTAAACGAGACCCCTAAGTTTCATATTTTTCCATCGATCAAATCTTTTCTTATGAATTTTCAAAGTTCTATACACTTCATGACCCCGAGACCTTTTCTTTAATGCATATCTTTGAATCCACTCGTCCTCTTGTCATGAAACTTTTTGAGTAAATACTGAGGGTTGATAGGCATCTTTTGCCCCTCAAAGCTCTAAATTTCATTGAGCATGTTGATCGAATTTAATCAATCTTCCTCTCTGTGATATGTTCTGAATAACTCGTTCTTGCCCATGTTCAAACCCTATATGAACCATGCTCTCTCTCTGATTCCGATTTACTGGAAGTGCCCTTACATGTCTACTTTAAATTGCAACTCGTTTCGTGATTTTTCATCGACTATGTAAGTAGTTATGATTTTTTGAAGCACCCTGTATCAATTTGATTCATGTTGGCCCACAATCCCAAACCTGGTTTGATTCCTGTCAGAGACAGGCGCAAACCACCAGATTGCGACAGGCCGATATGTCGCCTTCTGGGTCTGATTGCGACCATCCACCTGTCGCGTTCTCAAGCCGTCGCGATGCTTTCCTCGTCGCTTTCTGAATGCGACAGTACCTACGTCGCGTTCTAGCCTTCTGTCCTGGCAGCCCTGTCGTAACCCTTTGCAGGCCCTGTCGCTACCTGCCCTACCCCTGTCGCAATCGTTACATGCCTATGTCGCCTTCACAAGATTTTGCATAAAAACCCATAATATTTATTGCTCTCACTTTCTACAACATTCTTACGCCTTTTTAACAGTCATACACGCAGTAAAACACCTATCTTAAATTGGAGCTTTTTGAATGCTTTAAAATACATATTCACGACATCTTTCGATCTATGATTTCTCTCACACATTCACACACTTGAACCATCCAATTATGGCTTGACTTGGCACAAAATATCTCATAATGTATTTTGTTAATTTATTGTAATAATGTACATTAAATTGCTCTATTTTAATGAACTTGTCTTCGTTTCTCGCATTCTTTGGGAATACCGTTACCGACGCTCCACTGTTCTAGAATTCCTCTAGAATGTCGGGCACTTGTTTCTATATACACACTTTCCTTGACTTGGACGAACTCTCTGTCGGATATTCCTTCTGCCGGACTAGTGAATCCTTGTTCAAGACCTCCGTAAGTCTCCTCTGTCCATGGATTCCCACATGGTCGACGAGCTGGTTGTACCCTAACACCTATGATACACTCTAGGGATCAGCAAGATCTGTATGGCCTTAGATTGTTCTCTCGTTCTTATCTTGAATCACGCCGGACCTCTGAACCTGTGCATAACGAGGCCAGCGGAAAGGTTGTGTTCCACCTGATTGCCACACCGTACGCGCGTGTTGTGCAACTTTTACTATCGCTCGTTACTCGACGTTTCATGTGCAATGACCATAAAATCTCATGTATACTGTACTCGCTCGTCTATTCACGTTCACTCTACTATCTCGTCTCTCTCGTCTATTCACGTTCACTCTACTATCTCGTCTCTCTCGTCTATTCATCTAGTACTCTCTTGAGACTCGTTGAGCTGTTGTGGCTCCTATCGTTTGTACTATTTCATGACTGTCTAGCGCTATAATATGGGTCTTGAGACTCTACTGTATCAAATGCATACTGTGCAGGGCACGGAGAGTGTCCGAGGGGCTCCAATCTAGTCCTGGGGGCAGAGAGCCACCCGAAAATACCTACAGGGGCTATTGACGGTGTTCTGCATTGCACCGGTTCTGACTATACTGTATTGGCTAGACATCTGACTACTAACCTTTTAGTCTGAGGAGTTCAGACGTACTGTGATATTACTGTGCTATCACAAACTGTTATACATTAGACTGAGGAGTTCAGACATAATGTACTATCATGAAACGGCTACTGTCCTAGAAGTGACTACTGTCGTATTCTACCAGTGCACCGTTGTGCAACCATACACGCTATCTCGTTACACGCTATCTCATCATACACTCTACTTGCTCTACGTGATACTCGCTATCTTGAGTTACTATGTGCTATCGCGACTTGATCACATTCAAAGTGCAATTTACTCTTTACATGACCATCTACTATCACCTCTTCTTGCTATACATGTCGCTTGCTATTTTTGACAATATCGTTACTTGCTATTATTGTTATCGTTTTCTATCGTGACTTGACTTTAGTCATCGTGCTATTCTTGATTCATCTGCTATTTGAACCATGTTACTTGTGCTGTTACTTTCTCGACTTTACATGACTCTCCTCTATCATTAGTTACTCTGCCATTTATGCATTAATTATTTAAAGCCTGCTTGAGCCTGAGATTAAGTCCTACTGGGCGTTATCGCTCACCCTTCGTTATTTGTTATTGTGTCTCAGGTAAGTCGGACAATAACGTTACGCACACCAATGGGACAGGACCCGAGTGATGAGTGACCTGGAGTCAAATGAAAAAGTTACCCTAGCACCATGGAGTCTAGTAGTGATTGTTTTAGATTTCTTTTCAATGTAATGATGTCATTAAGCCTTATGTGTGGCTCTGAATAGTGGTTGTAATAGTCTTAGTGATTTTATAATGAAATAAAGAGTTTATTCCAATTATTGTTTATTAGATGCTCTGATGTTTGCGAATGTATGCGCAATTGTCGTTACCATACTCGTTGTTCGCGTCTCCCTCCGATTTATTCTGCTGCTAAATTGGAGGGGCGTGACAACATGGTTGGCGAGACGCCACTTTTAAAATATGAGTTCTTTTGAAATCATGAATGACAAGCTTGCCGATTTTAAAATATGATTTTTGAAAACATGATTGACAATTTGCCAGTTGTTTTTTTTTTATGTAAATGACGCATGAATAAAGATAATCCTTCGGCGGCTTTGTTAGGGGTCCGGAAAAGAATATGCACTCAAAATTCGGCAATAAAACCCATGTATGAATATGGACATAAGCGGTGAAAGCCCGGTGCGACATGATCATGCGGGCTTATATCATCGCCCTGCAGAAAATGTGTAATTTTGTTGAGGCATTATTTGTCTCAGAACCATAGTCCGACTAGCGGTATGGTTGGCCTATTTATTTTTTGCTACTCGTCATTGACAATAATACCTCAGGTGGCCCTAAAAGAGCCGGTTGAGACCACTTCAATGACCAGGTCTCATGCTGGGTGGCCGGTGTGACTACCTCAACAAGATGATGTTTTTTTCTTTCTTTTTGCTCTCTTTTTTTTGAATGAGTATTTACATGAATGGAAATTACACGTCTGATTGGCATCTGCCCCAGAATAACTCACTTTCGGAAAGTTGGCTCTTATTTATTTGCTTGTGATGGGCTGAAGATCTTGAAGTTCCCCCGGGGTGCACAAGCTTCATCTGTGCATCGAGCATCTTGAATCGCTTATATTTTTCTAGCTTGCATCTACATCCCATGTTGGTCGGTGCAAGCTGCAGCATGTTTTTTTTTCTTTCTATTGTGTTGGAGTCCCATGAGGGCGCCGCGGGTCCACTTTGTACTCGCCCACTTGCAGCTCTTCTTTTCTTATCAATGCTTCAATTTATCTTTGAGGACATAGAAGTCCTCTGTAACATGCCCGGTAGCTGGATATGCAGAACCAGGGATTGTCTTTTTTTGATGTCCTGTGTCCTTCTAGGCTCGGGTGGGACGATTTTGCTATGTTGACGTGCCCATTCAAAGAGGGTCTGCGTCTTATCTTTTGGAAAGGAGTATGGCTTTTACATCTTCTCTTGTAATGAACCCTTTTTATGTCGCTTCATTTGTTTGACAATAGGAGAGCCATCTTCACTCTTTTGTTGCGTAAAGGCCTGAGGTTCACAGTATGAACATCTGTAGGTATTGGCCTTTTCCCAAGCAATCTGTTTTCCTGACATGATGCATTGGCAGGGGGATACCTGGATTGGAATTGTTCGATCTCGGCCACAACTTTATTTAGCCGGTCGAAGGACTTGATCTCAATGCCGATCATCTTTTTTTAGGACATGCCTGCTCAGGTTTTGCTTGCATATTTGAACGGCGTCTTCCGGATGTGGTGGCCGTCTGCATCTCATGCTGAGATCTCTCCACCTTTTGACATAGTCTAGAGCCGACTCATTGTCTTGTTGCCTGGTTGCATATAGCTCGGCCAGTGTGATTTCTCTTTCAGCAACATAGAATCTTTCGGTAAACTTCTTTTGCATATCTGGCCAGCCTATAATAGACCCGACTGGTAAATTTGAATACCATTCGAAAGCCAGTCCAGTCAGGGAAGACCCGAATAATTTGAGCAAATATGACTCATCCGTGGCCAAATCTCCCATTACATTGACATAATGTGCAACATGCTCTTTTGGCAATCCTTGCCCATTGAACTTTTCAAACTTGGGTGGCTTGCTGATGCCAGAAGGTAATCTCTTTGCAGCATGGCACACAGGGTATGGTACCTAGTACACCCCAAAAAGGGCTTGATCAGACTTGTCCATTCCAGATAGTTTCGTTTCTATGATCTGTTCCAACATTTGTCTATTCATAATTGGCGTCCGGACCATGTCTGGATGAGGAGGAGCCGACTGCATCTGAGCCATGGTGGCAGGCCTTGATGTGCTGCTTGGCAGGCTATGGGCTGCTCTGGAGCTGTTTGACATGGGATGCCCCCAGCAGTGCTTGATGTTGGCTGAAGTCTTGTTGGGTGCAATAGGGGTGGGGTAGGTTGGTGTCATCTCGTGATGTTTCCACCGTGCCCCCTGCTCTCTTGGTGCAAGAGTATGGGCATCTCTTTCTTCAATTTACTTCTTCAGCATTTCAATTTCATGTTGGTATCTTTGTATCAATGCTGCCACAACAGGATCATATGTATGAGTGCTGGGGATATCAGATATTACTTCAATTGGAGCTCCTCCCAGAGGGGTAGGTGGCAGATTGCTGATATTATCAGCTAGTATTATATCTGCAGCTTCTTGGGCCACTGAGACTATTGGGGCTTTGCCCTTGGCTTATTCCCTCTTGACAGGTGGATCTGGCCCTTCATTGAGCCTTGACAATTCATCTTGCTTAGGGGGCATATCCCCATGTCGACCGAGCACACCAGTCATACAACATGTGTATACTTGCAGAGTTTTATCTATTCTTTTGGCTTCTTTGCATTCTACCTCATTCCTAGGTGGCTGCATCTTTTCAGACCTATCCTTTGGCATCTCCTGGGGTAGCTGCTGATATAGAGAAATTACATTTACAGCTTTTTACCGAGCTTCCTGTCGGGCTGGGCTTCATGTGAGCGTGGCGGATCCACCTTGTACTCGCCCATTTGCAGCTCTCCTTTGTCAATTAATGATTGGGCCACATCTTTGAACACATAGCAATCTTCTATGGCATGGCCCACCACCTGATGGTAAAGGCAAAAGAGCGGATCAGCTCTCCTCTTGGAGTCCTCCGGCTCTTAGGACTTGGCAGGACAAGTTGTTGTATTCGCGGGCCAGCTAAAAGAGGACCTTGTTTTGTTCCTTCGGAAAGAATAAGGCTTTTGTAGTTTCTTGTAGCAGAATTTGCTTTCTTGGCTTTGACAACTTAGCTGGTGGGGAGCTGGCCACCCCCTTAGCAGTTGCTAAATCCCTGGGCTGTCTTTTCTCCTGGTTTGCCTCATCGGCAGAAGAATACTTGGCGAGGAATGCTTCAATATCAGATGCAACGTTGCTTAGTCGGCTGAAGGTTTTGATATCAATTCTGACTGTTCTTTCTAGGATTTCCTCCCGCAGGTTGTACTTGCACATGCGAAAACATCCTCTTCGCATGGTGGTGTTTGTACCTTCTAGTAAGGTTCCTCCACCTTTGAATATAATTATGCGTTGATTCGCCATGCTCTTGGGTAATGGCGAAGAATTTTTCTGTTGGGACTTCCTCCTCAACCACATAGGGGTCTGCTTTGGACATCGACCACCTATCCAGCTGGTCCATCCTAGATATGGTGGGGGAATCCGAACATGTATACTCAATCGATGAGGACCCAGAGACTTTGGCCGGCATGGCGCATCAAGAGTCAAGCTTCCCATCGCTTGACACAGTGCGTATCATGACGTATAGAGTATGGAGTCTGGTGAGCATTAGGTATGGTAGCATAGTCGTTGCCCTTTTCTGCCAGCTCCATCAAGCCACATATTAGTGTTGGATCTGTAAGACTCGGCTGGAGATGGGCCGACTGCATGGTTGGTCTTTTTGCATGTGACCTCTCGGAGAACCCTTAGCATGTTGTTGGACGTGCCCCTAACTGCTCTAGAATCACTTGACATGAATGGAGAAGTGGGGTGCCCCCAGTGCGACCTAGATGGGTCATTGTTGGCAGAGTCCGGGGTGGAATGATGTCACCTTGGGTGCTTCGACCATACCCTGGACTTCTTTTGGTGCAGAGGTGTGTGTACCTCTTTCTTCAATCTGCTTTCGCAACATCTCTATTTCCCGTTGATATTTTTGTAGCAGTATTATCACATCAGGGACACATGTAGGCATGCTATTTACATCAGTCGTTGCTTGAGTTGAGGCCCCTATAAGGGAAATAGGTGGCCACTTGTTGTCTTCTTTTGATGCTGCAGTCGCTCCTGTAAGTACTGGATGGTTGCTACCAGTCTTTCTCCTTCTGGAAAGAGAATCTGGCTCTTCAGTGAATTGGATGATGCCTCTTTATCTCCAGAGAGAACCCCACACGGCTAGACATGCTAGCCATATAACAGGGGAGAATGCGCAATGCACCATTTTCCTGAGCTAGTGGCTCACCACAATTTCCTCTTTCTCTTTCTTTTCTCTTTTCAACTATTTTTGCTCTTTCTTTCTTTGCATTTTCTCATTTTCTTTCAATTTTTCTCTTTATTTCCTTTCTCGTATTCCTTTTTCTTTCTCATTTTCATTTCTATCTTCACAACATGATAGAACACCTTGGGCCGCTTCAAGGGAAGGTTTTGCCAGATCATAGAAATGACTGGACATAGTCTGATGAACCTCATTAGATTCTCGCATAAATGAAGGGACAAATATTGGACCCCTCCTCTGCAACAAGGGCATGTGAGCTTAACGCTCCAGATTGGCTGCCTTGTTGTGGTATGCAGTATAGCAGAAAATAGTCCCTTGCCGTGCATAAGATTTGAACACTGGCACGGGAGGTGCTAGAGCTAGCTGATCAACATCTATTTTGCCTTTTGCATTTGTCTCATTGTCTTTGTCATGTTGTTGCTTTCTTGGTAAGAGGGCCTGAGTCTTCTTAGGCACCCAAACTTGCTTGAATTTAATTGGCTTTGGGTTCAATTTGCTTTTGAAGGTGTTATACATCTCTTTCTTTCCCTCTAATGCTTGGAAGGAATTTCTTGTTGGAATAGCTGACATCACTTGATTTGGTTCCATTACAGCACGGCCGCTCTGCAGATGGATTCTGATGTTGCCGACTAGCATGCTCTTTTCGGAGCTAGAGACAAGTGCTTTGAGGGGAGTGACAGTTGTAGCCTTCACAACATTAACTTGATGCCCCCTCGGTCCATTGATCTTCCCAGCACTAGCTTGATGCCCCCTGGGTTCTTTGGCTTTCCCAGCACTAGCTTGATGCCCCCTGGGTCCCTTGTCGATTCTTCCATTGCCACGGTCCATATGATGCACCTGGCAACTGACTGTCTCTGGGCCTCTTCAGTTATCTCATCAGTGTTTTTGTGCAGCACTTGGACGAAGGCCACCCCCAAGAAGTTGGGGAACTCAACAAACAGAGGAAAGCTTCCGAAACGGGTCGGCACGGCCAGGTAGCAGTACTTGGCATGATCTTGGACAACAGGGGTCCAAAACGTACCCCAGCCATTGCTCCGTTAGTACCTATTAGTCAATTCAAAATAATAGTTAGTATTGATTATGCAAGGCCACATGGCTTTCTATTCTGGCGAAGAGATGAAGGGAAGCTTGGTCCCACCGGGCGTTCCACGCAGTGGAAATGGAATTTTTTTATAAAATCTTTTTGGTTCTTTTTATCATGTTTTTTCATGTTCTCATGGCTGTGTATTGTAAATTCAAATCTCATCGGATGCTACACGAGCAATGGTGACGAGAGATGACCCTACATTTGCAGAGCGCGGGCGTGCCAGTCACCAAGGTGACAACGAATGGTCTGCCTCCGAGAGTCGAAGGGCTTTAGGTCTATTGTGCGCACCGTTTGACTTCGTCAAACGAAAGTGAGTGTCGGGTCCTGGACCAATATCCTGTCGTTGCCTAGGCGCAACGGCGTTAATTACATCTCTCTAGGAGAAAAAACCCTTGATTAATCGCCAGAATAGAAGGCCTTGTGGCCTAAAACGGAGACATCCGATGAAAGGGTGCAAAATGCAATTTAAATTTAGGCTGAAGTGTTAGAAAGCATGATGTCTATTCAATGTTATTTGATCTTTTATTTATTAATTGTTGGATCTTTTCGTTTATTTTATTCATTGTTTCTTTTTATCATGAAATAGTTTCAATTTGCTCTTTTGTTTTATTTGAAACACTAGTGGACACTCGTGCGAAGCATGGCGATTGTTTTTAAAATGTTTAAGTGAATAAAAAGATTTTTTAAAAAATATATATATAATCTGTTAAAATTTTAAATATTATTAAGTTAGATATGTTACAATTTTTTTAAAAGATTTGTAATAAAAAAAATTGAAGTTCAATTTGATGATCAATAATAAAGTAATTTATTTATTCTATTTTGAAATTTATTCAAGCAAGAAAAGTATAAAACAAAAGGAAAGAAATCACAGACACTGTATGAAGCAACATTATGCTAATAGGAATTTTAATAAGACTAATTTTTAACATAAGAATAGAAACTACAATAAGAAGTAAGTGGAAGTAGTGAACAACAGGTTACAAATATATGTTGCATATTAAAGTACAATGAACCTTGATGAGTCTCTAATCTATATCAGTTTATAAAATCTGAAAACAGATCTTATATGTAATGTATATTGCTGGAATTTTAAGACAACCGATTTACCATCATAAAGTATTTTTAAGATGACACATTTCTCAAATGGTGAAAGATATTTTCGCAAGGCATATATCAAAATCTAACATCAGAAGATGAATATATGTTGAAAATAGTACTATAAGGAGCATGAAGTGTATAAGGTGGGGGAAGATGAGGGTGAAGATATCGGCAAACGATTTCTTACATGACGCAGGGTCATGAAGATGTTGGTAGAGATATTGCAGTAATAATGAGGATATTTAGGGTACCACTATATCATATGTACGTCACATCTCTCTGTGATGGTCAACGACGGAATAGTGTGTTCGGCGAGTATCAGGTTACCGGTCGGGTCCCGGATCCGATGCACATTAGTTTGCATAAATTTTTAATGATATTATTATATTATATTTTAAAAAACTATA
Organism: Colocasia esculenta; assembly: GCA_014218235.1. NCBI lineage: Eukaryota > Viridiplantae > Streptophyta > Magnoliopsida > Alismatales > Araceae > Colocasia > Colocasia esculenta. The sequence continues at coordinate 30,724,597 of CM024763.1, read as the reverse complement.
AATTAAAAATATCATCTTACAAAATCTGATTTTAAAATAAAAATTTAAAACTAAGAAGGGAAAAAAATAAACTGATATTTACTGTTGCGCAACGTAGATGTTGTTGCTTCTAGTAGGCGGAGAGGATGGGTTGACCCATTGCCGGTGGAGGAGGGAGGCGCGAGGATGCATGCCATCCATGCACGACGGCACCCACTTCGTCGCCTGGCACACCCTTGCCTCCGGGTTATTGTGTATCAACGGGGGCAGGAGCCCCCGGCTCGACGGCGACAGCTGCGGGCCTCCTTCCCCCCCCCCGACTTCGGGGTAGCACGCTGCTGCAGGAGTCATCGTGGTGCAGAGGAAGACTATCAGCATCTTTGTAGCTAGCTACCACCATGCTGCCGGCAAAGTTCTAGCTGCTCTCTCTCTCTCTCGCTTCTGGTAGGCGGAGACCTCGTCGGGAAAAGGAAACTTAAGATGGCGTTGACCTTGTCAATGGGGTGTAGCAAGTAGACGCCGGTGCATGATGTAGACGCTGGTGCTGATCACCACCTACGTCGCCACAAACGTTGGTGCATCATGTAGATGCTGGAAGAGGTCTCCCCTCTGCTCCATGTCTCTTTGTACAGGTCTCTGAGACCAACCGCGTCGAGGACACCCCGTTGTCGTCTTCATCAACATGATGATACATACGGCAGCAGTAGAAGGTACAAATAGATATACCATAAGTTGCATGCGTCGTCGGTCGGAAGCTCCATGTCCGATTCCTCAAGCTCCGCAGGTCGGCGCTGCTGGCGTTGGCCGTTGGCGCTGCTCTTGGGGACCTGATCGCCTGTTGAGATTATGGCGTTATTGTTAACGTGGGGTTGGTGACGACGGAAGGAAGTGCATGAGAGAGAGAGAGAGAGAGAGGGAGAGAGAGAGAGAGGGAGAACAGGAAGCAGGAAAGGAGGAATGAGCCAAGTCTGGACTGATCGTCTAGCTCTCTCTCTCGCCTTGTTTTATAATGATATATGAATGCAACAAATAGAATGAACAATTTTTACAGTTTGGATTACAGAGGTAATGGTACACAAATCACGGTGATTTACCATGATTTACGATACCCTATTTTGGGTCTGCATGCTCTGTCTCCTTTCTAATATCAGGTTTTTGTGTGTGTTGGCCATCTCGTTTTTAGTAGCAGGTACCTCAACAGACGCCCATCTGAAGCACAGGCTCACCATCTTCCTCTTGTTCGCTTATCTCTTCTCGAATCTCTCATTGTGATGATGTTAATGGTGATGTGGGGGTTGTGCAAAGCTCCTGTTCCTTGCCCATGCCAATGCCCACCACACACAGGGACCTGCATAATACCTTAAATCTGGGATTGCAAGGATAAGGAACATACATCCTCAAGGAAAGTGGGGATGGAGATGTACACTTGCTTGCAAGGGCCCTTGCAGAAGGGGTCTTTGAACATATTTTTGAGGAGTAGGAAGATCTTATTTTATTTTTATTTCTTTATCTCCAAATGGATCATTTAACTCCCTCTGCAAGATAAGCTGTCTCAGATGTATATTGAAGGACCAACCGCGTCGAGGACACCCCGTTGTCGTCTTCATCAACAACAGATGATACGTACGGCAGCAGTAGAAGGTACAAATAGACTTGGTGCAAGCACAATAGTAGTTTCTGTTGCTTCTGCTTCTGGTAGGCATGGGCATGATTCTAGGACGAGATCATTTAAACGCAGTCCTCCTACGTCTTCAGCACGGTTCTGTTAATGCAGAGCTCGCTCTTGGACGGCAGCAGCAGTGAGGATTTGGCCTCTGCAGAAAGGGCACACTTGGTGAGATCCATGGGACTGTGAGGAGGTAAGCAGTAGAAGAAGAAGAATGTCGAGGTGGGGAGGAGAAAAGAACGACCTTTGAGAAGTTGAACGACATCTTGCAGTGGGAAATGGCACTCTGGATCCCGTCCTGTTGTTGCAACAGAGAGTCGTCCCGCCGCCGAGCCAGGGTCGGGGGAGGCAAGGGGACCGCGGCAACGGCTGCGGAGGCGGATCGGCTCTTCCCGATGTGCTTGCACACCACGCGAAGGCCCGCCGGAAGGTACCCAGCTGGGCTAGCTTCTGGACTGCCTTAGCGATGCCGGTGCCGCTAGCAGGGGCTACGACAGTGGCGGGGGTGATTCCGCTTCCGCACTTTTAACTTCCAGTTCATCATTTACGGTGGCTGTTGGTGGAGGCGTTGGTGCCTGCACAGGCGCCTCCTTGGTGACGGCGTCTGTAGACATGGGAAGACGAAACGCCATGTACCTTCTCACGGGAACTGATGAAAGGGTAGGCATCTTACGTAGAAAGAGAGAGAAGGAGAAGACGAACGCCCTCGCAGAGAACAGGGAAGACGAAAGTTTAAGCTGGTGCTTACACGTGTCCTGTATCTAGTTTAGGCGGGAAACATGGACTTCTATTTTAGTATATAGTTTAGATGCAAAACATGAGATGATCTAATTGGTTACTTGTTGCTTTTATCATGAAAAAAGGTTTCAATTTGCTCTTTTGTTATATTTGAAATGTGTAAAACATGAAACAAATTATTTGCCCTTTTCATCTCTTTTATCATTGGATACTTTTATTTGCACTTTTGTTCTATTTGAAACATGCAAGTTGTGGTTCTGTTCGCGTTTCGGCACTGTTTGGTCATTGGATGGCCAATCGGCAGCGCAGACACATTTGATTCGGCAGGACACATTCGATTCGGCAAGGCAGACCCATTCGGCAGGGTATGCATAGTCTATTTGATTTGGCAAGACATGCAAACAGCAATACAGATAGCGAATCGGTGGAGCATGGCCGAATTAGTAGCCTGGATTGAGTCGGCAACCAGGACCGAATCGGCAGGGCAAAAGTGAATCGGCAGGGTGTGACCGAATCGGTAGGATGTGACCAAATCGACAGCCGGGTTGAATCGGCAGCCAAGACTGAATCGGAACCCTATGGAGATCCCATTGAAACCATTAAACCTTGGGGATTTCTTTAAGAGTCTCTTGCCGATTCGAAGCGCAACGAGAAAATCCGGCAGCATCTCCCCTTATCTTGGTTGATAGGGGGGAAGAGCACGGTACACATCCACCATAAATGGAGACGGCACCAAAAGAGGAGGTGTACGTCAAACAACAACATCACTCCGGTGGCACATGACACCGATCCCCGAGGCAAGCCTATGAGGAGACCGGCTAATGTCATGACCACAAACCAATCCGAGCGGCGAAAGGAGTATATGTAAACCCACATATCCGAGCATAGACATTGTGTTGTCTAACTCAGGGTTTAGATGGGTCTCTTATTGGTTTATTATCTTTTTCCTTGGCTGAAATCACATGGAGCATGACTTAGCTCATGTGATTCGGCCAAGTGAGGGTCACTGCCTGCCGAATCGGTAGACCTCTCTAGGCTGGCCGAATCGACTAGACTATACCCAGATCAAGTGAATTGGCAGCACAGGCCTCCTCCCTGTGGGCAGTGAACCAACACTGTTCAAGCTGGTCTCACCCATGGGGGTGGGGCGATTTTGGGCCAGAAATGGGCTTGATGGGACTTTGGCAGGGGATGCTAACCATGGGGGCATGAACATTGATTGTTCAACCCCTTGGCTAGCAAAGGGGACATGCCCCAAAACCGATGTGCTCACAAAGGGGGCTATTTAAACCATGCAAAAGGCCTATTGAAAGGGGTTAAAACAGTGGCAAAATGCATGTTTCAAGAGAGTTTGTGCAAGGACCAATGGGCTTGATGGGCTTTTGCAAGGGATGCTAAGCATAGGGGCATGAACATTGATTGTTCAACCCTTGGCTAGCAAGGGGGCATGCCCCAAACACACAAAAAATAATGCACATAGAGGAGCTGTTTACACAGTGGTAAAATCACACATTAAACAGTGAGGAAACCGCCCATTGGAGAGAGCAAATAATGGAACATGCATGCAATCAAAGAGGCTCTTGCAAGGCCCAATGGGCTCTAACCATGGGGGAATAGAAGGGGTGCTCCACAACTTCCAAGCCTCATTTATTGAGGTATGAGACTTGTGGTCTCTTGCATGCCATTAGTGGGAAGAGGAACCTCACTCTACAAAGAGTGGTTCTCCATCTCGTTGGCATCTCACTTCACAAAAGTAAAAAAAAGAATTTAAACCTTACACACACATGATGGAAGAGAGGAATGCATTAATGCAAAAAGGAAAAAGAGAAACATTCACATCATAGGAAAAAGAGTACATGGATTTTCTATTCTGTTCAAAGAGGAGAAGGGAGGCATTCAATGCAAAAGGAAGAAGGATGGGACATTCACATCAAGGGGAATGGGGGAGTACATAGACATGACATTCTCTTGCAAAAGGAGGGGAAGAAAGTACAACAAAAAACCAAGAAAAAGGGGAAGAAGATGATCACATCGCTACCTACCCCTTTCTCCTCTCTCTCCCCACCCCAAGTGACAAGACTACTCACAAATAGTAGCTCTCTTCTCACCCTTTTTCTTTCTCTCTTTCTCTCTTGTTGTTTTACCCTTTTTTATTTTTTGCTTTTCTGCAAAAACCAACCTCACGGGAGCCCCTCCTTCAACAAAAAATGCAGCAGCAGCTTCAACACCCTTGGAGAAGAAGATGCCCCCCAAAACCTTTCTTTGCCCAAGCCTCTCCTCTCCCTTGGTATGCAGGAACCCTTTTGGCCTCTCCCCCAAAAGGCTTCTAGAAGTCACCCAAGAAAAGGCCCTTCACCCCTCCTGCGCAGGAAGCTCCTTTTTCCATTTTTGGGGTGGCTTTTTGGGAGGTGTTACATTTGCTTAAGTTCACCCTCTTGCATGGGGTGTTTGGGCTTTTGGATAGTGGGCCTCTTTGGGTTTTAGTAGGTGGGCTTTATGCATGGGCTATTTAAATGGGAATTTGTATTTTGTGGGGATCTCTTTTAGGAATTAGGCCAGCCGTGGGGGAGGCCCAATAGGAATTTTGGGGTGCCCACAAAAATATTAAAAAAAATCTCAAGCATAATGGTTGTAGGCTGAAGTGGCGTTTGATAAATCTTAATTGATGTCTTTTATCTTGAGGATGATGTAAGGAGCACATGATGGCAATCGTTGGCGCAATTGCTCATCGCAGGCTGTAGCTATCATTGGGCATCGACCGCTGGTAGCCAGCCATTAGCCGTTGAACATCAGGAGCTAGCGACTTGACGATGACGATCAATGACTAACCTTTGGGTGTCACACGCCAGTCCTTAGTAGTCAATTGTTGCCGCTGGCTGCTAGACACTGGCCATTGGGCTCCGACCACCAATTACTAGTCACCATTGATCACTGATTGTTACCACCACCGTAGGGCTGCATGTAACTCCCCGATGCGGAATATCGGAGTGGAATTACAGTTCAATAAATAATATCAAGCAATAAATAAACATACACCAATGCACATTTGGAATAATACTAAACAAAATAAACTTCATTAATAATTCCTCATAACACCATTACATCCACTAATCAGAGCCAAAACTAGGGCACAGAGTACTTTATTCAAAGGTAAACTATTATATAATGACTAACTGGCGACTAACTAACTAACTACAAAGCATTGGTTGTCGAGACTGGTCACTCTTGAGCATCCTCCTCAATCCCTTCCTCGTGTATGGGGTAGTCTCCATCAGACTCACCTGAAACACATGAAATAATAGCGCAGGATGAGCGAATAACGCCCAGTAGGACTTAATATCTCATATAGACAAGCATGCTTTACATGATTTGTCATGCCCCTCCAATTTAGCAGCGGAATAAATGGGGGAGGCACGAACAACGTGTATAGTAACGACAATTACACGTACAGTCACAAATATCAGAGCATCTAATGAACAATAATTGCTATAAACTCCTTATTTTATTGATAATTTACCTAACTATTACAACCACTAATTATGAGCCAAACATAGGGCTCATAACATCATTACATTGAAAAAGATAATTAAGCAAATATCTAACTAAACTCTAAGTACTAAGGACACTCCATCGCTATGACTCTTGGTCGCTCATCACTCCAGTCCATTCCCGTTGGTGTGCGTAGGGCCATCATCTGACTTACTTGAAACACATATAAAAAATAGCGCAGGGTGAGCGATAACGTTCAGTAAGACTTAATATCTCATGTAAACAGGCATGCTTTAAGTGATTAATGTCTTATCAGGCAGGATAAGTAGAGAGAACTGTCAAGTATAGTCGAGAAAAAGATAGCACACGATAGCAAGAGAATGATAGCACTTTCAAAAGAATAATTCCAAAACTAGCACGATAAAGGATTGGACATATAGTGAAAGAATATGTAACGTCTGCACAAAGGTGCAATAGCACTTCCCTAGTCGAGCATCATGTCAACCCAGAGATATAGTAAAATGATTGATTGATTGTCATATATTAAATTGTGATTGTTATTAAATGGCACCGAATGCATTCTGTACACATCCTGATCATGTTACCCTTGCAAGGAAATGGCACTCTTCGGGCGCTCTCCCTAGGACCAGACCGGGCCCTATTGCTTTGGCATTAGCACTGTTTTGTTATTTTGACAATCAATTGTATGGCCAAATAGAGTACCAAGAAGAGATGAGAGTAATAGACGAAATAGATGAGAGTATAGAGTGAAAGTGAATAAATGAGAGTAACGAGATAGTAGATGAGCTTGGGGTATAATCGTAACACATCGTTAAACCATGATAGTAACAGTTGCACAGCACCAGGTTGGTACCGGCAATCTAATAGAAGTCAGAACCGCCCACTAGTTGTGCTATGAACACAGGCTAGACGGTCCGATGTGATCTCGAGGTAAGAGAGAACACACTAAGGCCAAGGATCGTGCTGATCCCTAAGGTGTAACGGATTTTAGGGTACAACCAGCTTGTCGGCTAAGGATGTATGCCAAAGCCAAGAAGATTACGGAGGCCTTGACAAGGATTCCCTGCTCCAGTCAGGAGTCTTCCCGGTGGAGAGGTGGTCCATGCCAAGAGAAGTATGTAAGACGAGTGTCCGTCGTGCCTCGAATGCTCGAAGGCCGAGGGAAGCAGTAACGGTGTATAAAACGCGCGAGTAAAACGACGACAAGTGTAATTATTTAAAATAGGGAATTTAAGTGAATTGTTACACTTATTTACCAAATATATTATTGAATATTTTATAAAGGTCTCATGGCATCCATTAATGTTTAGTGTGTGCAAGTGTATAGAAATCAAGAGAGCAAAATTGATTATGCACATAACTTTTAAATTAATTAGATTTATTAAATTATTGCCCATTATTAATTATTCAGATCGAATTATTCATAACAGTGTTTAATTGAGGCTAAACAATGGCTAAATAGCAATTAGAGCAGGGGTATATAAGCAATTTCGGGTTCTGGATGTATTTCTAAGAACGCGACGTGGGTGCCTGTCGCGATTCAAGTCGCGACGGTGCGGTCTGGCACGACAATCAAACCGACCGGCTTGGCCTGGTTTGTGGGGTGAGAACGCGACGACGCGGGCCGTCGCGTTCATATCACGACGGTCCAGCCAACTGCGACCCCTCTGAGGTGGCGACGGATCGGGCCGTCACGACTTTAGGGTGTACCCCAACCCAGAAAAGGGGTTTTTCCCTTTTTGGAGTTCGGTCCTTCCCTCCCAATCATGCTACAGGGTACTTCAAAAATCTATATAAAATCGCACAGTGATCTAAAAATCTTGAAACCAGTTTTAATCGAAAGAGAACATGGTGATCTATCACTAGTAACGATTAATTATAAAACAATCATGTATAGGGCATGCTTTGGCTAGGTTACTTTTCGTTAACCTAAACATGCATAGTCAAAGATCAACGAATTAATTAGCGATGCATACATGATGAAGATTTGGGAAACTAGGGGCGTTTGAAAGGTAGTATCATGTAGTATTTAAGAGAATAAATTCAGGGCACGAGATCAAGCACATGCAAGGATTTAACGTAAACAAGAGGGTTCGGGTGCATGGACATGACAGGGTTTGCAACAATTAATTCGCTCTCATGTATGAACAAAAAAGAGCAAAATGAGAGGGCTTTGAAGAGGATCATGAAGGCGACCTAGGGTTGATGTTTCACGAGTTTAGCTTGAGAGATTGCCTACCTTTTTGCACTGTGATGGAAACTAGGGTTTAGACGAAGAAGGTGACGAAAATCCCTTGCTCCAAGCTTCCTCCTATCCTTGCTCTTCGTCCTCAGCTCCTCTCCTCGTCCTCCAAAGCTCCAATAGTCATTCTAGGGTTGCTAGGGCCGAAATTGGGGTTGTATTGGGTTGCTATAGAGTCTTTCTTTCTTAAAACTCCTCTTTCCCTTCAAACTCTTAATTTCTATATTTAACCCCCTATTTCTTGCCTTTATCAACCTAATAGGCTTGGGGAGAAGTCTAAATTCGTGGCTAATGGGTTAGGATGGATGAGGAATCCTTTTTAGGATAATTATGGTTATTTAATGATTCCCTTAGCCCTTTTCTATTTATTATTAATTTAAGTGCGAATTTAGCTTAATTAATTCCCATCCCAAGATGGGCTCTTCTCATTTGGACCCATTCTTTTATGCTTGGACAATTAATACAACCCATTCCTAATTTAGCTTAATGGGTTTTTACGCATGTGATAATGATGCGTACCTTCTTAATTAGATTGAATTTATTAATTGATAAATTTAATTTATCTATAATTTTTAAATTACTTGATTTTTCGGGGTACTACATCCTCCCCCACTTAAAAAGAATTTGGTCCCCAACTCATATGATATGATACGACAACCAATTTATCCTAAATATTTCATTCCATCATCTCCCCCACTCAGGGTTTTGCTATCGAGAAAATAATATGAACTTTAAACTAAGGGTTTCGTGATAGTACCTTGTCTACCTTCATTGGCATGATTTATATCCACAAGGGCTTGTGACCGTCTTTGGCGTGGAGTTTAGTTCTTCTTTATTGGGCAATCGATGACTCGATGTTGTTGACTTCCACAACGCAAGCATCTACCCAATTTCTTCCAACAGTTATCAAGCTGATGCCTTGGGTTTTTACAAAATTCACAGACTTCCTTCTGCTCCACTTCCCCTTTCATTCTCTTCATCGTTTGGTTGATTCTCTATTGTCATAGAGTTGAGATCCTTGGTGTTAGTGGATGGTTCCTTTAGAAGAGGGCAGTCTTGTATCCGATGCTCCAAACTGCCACAAGGTAGATAAGCACCAACTTTTCGCCAACATTCATTGGCTATATGGCGGGCTTCCTACAATGACGGCAGAAGATCTTGTAAAAGTTTTCGCTACGTCCGTTCTGTGTGTTTTCCTTCTTTCCATGTTGGTGTCTTCCCTTCTTGTTCTTTTTGGTCACTTTTCTAATCTTCTTGGTCATCCTCAAGGCTCCTTCCAGCAGTTGGGCGGCTTTCCGACATGCCCGGCTAGCTTTTGAGTTGACCTTATTTCGTCTTGCAGTGGCATATGTTTGGCGTCCATTTAATGGTTTCTTCATGAATAAGGTTGGCATTAGGATGCTAAAGTAATATTTAGTTGATACACATATATATAGATAAATGTATTCAGATCTTAACCATGGTTCTACCCAATCCTCACATAGGTATGGTGGTTGACTTAGACACGTGTCAGGGCAGTTCACCTAAAACATCCTAGACTTAAATATCCTAATAAGGACATCCTAGGGTCTGATACCAACTGTCATGCCCCGCCAATTTAGCAGCAGAATAAATCAGGGAGGCACGAACAACGTGTATAGTAATGACAATTACACGTACAGTCATAAATATTAGAGCATCGAATGAACAATAATTGTAATAAACTCCTTATTTTATTGATAATTCACCTAACTATTACAACCACTAATTATGAGCCAAATATAGGGCTCAATAACATCATTACATTGAAAAGGATAATTAAGCAAATATCTAACTAAACTCTAAGGTACTAAGGACACTCCATCGCTATGACTCCTGGTCGCTCATCACTCCAGTCCATTCCCGTTGGTGTGCGTAGGGCCATCATCTGGCTTACTTGAAACACATATCAAAAATAGCGCAGGGTGAGAGATAATGCTCAGTAGGACTTAATATCTCATGTAAACGGGCATGCTTTAAGTGATTAATGTCTTATCAGGCAGGATAACTAGAGAGAGATCAAGTATAGTCGAGAAAAAGATAGCACACGATAGCAAGAGAATGATAGCACTTTCAAAAGAATATTGCAAAACTAGCACGATAAAGGATTGGCCATATAGTGAAAGAATATGTAACGTCTGCACAAAGGTGCAATAACACTTCCCTGGTCGAGCATCATGTCAACCCAGAGATATAGTAAAATGATTGATTGATTGTCATAGATTAAATTGTGATTGTTATTAAATGGCACCGGATGCATGCCGTACACATCCTGATCATGTTACCCTTGCAAGGAAATGGCACTCTTCGGGCGCTCTCCCTAGGACCAGATCGGGCCCTATTGCTTTGGCATATAGCACTGTTTTTGTTATTTTTGACAATCAAATGTATGGCCAAATAGAGTACCAAGAAGAGATGAGAGTAATAGACGAAATAGATGAGAGTATAGAGTGAAAGTGAACAGATGAGAGCAACGAGATAGTAGATGAGATAGGGGTATAATCGTAAAATGTTGTTAAACCACGATAGTAACAGTTGCACAGCACCAGGTCGGGTACCGGCACTCTGGTAGAAGTCACAACCGCCCACTAGCCATGCTATGAACACAGGCAAGATGGTCCGGCGTGATCTCGAGGTAAGAGAGAACACACTAAGGCCAAGGATCGTGCTGATCCCTAAGGGTGTAACGGGTATTAAGGGTACAACTAGCTCGTCGGCTAAAGATGTACGCCAAAGCCAAGAAGACCTACGGAGGCCTTGACAAGGATTCCCTGGTCTAGTTAGGAGTCTTCCTGGTGGAGAGGTGGTCCATGCCAAGAGAAGTGTGTAAAACGAGTGTCCGTCGTGCCTCGAATCCTTGAAGGTCGAGGGGAGCGGTAACGGTGTATAAAACGCGCGAGTAAAACGAAGACAAGTGTATTATTTAAAATAGGGAATTTAAGTGAATTGTTACATTCATTTACCAGATATATTATTGAATATTTTATAAAGGTCTCATGGCATCCATTAATGTTTAGTGTATGCAAGTGTATAGAAATCAAGAGAGCATAATTGATTGTGCACATAAGTTTTAAATTAATTAGATATATATAATTATTACCCATTAATAGTTATTCAGATCGAATTATTCATAACAGTGTTTAATTGAGGCTAAACAATGGCTAAATAGCAATTAGAGCAGGGGTATATAAGTAATTTCAAGTTCTGGCTGTATTTCTAAGAACGCGACGGGGGTGCCCGTCGCGATTCAAGTCGCGACGGTGTGGTGTGGCGCGACAATAGAACTAGCAAGCCTGGCCTGGTTCAGGGGGTAAGAACGCGACGGCGTGGGCCGTCACGTTCATATCGCGACGGTCCGGCCGATCGCAACCCCTCTGAGGTCGCGACGGATCGGACCGTCGCGACTTCAAAGGTGCGGCCCGACCCAGAAAAGTTGTTTTCTCTTTTTGGAGTTCGGTCCTTCCCTCCCAATCATGATACAGGGTACTTCAAAAATCTATATAAAATCGCACAGTGATCTAAAAATCTTGAAACCAGTTTTAATCGAAAGAGGACATGGTGATCTATCACTGTAACAATTAATTAGAAAACAATCATGTATAGGGCATGCTTTGGCTAGATTACTTTTCGTTAACCTAAACATGCACAGTCAAAGATCAACAAATTAATTAGCGATGGATACATAATGAAAATTTAGGAAACTAGAGGTGTTTGAAAGGTAGTATTATGTAGTATTTAAGAGAATAAATTCAGGGCACGGGATCAAGCACATGCAAGGATTTAATGTAAACAAGAGGGTTCGGGTGCATGGACATGACAGGGTTTGCAACAATTAATTCGCTCTCATGTATGAACAAAAAAGAGCAAAACGAGAGGGCTTTTGAAGAGGATCATGAAGGCTACCTAGGGTTAAAGTTTCACAAGTTTCACTTGAGAGAGTGCCTACCTTTTTGCACTGTGATGGAAACCTAGGGTTTAGACAAAGAAGGTGACGAAAATCCCTTGCTCCAAGCTTCCTCTGCTCCTTGCTCTTCGTCCTCAGCTCCTCTCCGCATCTTCCAAAGCTCTAATAGTCGTTCTAGGGTTGCTAGGGCCGAAATTGAGGTTGTATTGGGTTGCTATAGAGTTCTTCTTTCTTAAAACTCCTCTTCCCTTCAAACTCTTAATTTCTGTATTATCCCTCTATTTCTTGCCTTTATCAACCTAATAGGCTTGGGGAGAAGTCTAAATTCGTGGCTAATGGGTTAGGATGGATGAGGAATCCTTTTTAGGATAATTATGGGTTATTTAATGATTCTCTTAGCCCTTTTCTATTTATTATTAATTTAAGTGCGAATTTAGCTTAATTAATTCCCATCCCAAGATGGGCTCTTCTCATTTGGGCCCATTCTTTTATGCTTGGACCATTAATACAACACATTCTTAATTTAGCTTAATGGGTTTTTACGCATGTGATAATGATGCGTACCTTCTTAATTAGTTTGAATTTATAATTGATAAATTTCAATTTATCTATAATTTTTAAATTACTTGATTTTCGGGGTACTACATCCTCCCCCACTTAAAAAGAATTTGGTCCCCAAACTCATATGATATGATACGACTACCATTTAACCTAAATATTTCATTCCATCATTTCCCCCACATAGGTTTTTGCTATCGAGAAAATAATATGAACTTTAAACTAAGGGTTTCGTGATAGTACCTTGTCTACCTTCATTGGCATGATTTATATCCACAAGAGCTTGTGACCGTCTTTGGTGTGGAGTTTGGTTCTTCTTTTAGGCAATCGATGACTCGATGTTGTTGACTTCCACAACGCATACATCTACCCAATTTCTTCCAATAGTTATCAAGCTGATGCCTTGGGTTTTTAACAAAATTCACAGACTTCCTTCTGCTCCACTTCCCCTTTCATTCTCTTATCATCGTTTGGTTGATTCTCTATTGTCATAGAGTTGAGATCCTTGGTGTTAGTGGATGGTTCCTTTAGAAGAGGGCAGTCTTGTATCCGATGCTCCAACCTGCCACAACGTAGATAAGCACCAACTTTTCGCCAACATTCATTGGCTATATGGTCGGGCTTGCTACAATGATGGCAGACGATCTTGTAAATGTTTTTGCTACGTCCCTTCTGTGTGTTTGCCTTCTTTCCATGTTGGTGTCTTCCCTTCTTGTTCTTTTTGGTCACTTTTCTAATCTTCTTGGTCGTCCTCAAGGCTCCTTCCAGCAGTTGGGCGGCTTTCCGACATGCCCGGGCTAGCTTTTGAGTTGACCTTATTTCGTCTACAGTGGCATATGTTTGGTGTCCATTTAAGGGTTCCTTCAAGATATGGTTGGCATTAGGATGCTAAAGTAATATTTAGTTGATACACATATATATAGATAAATGTATTCAGATCTTAACTATGGTTCTACCCAATCCTCACATAGGTATGGTGGTTGACTTAGACACGTGTCAGGGAAGTTCACCTAAAACATCGTAGACTTAAATATCCTAATAAGGACATCCTAGGCTCTGATACCAACTGTCATGCCCCGCCAATTTAACAGCAGAATAAATCAGGGAGGCACGAACAACGTGTATAGTAACGACAATTACACGTACAGTCGCAAATATCAGAGCATCTAATGAACAATAATTGTAATAAACTCCTTATTTTATTGATAATTCACCTAACTATTACAACCACTAATTATGAGCCAAACATAGGGCTCAATAACATCATTACATTGAAAAGGATAATTAAGCAAATAGATAACTAAACTCTAAGGTACTAAGGACACTCCATCGCTATGACTCCTGGTCGCTCATCACCAGTCCATTCCCGTTGGTGTGCGTAGGGCCATCATATGGCTTACCTGAAACATATATAAAAAATAGCGCAGGGTGAGAGATAATGCTCAGTAGGACTTAATATCTCATGTAAACAGGCATGCTTTAAGTGATTAATGTCTTATCAGGCAGGATAACTAGAGAGAACTGTCAAGTATAGTCGAGAAAAAGATAGCACACGATAGCAAGAGAATGATAGCACTTTCAAAAGAATAATTGCAAAACTAGCACGATAAAGGATTGGCCATATAGTGAAAGAATATGTAACGTCTGCATAAAGGTGCAATAACACTTCCCTGGTCGAGCATCATGTCAACCCAGAGATATAGTAAAATAATTGATTGATTGTCATAGATTAAATTGTGATTGTTATAAATGGCACCGGATGCATGTCGTACACATCCTGATCATGTTACCCTTGCAAGGAAATGACACTCTTCGGGCGCTCTCCCAAGGACCAGACCGGGCCCTATTGCTTTGGCATATAGCACTGTTTTTGTTATTTTTGACAATCAAATGTATGGCCAAATAGAGTACCAAGAAGAGAGAGTAATAGACGAAATAGATGAGAGTATAGAGTGAAAGTGAAAAGATGAGAGCAACGAGATAGTAGATGAGATAGGGGTATAATCGTAAAACGTTGTTAAACCACGATAGTAACAGTTGCACAGCACCAGGTCGGGTACCGGCACTCTGGTAGAAGTCACAACCGCCCACTAGCCATGCTATGAACACAGGCAAGATGGTCTGGCGTGATCTCGAGGTAAGAGAGAACACACTAAGGCCAAGGATCGTGCTGATCCCTAAGGGTGTAACGGGTATTAAGGGTACAACTAGCTCGTCGGCTAAAGATGTACGCCAAAGCCAAGAAGACTTACGGAGACCTTGACAAGGATTCCCTGGTCCAGTTAGGAGTCTTCCTGGTGTAGAGGTGGTCCATGCAAAGAGAAGTGTGTAAAACGAGTGTCCGTCGTGCCTCGAATGCTTGAAGGTCGAGGGGAGCGGTAACGGTGTATAAAACGCGCGAGTAAAACGAAGACAAGTGTAATTATTTAAAATAGGGAATTTAAGTGAATTGTTACATTCATTTACCAGATATATTATTGAATATTTTATAAAGGTCTCATGGCATCCATTAATGTTTAGTGTATGCAAGTGTATAGAAATCAAGAGAGCATAATTGGTTGTGCACATAGCTTTTAAATTAATTAGATTTATATAATTATTACCCATTAATATTTATTCAGATCGAATTATTCATAACAGTGTTTAATTGAGGCTAAACATGGCTAAATAGCAATTAGAGCAGGGGTATATAAGTAATTTCTCGTTATGGCTGTATTTCTAAGAACGCGACGGGGGTGCCCGTCGCGATTCAAGTCGCGACGGTGCGGTCTGGCGCGACAATCGAACCAGCAAGCCTGGCCTGGTTCAGGGGGTGAGAACGCGACGGCGCGGCCGTCGCGTTCATATCGCGACAGTCCGGCTGACCGCGACCCCTCTGAGGTCGCGACGGATCGGGCCGTCGTGACTTCAAAGGTGCGGCCCGACCCAGAAAGGGGTTTTTCCCTTTTTGGAGTTCGGTCCTTCCCTTCCAATCATGATACAGGGTACTTCAAAAATCTATATAAAATCGCACAGTGATCTAAAAATCTTGAAACCAATTTTAATCGAAAGAGGACATGGTGATCTATCACTATAACAATTAATTAGAAAACAATCATGTATAGGGCATGCTTTGGCTAGGTTATTTTTCGTTAACCTAAACTTGCACAGTCAATGATCAACGAATTAATTATAGGGGATACATAATGAAAATTTGGGAAACTAGGGGCGTTTGAAAGGTAGTGTCATGTAGTATTTAGAGAATAAATTCAGGGCACGGGATCAAGCACATGCAGGGATTTAATGTAAACAAGAGGTTCGGGTGCATGGACATGACAGGTTTTGCAACAATTAATTCGCTCTCATGTATGAACAAAAAAGAGCAAAATGAGAGGGCTTTTGAAGAGGATCATGAAGGCTACCTAGGGTTAAAGTTTCACGAGTTTCGCTTGAGAGAGTGCCTACCTTTTTGCGCTGTGATGGAAACCTACGGTTTAGACGAAGAAGGTGACGAAAATCCCTTGCTCCAAGCTTCCTCCTCTCATTGCTCTTCGTCCTCAGCTCCTCTCCACGTCCTCCAATGCTCTAATAGTCGTTCTAGGGTTGCTAGGGCCGAAATTGGGGTTGTATTGGGTTGCTATAGAGTCCTTCTTTCTTAAAACTCCTCTTTCCTTCAAACTCTTAATTTCTATATTTATCCCCCTATTTCTTGCCTTATCAACCTAATAGGCTTGGGGAGAAGTCTAAATTCGTGGCTAATGGGTTAGGATGGGATGAGGACTCCTTTTTAGGATAATTATGGGTTATTTAATGATTATCTTAGCCCTTTTTCCATTTATTATTAATTTAAGTGTGAATTTAGCTTAATTAATTCCCATCCCAAGATGGGCTCTCTCTCATTTAGGCCCTTTCTTTTATGCCTGGACCATTATACAACCCATTCCTAATTTAGCTTAATGGGTTTTTACGCATGTGATAATGATGCGTACCTTCTTAATTAGTTTGAATTATTAATTGATAAATTTCAATTTATTTATAATTTTAATTACTAGATTTTCTGGGGTACTACATGATTAATGTCTTTAAAGCAAGATAACTAGAGAGTACAATCATGTAGAGTAAAGTAATGATGGCAAGAGAATGATAACACTTGTACATGGAAAATAGCACATCAAGTATAATAATGGATTGGCCATGTAACGATATAGCACGTAAGGTTGCACAACGGTGCACTAGTAACGATAGCACTTGTATAGATAGCACTTATGTTGATTGCACGGATTGATTGTCATAGATTAAATCTTGATAGTATAATGGCACTGGATGTATGCCAACATCCTGATCATTTTAAATCCCATGGGCAAATAGCACTTTTCGGGCGCTTCTCCTAGGACCAGATCGGGTCCTATTGCGCGGCATAAGTCATGTTTTCTTATCTTAGACAATCATATGGATGGCCAAATAGAGTACCAAGAATAGATGAGAGTAGTAGACGAATAGACGAGAGTTAAGAGAGAAAGTGAACAGATGAGAGTATAAAGATAGTAGATGAGATAGGGACGTATTTGTAAAAACAACGATAAACAAGCGATAGTAACAGTTGCACAGCACTCAGTCATGTGCCGGCAGTATGGTAGAAGTCACAACTGCCCACTAGCCATGCTATAACACAGACCAGAGGTTGGGCGTGATCGTAAGGTAAGAGTGAACACGCTAAGGCCGATGGATCGTGTTGATCCCTAAAAAGTGTAAAAGGGTTTTAAGGGTACAACCAGCTCATTGGCAATGGACATCCGCCAAAACCAAGGAGACTTACGGAGGCCTTGACAAGGAGTCCCTGATTCTATTAGGAGTATTCCCAATGAAGAGGTGGTCCAAGTCAAGAAAGAAGTGTGTAAAAATAAGTGTTCGTCTTGCCTCCAGTGCTCGATGATAGAGGGACGCGATAACAGTGTGCAAAGCACGCGAATAAAATGAACAAAAGTGTTATTAAAATAATAGGGAGTTTAAGTGAAATAATTACACTTAATTACCAGATAGATTATTGAGTAATTTAATAGGGTCTCATGGCAAATATTTTTGTTTAGTGTGTGCAAGTGTAAAGAAATCATGAGAGCATGTATAATCGTGCATATGGTTTTTAATTAATTGAATTTATGTAATTATTACCAAATATTAATATTCAGATCAATACTATGCATAATAGTGCTTAATTAAGTTTAAACAAGGGTCAAATGGCATATATAGCAGGGGTACATGAGTAATTTAAGGTTCTGGCGACATTTTGAAATCGCGACAGGGGTACCCGTCGCGTTTCCTGTCACGACAGGCTGTCCGGCCGCGTTTGCTGAATCGGCCGGGCTGGCATGAGCCGGGACAAACCGCGATGCCTCGGGCCGTTGCGTTCATGACGCGGCGGTTCAGCCAGTCGCGACCCTTCTGAGATCCCGACGGGTCAAGCCGTCGCGATTTCAGAAGGGCGGCCCGAACCTAGAAAGGGGAAAAACAACCCTTCCAGGTTATGTCCTTCCTTCTATGCGTGATACAAGTCCCTTCAAAAATCAATAAAAAATCATAGGAAGGTCTAAAAACCATGAAACTAGTTTTAAACGAAACTAAGCATGTAGATGTATCATTAGGCATGAGTAATTAGAAAATAGACAAGTAATGGACATTCTTTAATTAGGTTACTTTTCAGTGACCTAAACATGCACAGTCATGGATTTCGATTTAATAGCTAAGGAAGCATGATGAAAATTGGGGAAATAGAATCTTTTGAAGCCTAATATCATGCAGTATTTATGAGAATATTTACAAAGCATGTAATTGAGTACATTCAGGATTGAAGGCAATCAAGTAGGTTCGGGTACATGATGATGACAGGGATTAGAGCATTTAATACTCTCTCTGGAGCAACGAAATTAGGGATATCATAGGGCTTTGATAGAGCAGATCAAAGTCTTCTAGGGTCGAGTTTATTAGGTTAAGCTTGAGAGATTGCCTATCTTTTTGCCTTGTAAAGAATCCTAAGGTTTTGGACGAAGTAGAAGTGGATCCTCTTCCTCCAAGCCCTAAGCCTCCTCTCTTCGTCTCCAGAGCTCCAGATGAGACTTGGTAATCTAGAGTCTGGTGTTGAAGATCCTCTCTCTTCCAATCTTCCTTCTCTCAATCCAGCACTCGCTGACTTCTATTTCTCTCAGCTCTTCTACTATCTGTCTCAGATTAATCTATAATGTATTACTTTCAAATTCCATTTTTTGTTCTCATCGGGTCCTTTTCTCTCTCATCCTTTCCTCTCTCTCTCTAATTTCCATTTATGCTCTATTTCTTTATAGTTTAGATTCAGGAATATGTCATTGTATTATGGTTGATTAGTCTTTTGTATATCTAAACTCTCATTATATTATTCTAATTCCTTATTTAATTATATAAACTCCTCTATTTCTAATTATCTATCTATCTCATCTAATATTTGATTTCATCTAATAGGATGATCTTTCGTGGGTAAAGGTTAGGATGGGATGAGACTCTTTTTAGTATAATTCGGTCCAATTAGTGATTATCTAACCCTTTCTAATTATTATTATTAAAGTGCATTTCTACTTATTATCCCCATCCACTTGGGATCTTCACAATGGGCCCATTCATCCATGTTTAACCTTTTGTTTAACCCTTCCTAATTTAGCTTATGGATTTTAGTTAATTCCTTTATTCAATTATTCCTCTTTATTCTAATTTAATTCTATTTATCACATTTTTTTCATTTTATTTTTAATTAATACTATTTATCAAGAATTTAAAAAAAATCAGAGTTGCTGCATCCTCCCCCTCTTAAAAAGAATTTGGTCCCCAAATTCATATTATCGTAAGAGAAGAATGACTTACTAAATAGCTCCGCGTAATTCGTCGCATTGTTGCTTCAGGTTCCATGTGGCTTCTTCAACTTCATGATTTCTCCAAAGTATCTTGACCACAGATATGGGTCGGTTCCGGAGCTGTTTGTATCTTCTTGTCCAAGATTCTCATCAGCTTCTCTTCATAGGTCATATCTTTGTCTAGAATTATATCGTCGTAGTTGATTACATGTGATGGGTCGTACACGTACTTCCTTAGCATTGATACATGGAAAACATTGTGTACTGTGGAAAACTTGGGTGGTAATGCTAGACGATACACCACCTCGCCAACTCTTTCCAATACTTCAAATGGACCTATGAATCTCGGTCTTAACTTGCCTTTCATCCCAAACCTTTGAAATCCTCTGGTTGGGGATACCTTAAGCAGCACATGATCTCCAGTTTGGAATTCCATGTCCCTTCTTCTTTTGTCTGCATAGCTCTTCTGTCTGGACTGAGCTATTTTAATCATGTCCCTGATGATCTGTATATCTCTGCTGGTGTTCTGTACCACATCTGGTCCCAACCATTGCTTCTCACCTACTTCATTCTAGCAGACTGGTGATCTACAGCTTCTACCATACAAGACTTCAAATGGTGTCATCTTGATGCTGGCCTGGTAGCTGTTATTGTAGGCGAATTCTATTAGTGACAATTGTTCATTTCAGTACCCTTCAAAATCTATAGTGCAGGCTCGTAGCATATCCTCCACGATATGATTTGTTCTTTCCGTCTGCCCATCTGTCTGTGGGTGGAATGTTGTGCTAAAATTTAGTTTTATGCCTAAAGCAGTCTGAAGTCCCTTCCAGAATCTAGAAGTGAATCTGGGGTCTCGATCTGAGACTATGGACACAGGGACTCCATGTAATCTCATGATCGCTTTTACATACAGGGCTACAAGTACATCCACACTCCATGTACTTTTGATTGCTAAGAAATGTGCGGACTTAGTCAATCGGTCCACTATGACCCAAATAACATCAAGTTCACCACGAGTTCGGGGTAAACCCATGATGAAATCCATTCCAATGCTTTCCCATTTCCATTTTGGTATGTCCAGAGGTCTAAGTACATCTGCAGAACGTCGGTGTTCATTGACAGGTGAGGCAGTGCGCGGCATGCTCGGCCACCTCACGCTTCATGTTGGGCCACTAAAATGATCTTTTCATGTCTTGGTACATCTTGGTTGCGCCTGGGTGAATTGTAACTTTGTCTTATGAGCTTCGTCCATCAGTTTCTTCTTCAATTCTTCATTGTCAGGTACACAAGTCCTTCCTTGAAATAACAACCTCCCGTCCTCCATGATGGAGAAGTCTGGTTGGTCTGCTAGGGTTTCCTTGACTCGGATTAGAAATGGATCATTGGCTTGTTGCTCTCTGATCTCGACAAAGATGTCGGGTTGAGCTCTAAGGTTGGCCACTAACACCTGATCACTTCTCTGTTCAATATTTAAATCCAGACTGGCAAATTGCTCTAATAGTTGCATCTCACCCATGACTAAACAAAATAAGGACGCTACTGGCTTCCTACTGAGTGCATCTGCTACTGCATTACCTTTACCTGGGTGGTATTGGATATTGAAATCAAAGTCCTTCAAATATTCCATCCATCTCCTTTGTCGCATATTGAGCTCCTTCTGGGAAAATAGATACTTGAGACTCTTGTGATCGGAGTAGACAATGAATTGCTCTCCATAAAGATAATGCCTCCAAATCTTAAGTGCAAATACCACATCAGCTAATTCTAAGTCATGGACAGGGTAATTGACCTCATGAGCCTTCAACTGTCTTGAGGAATAAGCTATCACCTTTTCATTCTGCAATAGCACGTAGCCTAGACTGATTCCAGATGCATCAGTGTAGACTGAGAATCCTTCGCCCCCAACTGTTAACGCGATGACAGGTGCAGATGTTAAGCATTACTTCAGTGTTTGAATGCTCTTCTCACATTCCTTGCTCCAGACATAGGGGTTCTCTTTTCGCGTAAGGCGAGTAAGAGGTAAAACTACCTTGGAGAAGTCTTTTATGAACCGCCTATAGTAGCCAGCTAGTCAAGAAAGCTTCTGATCTCAGTGATGTTGGTCGGTCTCTCCCAGTTGAGTACAGCTTCGACCTTGGAAGGATCAATCTATACCATCATTTGATATGACATGGCCTAGAAATGACACCTCGAGCCATAATTCACACTTGCTCAATTTGTGTAGAGTTTGTTGTCACGCAAGATCTGCAAAGCGTTCCTTAGATGCTCCATGCCTCTCCTTAGTCTTGGAATATAAAGAATGTCATCGATAAAGACCACGATGAATTTTTTCGAGGTATGGCCGATAAATGTTGTTCATCAATTGCATAAAAGCTGCAAGAGCATTGGTTAGTCCAAAAGGCATGACTACAAATTCATAATGACCATACTTGCTCCTGAAAGCTGTCTTGTAAATATCTGCATCCTTAATTGTAAGGTCTAGGGTTCTTATTGATCCTTGGTGGTCTGTAGTGGTTCTGTGAGGTTGACGGCCATAGCTTGCCGTTGAGTCAGAGTCAGCGTCCAGCGATGTGGACGTCTGAGCTTGAACTCAACGACAGGAGATCTGGACGTCAGTCTGTAGGCGGTTCAGTTGGCGGCCAGAGATGTTGACGTCGACTAACCAGTCCTGTTGAAATAGTGCAGCCCGAGAGCAGAACCTACCTTTCTCTTTTCCTCTCCTTCCCTCCACCTTTGCTTTTCTTGATTCCTGCAGCTTCTGTTGAGTGATTTGAGCTCGTGGGAAGCCCCTGGATCGTGTGGCGTTGTGTGATCGGGCGGGAAACGCGAGGTTTTGGCGTGATTCGCGCGGAATCTTTGGGGAGATCCGGCGCGATTGGTAGCTGTTTGGGGATTGTTTGAGCTTTCTGAGGTAGGGACTTAACCCCAATAACCCTCCCCAGCAAACTAGCATGCCCAATTAAGTGAATTGGAATGCAATTTATGGTTTAGGGTTTGGGTTATATCATGCTGGAATTTGGGTAAATTAGACAATCTAGGTGTTAGACTGTTTAGTTTAGATGTTCTAGTAGTGTAGATTGATGAGAGGAAGTGTTTCCCTCCATCAGTCGGAGTTTGGTTGAGTGGTTCTGCCCATTGGAACTGATTCGGTTCAGTTCTGGGTATGGGAGACTGAAGATATCAACGTCCACATCTGTTGACGTTGAGATCTTCAGGAATGAGTTAAACGACAAGGTCGATTGCCGTTTAGTTCCTGTTAACGACATGAGGGTTGCCGTTTACCCCATGTTGGCGGCAATCGATGTGGCCGTTTATATCCTGTCTCCCAGCAGACTTGAGTTGTGTGTTTAGAGGCGATTGACATGTGATGTCCGCCCTAATAGCACTTGTGGGCCAGGCTTAGAGTGTGACTTTGCCTGTGCATTTGAGTAGTTGTTTGTGGCACGAGGTGTTTACTTACTGTACGGGGTTTCAGACGTTGAGTGTGTTCCGTCTGTTGTACGCGCGTTGCGTTACCGTGTACCCGTTTCTGTTGTGTTACCTAGGCGTGGGTGGGACTCCGTCTAGATGACTAGCGTGTGGTTGTCCTCCGCTAGTGAGCCGGGACACCGAGTGCGACTCTGTCCTGTGCGTACTCCTTGTGGTGGTTTTGAGCCGGTCTCCGTGGAGCCCCTTCTCTACCGCTAGTGTCAAGCGTAGGGGAAAAACCGGTCGTGGACCAGACGCGAGAGAGAGCGTCTGTAGTGTGCACACGTGGCTGGGGTTGAGAGCCTCTGTGGTGACGGGACGCCGAGCCGCAGACCCTAGCTGAGTCCTACTTGCTGTGTGTGTGAGTGTGTGTTACTGAGCCGCGTGGTTTACAGTTTTGTGTTGTGGTGCGACATGTACTTACTTACAGTTTTTACTTTCAGCACTTTAGTACTGTTGCCCGTGGGGTTACTTTTCCCTACTGGGTCTCTTTTCTTGAGACTCACTCCCTTCCCTTTCAGGTGGGTCTTCGTCGACTCCCGTTCCAGGCGAGTCTAGCCACTCCGGTATTGGTGCTCCCTAGCTGCAGTGAGTAGTACCTTTTTGTTGTACTTCTGTACTCTGTACTTTACTCAGACTCTGAGGTTGTATATGATATGTTCATAGTGGAATTTTACTGCTTTGCATGGTGTGTATCTTCTTACATATAGTCTCCTCGGACTCTTACTTCCTACCCTTCGAGCTTGTCTCGTGGGTTAGCGGGTCAGAATTCGGGTTACTGTTGTTACTGGTAATGCGGATTCTGGGTCGTTACAGTTTGGTATCAGAGTGTAGTCTGATGAGATATATATAAGAAATACCTATCATGTTAACTCAGAGTATAAAGAGTACAGTTGCAGCTATGTAGCCCGGAGTTAGTTATTGTATTTATGTGTATTTTTGCTCTGTGTATAGTTCTATGGCGCCTAGGCGACGTCCTAGAGAGGGAGTAGCTGAGCAGGCGACTCGTCCGGAGGTTGGAGATGCTCCGCCACCTCAGCAGACGCAGCCTTTGCCACAGGATGAGCATAGTGGTATTGTTCCGCCGCCGCCACCCCCACCTCAGGTAGCTCAGGGATTAGATATGACTCGATTTCTTGAGGGGATGGCTCAGTTTGTTGCTCAGCACCGTGATGCGCCGGTACCCCAGGGTGGTACTGGGAAGGTGTTGAGGGAGTTCTTGCAGTTTCAGCCTCCTCAGTTTTTGGGCCAGCCTGATCCAGATGTAGCGCGAGCATGGTTAGATGTAGTGGAGCGGACTTTTCGTTCCATGGAGTGTGTTCCCGAGGAGCGAGTGCTGTTAGCCAGTTACCAGTTGCAGGCGCAGGCGTTGTCTGGTGGTCCTCTGAGTGGAGACTACTTTTCAGTCTCGCCCACTTAGCAGATTCCGTGGCAGGAGTTTGTCGTTTCCTTTGAGAGAGCCTTCTGTCCTACTTACGTCCGGACGGAGAGGTTGTACCAGTTTCTGGACTTGCAGCAGAGAGACTCTACTGTAGTGCAGTACAGGGCCAGATTTGTGGAGTTAGGGCGTTATGCTCCGCAGATTATGGGAGATGAGGGTTTGAGGACTCAGAAGTTGTGAGAGGCTTGAGGCCAGAGCTCAGGCAGGCGCTGATAGTTGCTCGTGTCACAGACTTGGATGCGGCCTATCAGACAGCGGCAGTGTTGGAGGCAGATACCTTGCGGACTCGTGCTCGGAGTGCAGAGGTTCAGACACAGGTAGTTCCTTCTCAGCCTCGACAGCAGCAGGGTAGTGTGCAGACGACCCCGAGGACTGCGACTTCATACGCGTCTACTTCTACTGGGACGACAGCGAGTCAGGATCTCGGAGGAAGTTTCGGCGTGATAGGAGGCAGGCAGAGCAGAGGCAGCAGTCGGTTGGGAGTGTTCAGCAACCGGCAGGTCAGCCTTCGCAGTAGGTACAACGTACTTTTGCTGGGCAGTGTTACCGGTGTGACCAGATGGGTCACATGGCGCGAGATTGTCCTTTGTTACCTCGTGTGCCGCAGCAGCAGACTCAGTCACAGCCGCGAGTGCAGCAGCAGCAGGCACCTGTGCAGCAGCGTCAGCAGACCGGAGGTTCTGGTGGGTCGAGAGGTAGAGGTCGTGTTACTCACTTGACTCGTGCAGACGCGGAGGCAGCTCACCTGGTGGAAGGTACTGTTTCAGTTTTTGGTTATGCAGCTAGAGTTTTGTTTGATTCCGGTGCCTCTCACTCTTTTGTGTTTGAGGACTTTTTAGACTCCCTTGGAGAGTTGAGTTTAGGAGAGTCTGTTGAGTTAGCAGTAGAGTTGCCGACAGGGGACTTTGTCCTTACGTCCTACAATCTCGAGGAGGTACCTGTGCAGTTGCAGGATCAGTTGTTGTCAGCCCGTCTGTTTGCCTTGCAGTTACATGATTATGATGTGATTTTGGGTATGGACTGGTTAGAGCGGTATGGTGCAGTGATGGATTGCCAGAAGAAGAGGGTGCACTTGCGGATACCTGGAGCAGCGGCGTTCTACTTCCAGGGTATCGTACCTCTTACTTCTCGCTTTTTAGTTTCTGCTTTGAGGGCAGGGAGGTTACTTGCTTCTGGTTGTCAGGGTTTCCTAGTTTCTGTAGTGACTCTTCCAGATTGCCTCGGGAGTGGGGACATTCCGTAGTGTGTGAGTTTTCGGATGTTTTTCCGGAAGAGTTGCCTGGTCTTCCTCCAGAGAGAGAGATTGAGTTTACTGTAGAGTTGGTTCCTGGCACTGTACCTTTTGCACAGGCACCGTACCGTATGGCACCAGCAGAGTTGAGGGAGTTGAAGAGGCAGCTTGAGGAGTTGTTGGAGAAGGGCTATATTCGTCCTAGCTTTTCTCCGTGGGGGTCACCTGTTTTTATTTGTCCAGAAGAAGGATGGTAGCCTGAGATTGTGTATTGACTATAGGAAGCTAAATCAAGTGACTATCAAAATAGGTATCCTTTGCCTAGGATTGATGATCTCTTTGATCAGCTTCAGTCTGCTCGTGTCTTTTCGAAGATTGATTTGAGGTCAGGCTACTATCAGTTGCGGATTAGAGATTTGGACATTGAGAAGACTGCTTTTCGGACCAGATATGGACACTTTGAGTTTTTGGTGATGCCTTTTGGGTCACCAATGCTCCAGCAGCCTTCATGGATCTGATGCATCGGGTGTTCCACCAGTTCTTGGACCAGTTTGTTGTAGTGTTTGTTGACGACATTCTGGTGTACTCCGCTTCGGAGGAGGAGCACGCCGAGCACCTGAGGATCGTGTTGCAGACCTTGCGAGAGCACCAGTTGTATGCCAAGCTTAGTAAGTGTGAGTTTTGGCTACAACAGGTTCACTTTTTGGCACGTGATCTCAGGTGAGGGAGTTTCTGTGGATCCAGCGAAGGTTGAGGCAGTTTTGCAGTGGGAGTCCCAGATCTGTGTCTGAGATTCGTAGCTTTCTGGGTTTGGCAGGTTACTACCGCAGGTTTGTTCGAGATTTTTCTCAGGTAGCTGCACCCTTGACTCGGTTGACGAGAAAGGGAGTTCAGTTTTGTGGTCGGAGCAGTGTGAGCAGAGTTTCATAGAGTTGAAACGACTGCTTACGTCGGCGCCAGTTCTTGCCTTACCTTCAGGTGAGGAGGGTTTTGAGGTTTGCACAGATGCTTCAGGTGTTGGTTTGGGTGCGGTTCTAATGCAGCAGGGCCGAGTGGTGGCTTATGCGTCTCGCCAGCTTAAGCCCCACGAGGAGAGTTACCCGACCCACGACCTAGAGCTTGCAGCTGTGGTGTTTGCTTTGAGGATTTGGCGTCTTTACCTTTACGGAGTGAGTTTTGTAGTCCGTACCGACCACCAGAGTTTGAGATATGTGTTTTCTCAGAGGGATCTGAATATGAGGCAGCGTCGATGGATGGAATATCTGAAGGACTATGATTTCAGCATTGAGTATAAGCCTGGAAAGGCGAATGTAGCTGCAGATGCCTTGAGTAGGAAAGCACAGATGAGTCATCTGATGCTTAGAGAGTGGCAGTTGTGGCAGTCTGCGGCAGAGGGGTCTTTCAGAGTTTCGTCCAGTCGTCGTCAATGTGTGTTGGGCAGTTTGTTAACAGCTCCCGCTGTTGTGAGACAGGTTGCTGAGGCCTCAGTCAGATCCCGAGTTGCACAGTGTGTTACTTCTTCCAGAGGTTGAGCTCTGCGAGGACGGGACTGTTAGATTCCGAGATAGACTCTATGTTCCTGTTGAGGAGTCTATCAGGAGAGTTGTGTTGCAGGAGGCACATGGTTCCAGGTACTCTATTCATCCAGGGGCGACCAAGATGTATCACAGGTTGAGACGTCAGTTTTGGTGGCATGGGATGAAGAGAGACATAGCGGCTTTTGTTGCTAGGTGTTTGGTCTGTCAGCAGGTGAAGGCCGAACATCAGCGTCCAGGAGGACTTGTGCAGCCGTTAGAGATTCCGATGTGGAAGTGGGACCACGTGACGACTGACTTTGTTTGTGGTTTGCCGAGGACAGCTGGAGGTTTTGATAGCATTTGGGTTCTTGTGGACAAATTGACGAAGACTGCCAGATTCTTGCCTGTCAGGACTAGTTGGGGTGTGAGTAGGTTGGCTGCGTTGTACGTAGAGCGGATTGTTCCTTGCATGGAGTGCCGATCTCTATTGTGTCAGACAGAGATCCTCGCTTCACTTCTGGGTTCTGGCGCAGTTTCCAGAGAGCTTTGGGGACAGAGTTGGCTTTTAGTTCCGCCTACCACCCTCAGTCAGACGGTCAGTCAGAGCGGACTATCCAGACTTTAGAGGACATGCTTAGAGCTTGTTGCCTGGAGTGGCAGGGGTCATGGACAGTTCACTTGCCGTTAGTCGAGTTTGCATATAATAATAGCTATCACTCTAGTATCGGTTTGGCACCATATGAGGCTTTGTATGGACGACCGTGTCGCACTCCTCTTGACTGGTTTGAGATTGGCGAACGAGTTGTCACGGGGCCGGAGTTGGTTCAGCAGCAGTTGAGGTAGTTCAGCTTGTGAGACAGAGGCTTCAGTCAGCTCAGAGTCGGCAGAAGAGTTATGCAGATCAGCGTAGACGACCGCTCGAGTTTCAGGTGGAGACCAGGTGTTTTTTCGTGTGTCTCCTATGAAGGGAGTGGTGAGGTTCGGTAAGCGTGGAAAGTTGAGTCCTCGCTTTATTGGGCCTTTCACCATTTTTGAGCGTGTCGGAGGTTTGGCGTACAGACTTGAGCTTCCGTCAGAGTTGGCAGCAGTGCACGATGTGTTTCACGTGTCGATGCTTCGGAGTATCCTTTCGACGTATCTCACACGTTCTGCAGAGTGCAGAGTGGTCTGAGGTGACTCCAGTGTTGACTGTACCGAGTTTCCGTTGCACATTGAGGATCGCCGAGTTCAAAGGTTGAGGAACAAGGCTATCCCTTTAGTTCGTGTTGCGTGGCAGCGACACTCCGGTGGTGAGTCGACATGGGATCGGGAGGACGAAATGCGCGAGCAGTTTCCGTACCTCTTTGGTGAGTCTTCTTTCCTTATGTTGTTTGAATTTTGAGGGCAAAATTCCTTAAGGGGGAGAGTTGTAAGGTCTCGGGTTCTTTATTGGATCCTTTGGGTCTGTAGTGGTTCTGTGAGGTTGACGGCCATAGCTTTCCGTTGAGTCAGAGTCAGCGTCCAGCGATGTGGACGTCTGAGCTTGAACTCAACGACAGAGATCTGGACGTCAGTTTGTAGGCGGTTCAGTTGGCGGCCAGAGATGTTGACGTCGACTAACCAGTCCTGTTGAAATAGGCAGCCCGAGAGCAGAACCTACCTTTCTCTTTTCCTCTCCTTCCTCCACCTTTGCTTTTCTTGATTCCTGCAGCTTCTGTTGAGTGATTTGAGCTCGTGGGAAGCCCCTGGATCGTGTGGCGTTGTGTGATCGGGCGGAAACGCGAGGTTTTGGCGTGATTCGCGCGGAGTCTTCGTGGAGATCCGGCGCGATTGGTGGCTGTTTGGGGATTGTTTGAGCTTCTGAGGTAGGGACTTAACCCCAATAACCCTCCCCAGCAAACTAGCATGCCCAATTAAGTGAATTGAATGCAATTTATGGTTTAGGGTTTGGGTTATATCATGCTGGAATTTGGGTAAATTAGACAATCTAGGTGTTAGACTGTTTAGTTTAGATGTTCTGGTAGTGTAATTGATGAGAGGAAGTGTTTCCCTCCATCAGTCGGAGTTTGGTTTGAGTGTTCTGCCCATTGGAACTGATTCGGTCATTTCTGGGTATGGGAGACTGAAGATATCAACGTCCACATCTGTTGACGTTGAGATCTTCAGGAATGAGTTAAACGACAAGGTCGATTGCTGTTTAGTTCCGTTAACGACATGAGGGTTGTCGTTTACCCCATGTTGGCGGCAATCGATGTGGCCGTTTATATCCTGTCTCCCAGCAGACTTGAGTTGTGTGTTTAGAGGCGATTGACATGTGATGTCCGCCCTAATAGCACTTGTGGGCCAGGCTTAGAGTGTGACTTGCCTGTGCATTGGTAGTTGTTTGTGGCACGAGGTGTTTACTTACTGTACGGGTTTCAGACGTTGAGTGTGTTCCGTCTGTTGTACGCGCGTTGCGTTACCGTGTACCCGTTTCTGTTGTGTTTACCTAGGCGTGGGTGCGACTCCGTCTAGACGACTAGCGTGTGGTTGTCCTCCGCTAGTGAGCCGGGACATCGAGTGCGACTCTATCCTGTGCGTACTCCTTGTGGTGGTTTTGAGCCGGTCTCCGTGGAGCCCCTTCTCTACCGCTAGGGTCAAGCGTAGGGGAAAAACCGGTCGTGGACCAGACGCGAGAGAGAGCGTCTGTAGTGTGCACACGTGGCTGGGGTTGAGAGCCTCTGTGGTGACGGGACGCCGAGCCGCAGACCCTAGCTGAGTCCTACTTGCTGTGTGTGTGAGTGTGTGTTACTGAGCCGCGTGGTTTACAGTTTTGTGTTGTGGGCGACATTACTTACTTACATTTTTACTTAGCACTTTAGTACTGTTGCCCGTGGGTTTACTTTTCCCTACTGGTCTCTTTCTTGAGACTCACTCCCTTCCCTTTCAGGTGGGTCTTCGTCGACTCCCGTTCAGGCGAGTCTAGCCACTCCGGTGTTGGTGCTCCCTAGCTGCAGTGAGTAGTACCTTTTTGTTGTACTTCTGTACTCTGTACTTTACTCAGACTCTGAGGTTGTATATGATATGTTCATAGTGGAATTTTACTGCTTTGCATGGTGTGTATCTTCTTACATATAGTCTCCTCGGACTCTTACTTCCTACCCTTCCGAGCTTGTCTCGTGGGTTAGCGGGTCAGAATTCGGGTTACTGGTTGTTACTGGTAATGCGGATTCTGGTCGTTACATTAATTCTCATTTGATGATATCCCATCTAAGTCAATTAGAAAAGTATTTGGCTCCTGTATTTGATCAAATAATTCATCAACATGCGACAGAGGGTATTTGTTCTTGATAGTCAGCTGTTCACTGCCGTATTCAATGCTAATCTCATGGACCGTCCTTCTTCTTGACAACAGCATAGGTCTCCCCAAGGAGAAGTACTTGGTCTGATAAAATCCTCTTTATTAGCAACTCCATTAATTGCTCTTCATTCTTTCAATTCAGCAGGAGAC
>CM024763.1:30607871-30693902 GCA_014218235.1 Colocasia esculenta | reverse complement strand
GCATGCACAGACCCTCAAAAGGGCCGTTGCCCAACCAAGGCATGCACGAACGGCTAGAACCTCATAATACCACTGGACAGTACGGAAACCCGTCGCTCTAATAATAATCGATTGACTGCCAGTCAATCGATTATTAGACAAATGCGACCCTCCTAGCAGCACTGCCAGGACACAGCCATGAAGGTGTCACCTTCGGTCGCTGAACGCAGGGAGGTAACCTGCTGCGTTCCCTACCAGAAGATTCTAAGGGAAAAGCCTACCCTGGGGCACACGTCGACACACAACCGGGCCCACGGAAGCACTTGAGGCAACACAGGTACTTTTGCGACCCCCAAGGCCATCGCGACACCATCGCGACGGGGAAGGGCATCGCGACAGCCTTGTCGCGACCGGGCAAAGCGTCGCGACAGCAAACTCTGTCGCAACTAAGAAACGCATCGCATTTGTTCTTTTCTTTTCTTTCAATTCATTTCACAATTACTCTGTTCTGTCGATTCCATTAGCTTTCCTTACCTTTCAATTGTAGGCGATTCTACCTTGCCAATAGCGCTTTATCTCCTTGGACTGAACCTACTTTGACATTTTCTAGGCTATGTTTGCAACATTTCTTTTCGGGCCATTCTCTCTGCTCAAATCCTTTCATTTTATTCCACTACCTTCGGATGTTCTTTCGTGCTAAACCTTGCTTAAATTCTCAAGTTTCTTAATGTCATTCCATTACTCACTTGTCATTGCTAGCCATTATCCTGCTTCATCTGCATTCACATACTTAACTGTCTGACCTGTGGGTTGCGGTCCCACCACGCTTCCGCTGCGCCACTCTGATATACAAAATATTTGACAAAATATTTCATAATTTCTGCTTCCATTACTATTCACAATTGCTACGCACTTTCATCATTATTCTGATTCTCGTTAATTTCAATACAGATTACTCTACTTGCTCAATCAATACTAGAAAACAATATCAAAATTTTCAAACTGCTTTCATCTTTGTGGCGCTGCATTCTTATTTCAAGAAAATTACGCTGCTTAGCTGACTTTACGCACATTAACTTTATTTTAATCGGATAAGATGGCACCTTAAATCGTTCACTGTTTATCTGATTGCACTCTTTTCTTTCTATACCTGATGATTTCAATTTCCATTCAGCCATGCTCAGATATGCACATTATTCCTTAACTGTCCTGCCTTTTATTCTTATATCAAATTTTAAAATATTGCCTCGAGAAAACACTTCTGTTTAAACTAACCAACTTTCTGTATGCTGCCATGCAAACTCTTACTGATCACTTCCTCAGTCCTTTAGTTACATCTGTTCCATAATCTATCATACTCTTTCTTTTCCAAATTAATAATCTGCCAGCTGTACCTGCCATGTATCCTTCTCATTATTCTATTACTTAGCTATTCGTCCTGTACTGTACCATTCACACAACAGTTCATACAAACACTCTTTATTGACGACTGCCAAAGCTATAATTTGAAGTCAATCTCTTTAAATATCACAACTAGCTCTGCCTGATTTCTCTATACCACTTAGCTTAATATTGCTCAATGGCTTCTTAGCTAATTCATTTCTTTTCATTCTGACCCACATAACCCTATCTTACTCTGAACATTCTTAATTTTAGCTTCAATCTTTTTCAAACACAAGCTTTACCTTTTCTCTGTTCAAACTATTATCAATTGCTAATGGACAATAACCTTATCTGTAACACTGTATTCCTTAACGAATGAATCTATGCAACAATTCTCATAAACTGTTACTTGCCAAACTAATATCTTTCTTACAGAGTTGTCAGAAAAGTCCACTATGCACTGATCTTCTTTTACCCTCTCTTTGCTTAACTGACCACCTCTGCTCAAACCTCTAATTATCAAAACACCTTTATCCTTATCAGACAATCATAATTCCTTGCTCTTCTGTCTATGCACACTTCATTTGAAGTCAACCTGTCTCGCTTAATCATTCTCAACTTGCTAGAGCATTAATCACATTATTACTCAAGTACTTGTCAATTCTTACTAACACAAATCTCAAACAATACCTCTGCCAAGATCCTCATTTGCAACTTATCATACACACACTATTCCTTACTAATAACATTCTGCTGATCTGGCGCAGTAACACCCTATATCTGTCTCTGATAACTCTGTACTTTACTAACATATATCAGGCATATCCCTCTCAGGGCACTACTTTACCTTTCTCCTCTAATCTCTGCAACTGAAAAACCTTTAAAGACTATACTTTAACTGCACTAGTGCCAGGGTGCTACCACACAACTTATGCCATTATGCACGCTGTGGCTCAACAACTGCTCACAGCTACCAATTTAACAAACAAAAACACACGGTTTACGTGCCAAAAGCTCACGTAAAAACTACTTTATATCACACAAAACCGCAGACTTACTACCAGCAGTGGACATTAATCCATGTATTGGGACATTGTAACTCCAATGTCTTTTCATATTCTAACTGGACCAAGCTCTGATACCAACTATGACGGCCCTGGATATTTATGCCCATTAAGGCTCCATATCCAGATCCGCCTCCCGCGAACAGACGGAAGTCTGCAAGGGATATCTCACACTGGTGTCCAGTAAGAATATAAAAGACAACTACACAGTATAAGACACAAGAAAGTACATGCGCTCATACCTGCATATAACAGTTTACAACTGTCCCATTACATTATTACATGTCCAATTAAAAAGTACAACTACCTGGGGCATACCCCGAGGGAGCACGAGCTCACACAACACTAACTACTACACTACTGCTGGTGGTACAAGTTTGCCACAATGCCGTTGCAAGCCAAACACACGGCAAGCCCTGAAAAGAACTGTAGGGAAGTGAGCCTCAACAAGTCACAGGCTCAGTAGGGGCTACCCAGAACAACAACAAACTACGGACACCTCAACCCCAGAGGGTCTCATTGGCAATGCCAATAGCCAAACCATTTCATGCTCACAACAATTGAATTTAAACTACAATTAAATATAAACACATTAACTATTCACAATTTCGGAAAGTAAGAGGGAACAACAGGACTAGCTCCACACCACTAGTCCGCTCAACAACAGTAACGCCTAGGCCTCAAGCCTCACAGGCAAACCATAGTAAGAACTGGTCGCCCACGCTTTAAGCCACACAAGCAAGTCACTGCCTAGGCTGCAAGCTTCCCAGGCGAACCTCAACCTCGTGGGTAATAGGACAGCCAACCAAGTGCTGGTCCATTAAACCTCAAACCATGATATATCAGAAGCTACACACAGAATGGGAGGGCTGGCTACAACGGCCAATCCTTCACATACGAGAACCATGTATGGAAGCTTACCCGAGGAAGGGTAAAGCACATTGAGTGGAAGGTCACACACTCGACCTCCACGAGACACAGTTGTTGCCCAGTTGACGAGCCCAGAGGGGGGGGGTGAATGGGTCTTTAAAAATTAATCTTGAAGATACCTGTAACTAAAAAGATTCACACAAACGTTCTTCGAAGTAGGTTAGTGACTGTTAGTTTAAATATCAAACACACAAAAAAGACAATCACACAACACACAGTTATCCTGGTTCGGACCTCCTTTCCTTAGGAGTCCTACGTCCAGTCCCTGAGCAACAACTCAGGATTTCACTACTAAGGTACAGTCCCCCAAGGACGGTACAACACCCAGCTCAACTGGTCTTCCTTCACACCCGAAGGAATGGCAACACCCTGGATACCCCACTAGGTCTTCCTTCACAACCGAAGGGAACAAACCCTGGATACCACCAGGTCTTCCTTCACAACCGAAGGGAACAACACCCTGGATACCACCAGGTCTTCCTTCATAACTGAAGGGAATAGCAACACCCTGGATACCACCAGGTCTTCCTTCACAACCGAAGGGAACAACACAAAGAGAATGAATGAAATTCAAGCCCCTAGATCAAGCTTTTTGACAAGCAAGGATCTGAAGCAACTAGAACTGAGAGCAAAGATCTAAACAAGGCACACTCTCAGAACTACACGGGCTCTCTCAAGATTTTCACAAACTAGTGGAGAGCAAAGAGAAAAAACTAAGTGGAATAAGGTTCTTGGCTCTGGACTTCTTCAGAAGAATTTGAATGCTTGAATACGCGATCTATTTCTTCTGTTCTTCTGACTTGTATTTATATCTTCAATTTGAAATCTAGACGTTGAAGTGTCCGTTGTCTCTCTTTTGAGTAGTCGTTAGACTGAATGACACCTGGAGTCTTGGAAGCTTCCAGTCAACAGCCTTTTGATCACTTGAGCACGCAAAGAGATGAGATCTTCAGAAATATCCTTGGCTTCTATTTTGTTTAACGTTGTACCATGAAGCTAGATCAGAGGTCTGCACAAATGTCAATCTCAAATAGCAGACAGCTAAGCTGTCTCTGATGTCAGTCAACGTCAGTAGCAATAGACATGAAAATAGTAATGCCAAATAGCTTAAGTCTAAAAGACGTAATCAGAGTAAGCACGATAAAGGATGATATTGTCTGCATGCATGCAGAGATACGTTCAGATCTCATAAATGCAGAAGCGTCAGAGAGATGTCTACGTGGACTTTGACTAGTCAACGCTTTTAAGATGAATAAGATATCAAGATATGAATCGATGGCTATATGACTTATGAAATCGTTATGAATACTAACAAGTCATTATAGAGAGAAAATCGTTATGAACACTTATCAAGTCGTTATGAACACTTATCAAGTCGTTATGAACTCTAAAGAAATCGTTGTGGCGAGCAAGTCGTTGCGAGTTCTAAATAAGTCGTTATGAATACTTATAGAATCGTTACGGCGAGCAAGTCGTTGCAAGTTCTAAAGAGTCTTTATGGTCATTATAGAATCGTTGTGACGAGCAAGTCGTTACGGGCTCTAAAGAAATCATTATGGTAACTTATAGAGTCGTTGTGATGAGCAAGTCGTTACGGGCTCTAAAGAAATCGTTACGGTAACTTATAGAGTCGTTGTGACGAGCAAGTCGTTACAGGCTCTAAAGAAATCGTTACGGTAACTTATAGAGTCGTTGTGACGAGCAAGTCGTTACGGGCTCTAAGGAAATCGTTATAGTAACTTATAGAGTCGTTGTGATGAGCAAGTCATTACGAGCTCTAAAGAAATCGTTACGGTAACTTATAGAGTCGTTGTGACGAGCAAGTCGTTACGAGCTCTAAAGAAATCGTTATGGTAACTTATAGAGTCGTTGTGATTACTTACAGAATCGTTATGGCATCGACTTGTTTGAAATAACATGACTTTTTAGTCTTATAAGGAATCGTTATGATCTTCAACAGAAATCGATATGGACTTAGAGAAATATCATGTTGAAAAGATTAAAGCTTTAAAGAAGTAATGCATACTTTTGTTGGCTTGTTTGACCTTGGTATTTTCTTGTACTTAAGACTTATGAGATATTCATTAGATATAATGATAAACTCTTGTTTGGTTTTGTTAATCATCAAAATATATATATATATATAAATATATTAATTAAAATTACATGGGGACAGACTGATCATCAATCTCCCCCTTTTTGGTGATGACAAAACTGAACAATAAGCATGGATGAAAAAATATCTGAAATCAGTCTGATGGTATGACATGCTAATTTTCTTTCAAAAAAAAATATTGTATTTTAGACATGCTAATTTTCTTTAAAAAATTATTGTATTTCAGACATGCTAATTTTTCCCCCTTTTTGTCATTGAGCAAAAAGACAATCTTCGACAAAGAAAGAAGAGAGAAAGAGAATAGAAGTACACAAAGAAGGTCATTTCATTAACTTTGTGGAGGTACTGGTAAATAGAAGGCAGGAGACAGAAGAGAGGCAAAATGGGAGATGGTTTCCCATGCCTGTGCTTCCTGCTCTTCAAAATGAGTTTTGAAGACTCCGAAGGATATAGAGTAGGATGGTCCCATGATGGAAGCCATCCTTTTGAGATGAAGATCTAGGTGCTGATAGAGAAGATCAGCATATGCATTCTTGTCCAAGCTCATCTTGAGGAAACGACGAGTCTCAAAGCTGGCACAATTGAGGAATTGGTCCATGGTCACAGGATAGTGATTGTGGTTGTCTCTGAGAGCCTTGTGCATAGCCACATACACTTTGTATCTTTCCTCCCAGACTTTGAAGGGGTCATCAACAAGATGAATGGAGTTCATATCTAGGAAAGTAGCTGGAGAAATGGCTGGTTTGCCTTCCCTAGCCTGAGCTTCATTGATTTCAAAAACTGCTGAGCTGACAAGGGGTAGAACTTAGACCATTCAGAAGATGTCAGCCTTTCACATTCAGACAGAATAGGGGCTAGAACTTCAGCACTTACATGCCCCTGGTGATA
This sequence comes from Colocasia esculenta, assembly GCA_014218235.1. Classification (NCBI taxonomy): domain Eukaryota; kingdom Viridiplantae; phylum Streptophyta; class Magnoliopsida; order Alismatales; family Araceae; genus Colocasia; species Colocasia esculenta. The sequence goes on along the minus strand of CM024763.1, from coordinate 30,687,542 downwards.
TTCCCTAAATAGGAATCTAGGAAAAGCAACCAGGCAGCCTTTCTATACTTGATTCTACCATTACTCTGGCACAACGTTCAAAGATGATGGATCCTACAGAGGACTCCATGACTAAAAGTGAATTTGAGGAAGGGCTATTCTTCAGGCACTTGAAGGGTAGCAAAATCTACCTGAACATCTGAAGTTTGAGAGAGATATCGGAGTCAGAGCTGAAATGGCCCTTTTGAACTGACTGAGCTGAACCTCTGGAAGTCTATGATATATCTATAGTTGTTTGAATAGCATGAAATGCATGATCATTTGATTTCCTTTTGAACGAAGGGTGCCCAAAGTTCTTGGTGATACATTCTGAACCACTCAGACAAGGTCAGGGAGTGGTCCCTTGGAGGAAATCTGGCAGATTTGGCAGAATGAATTTCTTTAGGAGATCCTTGTGACCTTTGCCCATTGATCTTCAGTTTTGGAGTGGGCGAGAGAGAATATTTTGGACTTTTCGGATTTGGAAAGAGAAGTATAGGGTAGAATGGTGTTCAAATAATCTGAAAGATTTTGAAAAGGAAGGTTAATGATGGTGGCAAGAACAACTTTGAAAGGTATTCCCTATACAGTGGGTTATGTTTGTTGTCCACTGTGAGAGAAAACACAAAGGTGGGTATTTGGGTTTAGAGGAAAGGGAGGAAGTAGAAGTGAGTTTCCTCTTCTTGGGGCAGGACTAGAAGGGTCTGCCCTGTGAATGTGCTCCAACCTTCAGCACAGACATGAGGATCCCTTCCTCAAACTCATCATTTATTTGTTCCATAAAGGGAGAGTTAAGTTGGGCTCTTTCATGTATGATAGTGATGAAAGAGGGGGAGGAGTAGGATGAAGAAAAGAGTGGGAAGTAGTAGGGAGGTCATCAACTGGTCCATGGGAGGGACCAGAGGAGGAGGAGGATGCTCCAGCTGAGGATGCTGGAGTGGCCTCAAGTATAGGAGAAGGAGAGGAATGGAAGTAGAGGAGGCAGGAGATGAGGTGGACTGAAATGGTGTAGGAGAAGAAATTGGTCTAGATTGAGGCTTCTTGAATGTTTGAGGAGCAGGAGGTGCTGTAGGAGCTGAGGGTGGAGTGGAGGAATAGGTGTGTGAGAGGGAGAAGAGGGAGCTGGGGGCTTGGGTGCCAAGAACTCTTCTGCCTCTATCTGCACAGACTCACTCTCCAATGGCCCTGATGGCCTGACCCTTGCTCAGATGCCCTGGAGGCCCTTCAACCTGATCAGCTGGCCCTGTTGGCCCTACCTCTTCTGGTGCTGCTACTGCTTCTGGTGCTGCTGCTACTTCAGGCGCTGCTGCTTCAGGCGCTGCTGCGCTTCAGGTGCTGGCCCTGATGGCCCAGACACATTTTCTCCAGGCTCTTGAGCTTTTGGAGGAGGAGGAGCTTGACTCCAACTGCCTTGATAATATCTGAGAGCATGCCTTTCATGCTACTCATCTCCTTATTAAACCATTTCATAGCATTTCTGATTTGACCTAACTCTTTGTTGGCTGAGGCTTGGCTCAGAAATATAGAATTTACATCTGACTGGAGAGTACATAATAGCTCACCTTGCACATTCAGCCTTTCAATCACTGGCTTCAAATTTATAAACATTTTCTGTTTGACCTGCCTCTCAAAAGGTGTATCAGCCAGGAGAGGAACTTCAGAGGCAACTTCTTTTCCTTTCTGCTTGCCTTCTTTGCTGGAGGAGGTTGATCATTATCTGAGCTCGAAGAGCTTGCAATCTCTACTTCTCTGTCATCCAAATTTGAAATCTTTATGCCTTTCCTCCTGACCATCAACAACTGGAGTTGTTTCTGCTGAACCTTTGATAGCTCCCCCTCAATAGGAGCATCTTCTCATTTGATACTGCTCCCCTGAATGGGAGCATCTGCCATCACAGAGTCACCCTGAACAGCTGGGTGCTCTAGCTCTACTGGAATATCTTCCATTGCCACAATATGGCCTGATGCCACTGCCTCTTCAGCAACTTCGCCACTATTTTCTGGACACTAGTGGTGAAGGAATAAATCAATAATAATATCTAAGAGAATAGATGCAACAATAGTGAGGGTAGTGGGTCTCAACTGAAACAATATCCTCTGGGAGAATATCCTCAATTCTCATTCTGCAAAATTTACAGCTAATTCTTCTGGAAATTCTGAAGTTGCTACTGATACTCTTTCTTCTTCTACTGCAATTTCAGGTGAACTTCTGCTATAGAGGGGCCTGATGATTCTGCTGCTCCAACTGCTGGAGCTGAAACTGACTCCACTGGCAATTCTCGAATCATATCCGCTGATCCCATCTCCTAATGAACAACTGAGGTGTCGACGATGATGGCTTCACCTTCAGCAACTGAAGCCTTGAACCAGACACCATTTTCCACAGAGAAGCCACTCTTCTTTAGGTTCCTGGACCTGATTGCTTGGCCCATTTTCTCTACAACTGCCTAGAAAGATCAACACCGAAGTGTTGAAGATCGTGATAAGTAGGTGGGCATATGGCAGGGACACATTTAACTTACTCTTGGTGTCCCAAATATGATCTCTGGCAAATTTCATTCTATACATCATCACTGCGGCCATATTTATCTCCTTATTTTGAATGGCCCAGTACATCATGTCAGAGTCGGCCTTTGTGCAAGAAGAAAATGTTACACTTCTGGGAACTAAGATTTGAAAGACAATAAAATGAAGGAGGCGGTTGAAAGCAGATAGTTGATTTATATCAAGCTTGCCGTCCCTTAGCTTGAAGCCCGGCCCTACAATTCCCAAACCTTTCACTTGGGCGTCCACAGTGGTACCCCACTAAACCCGGAAGTCTTCACATCAAACAACATCTTCAGCAACTCAGGGTCTATTCCAATCAGGGTCCCTTTACTGAAGAAACTAGGGACCCATCTTCCTCTATTCTCATACAAACGAAGAATGCTTTACCAGGTCCGGATAACTAACCTCCGAAAAGGTGGTGACTCCCGTCCACTGCATCTGATTGATCAAGTCTGCCACGCTGCTCATTCCATTTTCTTCAGATTAGCACATCGACTTCTTTATTGCCACAGAGCTTCGTCTTCACAAAGGTAAACCTCTCCTACTGCTCAGGAATGAGAAACTCGGCGCTGTAGCCACCCAAACGGCCGGCGATGACTGGTGCGGCCATGGATTCAGGTGGAAAGTCTCTAGAGGGTTGAAACGAAGGAGAAGAGAAGGAATCCTCAAGAAATTTTGCGGGAAGGAGGAGAAAGGTTCAAATTTGCAGAAGGTTGAGATATGAGTTGTTAGGGCATCGGCTCATGCGACAGGATGAAAAGGGGAAAAGGTAGACGATGAGATACGAATCGTTCTGTCGTTGATTTTATGAATAAATTAATGCGTTGTGGAAAGTGAGGCGCCAAAAGGCAGCAGAAGAAGACAAAAGAGTTGACTATTCAAACCGACTTCAATGAGAGAGCGGTTACAAAGGATAATTTGAATTTCTTTTGCTTAAAGCCATGGAGGGAAAAATTGCTTAATTCTGAAATTTAAGTGCCAGTTGTAAACAAAAACTTTTTCACAAATTGCACATGCCTAATTCCGTTCTAAGAGATGTGAATCTCTCATCGGGTAAGGCTTTTGTGAAAATGTCTGCTAACTGACCATTTGTATCAATAAAAGATATTTCAATATTACCATTTGCTACATGATCACGAATAAAATGATATCTAACCTCAATATGCTGGTCCTTGAATGTTGAACTGGATTCTTGGTGACATTTATGGCACTGGTGTTGTCGCACAATAGTGGGATGGATTTGATGTTTAATCCGAAATCTTCAAGTTGTTGCTTTATCCATAAGAGTTGTGTACAACAATTCCAGCAGCTACGTACTCAGCTTCAGCAGTTGATAGTGCTACTGAATTTTGTTTCTTTGAAGACCAATATATTAAACATCGTGCAAGAAATTGACAACAACCACTGGTGCTTTTTCTATCTAATTTGCATCCAGCATAGTCAGCATCAGAGTAACCTACTAAGTTAATTTCATAATGTTTTGGATACCATAGACCTAAGTCATGAGATCTTGATAAATATCTAATATTCTTTTCACAGAAATTAAATGTGATTCTTTAGGATCTGCTTGATACCTAGCACACATGCATACACTAAATAAAATATCAGGTCTACTAGCTGTTAAATAAAGGAGTGAACCTATCAACCTCTGTAGATCTTTTGATCTACTTCTTACCATCTTTGTCACTGTCCATTCTGTTGATGTACTCATTGGTGTTGATAGGGGCTTGGTATTTTCGAATCCAAATTTCTTTAAGAGTTCTTTTGTACTTTGCTTGACAGATGTGAGTTCCTTCCTTTCCTTGTTTGATTTGTAGTCCAGGAAGTAATTAAGTTTCCCTTCATGCTCATTTCAAATTCTCCCTGCATCAACTTTTCAAAATACTTGCAAAGGGATTCATCAGTAGACCCAAAGATAATATCATCTACATAAATTGGACTAGTAGAATGAATGTTTGACCTTTGACTTTATGAAAAAAAGTACTATCTACTTGACCTCTACTGAAACCATGGTTAAAAGAAAAGAACTAAGCCTTTCATACCAGGCTCTAAGTGCTTGCTTTAAACCATATAATGTCTTGTGAAGTTTGAAAATATGATTAGAAATTCTGTGTCCAAAACCCGGGGGTTGTTCCACATAAACTTCCTCTTTATAAAACCATTTAAAAAAGCGGATTTAACATCCATTTGAAATAATGTTAAATTCAAAGCAGATGATGATGAAGTAATATTCTAATGGCTCAAGTCTAGCTACAGGTGCATAGGTTTCATCGAAATCTATGCCTTCCTCTTGAGAATAGCCTTGAGCTACCAATCTGGCCTTGTTTCTTAAGATTGCACCAGTTCATCTATTTATTTCTGAACACCCATTTGGTGCCAATGAATGGTCTGATGGTCTAGGAACAAGTGACCATACTTGGTTTATCTTGAATTGATTTAATTCATCTTGCATGGCTACTATCCAAGATTCATCAGAAAGAGCTTCATTGACTGTCCTAGGCTCTATTTAAGAAACAAAAGCTAGTAATCACAAGGAATAACATTACCTCTTGTTCTTACCCCTATGGATGGATCACCAATAATATTCTCAAGTGGGTGATCTTTCTTGTATCTCCACTCCTTTGGAAGATTTTCATGAGTAGTTCTTCTTGTGAAGGTCTTCCAGAGGTGGATCATCCTTATCCTCAATTGATGAGTTTTTTAGTTTCTTGGACAGTTCATCTGTTTCTCATTATCACTATCTACTTCCTTTCTCAAGGAAGGGTTAGTTTCATCAAATAATATGTACAGACTGTTCAATCAATAAAGTACGTTTTTAAATACTCTATAGCCTTTGGGTTTAGAGGTGTACCCCATAAAGATGCCTTCATCTGATTTGGCATCCAACTTACCAATGTCCCTTTTTCATTGTTGTGAATGAAGCAAGTACATCCAAAGTCCTGAAGTGGCTGGTCTTTGGCTTCTTCCCTTTGAACAGTTCATATGCAGTCTTCTTCAGGATTGGCCTGATCATTACTCGGTGATAATGTAGCTTGCTGTGTTGACTGCTTCAACCCAGAAGTATCTTGGCAGATCATATTCTGAGAGCATAGTTCTTGCCATATCTAATAGGGTTCTATTCTCTTTCAGCGATACCATTTTGCTGTGGTGTTCTTGGTGCTGAGAAATTATGCTCAATTCCCTGATCATCACAAAATCTAGCAAACTTTCATTCTGAAATTCACCACCATGATCTGATCTGATAGACACAATGCTGAACTTCTGATTTTCCTGAACTTTCTTACTGAAGCTGACGAAGTTTCAAAAGTGTCATCTTTATGCTCTAGGAATGATACCCATGTGAATCTTGAGTAGGCATCAACTATGACGAATCCAAATTCTTTCCTCCAAGACTGGTAGTCCTCGTTGGCCCAAATAGATCCATATGAAGGAGCTCTAAGGGTTTGAGGTGGTCACCCACGTCTTTGACTTGAAGGAGCCTTTGGTATGCTTTCCCTTAGCAAGGTTTACATACCCATCCAATTTTGTACTAACCTAGGTAGACCTTCCACAAGATTCTTCTTCAGCAATTTTCTCATGCCATCTATGCTGCAATGTCCTAGTCGTCTGTGCCATAATTCAGTAGATTTATCTTTATTTGCTGCCAGACAAACATTCTGAACCTTGAGTTCTTCAAGATAGAGCACATACAAATTCTTTTCTCTATTTGCTTCAAAGATGACTGCTCCATCCTTCAGTATGCTGCACTTTGACTCTTGAAACTTGATCCGATGGCCTCTGTCACTAGCTGGCTGATGCTAATGAGATTGTGCTTCAATCCCTTGACTAATAATACATCTTCTATGACAGTTTTTCCTTTGTTATTCACAGAGCCACTGCCTATCACTGTTCCTTTTCCATTATCTCCATAAGTGATTGTTTCTTCAGCTTGGAGATGAGAGAATAACTTCTGGTTTCCTGACATGTGCCTTGAGCACCGCTATCCAAATACCATTTGGATGCTCGAGAGATGTCCTGATAAAAACATCAAGTTTTAGGTACCAAATCTTTTGGGTCCTGATGGGTTAGTATCATTTATTTTGCCTTTTATTATCCATTTATGTCTGTTGGCATGTCGTTATGATATGTCCTAACTTGTTGTCGTGACTACAGCATGATAATTTGGTTAATTTTTCTATATATCTGATCAGCTTTGTATGTTGTATCTTGTTCAAGTACAAATTTGGTGTTGGATATGTTTTAGGATAAATTATGGTTTCTTCATTATCTGGGGGTGTATTCCTAATCCATTTTTCTTCTTACCTGATCTTCTAGCACCTTTTAATATGAGGGAGTTTTTACCATTAGTGAATTTTTCTAATGTGCTAGATAACTGTATATTTTCTTCTGTTAGTATTTTGATTTCAGTTTTCAGTTCATCTGAACTTACTTGTTTCTCTAATTTAGTTATTTGTTCATTCTTAGCTTTTAGGTCTTCACATAACAGTTATTTCTTCTTTTAGTTCAGTTATTGACTTTCTAATTGTTCATTTTCTGATTTTAGATCTGAGTTTCTATTTTCTATACAGACTATGTTTTTCTTGCATACTTTTAATAATTTGGTTACTTCTTTATATTTTTCATACAGTTCGTTGAAAGCCTCTTCTAAACTATCGGAGTCTGAATCATTGCATGAATCAAAAGAGGAGTCAGAAGTTACCTTATCTTCAGTATTTGCCATGAAGCCAGTTGGCTTTTCTTCATCGCTGCAGGAGCTGACTCACTGTCCGAGTCGCTACTGTTTTCCCATGCTGCTGCCATCGCTTCTTTTTGTACTTTCTGAACTTCTTGGAGCTGTCTTTCTTCTGAACTCCGGCTTTTTAAATTTTGGACACTCAGCTTTAATGTGTCTGGCTTCTTACATTCATAATAGATGAGTTCTCATTTCTTCTTCTTCCATCTGGGCTTCTTAAGTCCTTGTTCCTTTTGAAGTGCCTTCTACCAGATTGGAATTTCTTCTTTTTAGCTAAAATTCGCTGCAATTTTCTAGACAGCATTGGTCCTCATTCTCGTTGTCTGCATCACTTTCACTTTCAGCTGAACTTGCATCTGGTGAATCTTCTTCAGCTTTTAAGGCGTTGGAGTGTTCTTTCTTCTAGAGGACTCTCCTAGCCTTTCCATGTTGATCTCATGGGTCATGAGGGACCCAATGAGCTTTTCTACAGACATTCTCTTCAGGTCATTAGCTTCTTCTATTGCTGTGACCTTTGGGGTCCATGAGGATGGTAAGGATCTAAGTATCTTCCTCACCATGTCTCCCATCTCATAGGTTTTCCCCAGACTAACTAGTTCATTTGTCATGTCAGTGAACCGGCTGAACATTTGAGTTATGGACTCACCTGACTGCATCTGAAATCTTTCATATTGAGTGACAAGAATGTCGATTCTTGTTTCCTTTACTTTGTCTGTGCCTTCATAAGTAATCCTGAGCTTTTCCCACATTTCATTGAGGATTGTAGGCTGAGACTCTGTTGAACTCCTTCTTACTTAGAGCACAGCATAAGATGCTCTTTGCTTTGCAATTCAAGGAGATCTTCTTTCTGTCATCATCTGTCCATTGAGCTTTCATTTGTGACTAACAGATCACCTTCTTCTACTATGGACCAAATTTGATAGTCGTGGCCTTGTAGAAAGTATTCCATTCTGGTCTTCAGTAAGGATAATCTTCACCATCGAAGAGAGGGGGTCGGTTGACAGACTGACCTTCAAAGTTACCTTGGGCTGCCATGGATCTTTACTCTTCAGATCGTTGGATCCTTCTTTGTCGAAAGATGGCTTTGATACCACTTGTTGCCCAGTTGACGAGCCCAGAGGGGGGGGGGGGGTGAATGGGTCTTTAAAAATTAATCTTGAAGATACCTGTAACAAAAAGATTCACACAAACGTTCTTCGAAGTAGGTTAGTGACTGTTAGTTTAAATATCAAACACACAAGAAGACAATCACACAACACAAGGTTTATCCTGGCTCGGACCTCCTTTCCTTAGGAGTCCTACGTCCAGTCCCTGAGCAACAACTCAGGATTTCACTAACTAAGGTAGAGTCCCCCTAAGGACCGTACAGCACCCAGCTCAGCTGGTCTTCCTTCACACCGAAGGGAATAGCAACACCCTGGATACCCCACCAGGTCTTCCTTCACAACGAAGGGGACAACACCCTGGATACCACCAGTCTTCCTTCACAACCGAAGGGAACAACCACCCTGGATACCACCAGGTCTTCCTTCACAACTGAAGGGAATAGCAACACCCTGGATACCCCAGGTCTTTCCTTCACAACGAAGGGAACAACACAAAGAGAATGAATGAAATTCAAGCCCCTAGATCAAGCTTTTTGACAAGCAAGGATCTGAAGCAACTAGAACTGAGAGCAAGATCTAAACAAGGCACACTCTCAGAACTACACGGGCTCTCTCAAGATTTTCACAAACTAGTGGAGAGCAAAGAGAAAAAACTAAGTGGAATAAGGTTCTTGGCTCTGGACTTCTTCAGAAGAATTTGAATGCTTGAATACGCGATCTATTTCTTCTGTTCTTCTGACTTGTATTTATATCTTCAATTTGAAATCTAGACGTTGAAGTGTCTGTTGTCTCTCTTTGAGTAGTCATTAGATGAATGACACCTGGAGTCTTGGAAGCTTCCAGTCAACAGCCTTTTGATCACTTAAGCACGCAAAGAGATGAGATCTTCAGAAATATCCTTTGGCTTCTATTTTGTTTAACGTTGTACCATGAAGCTAGATCAGAGGTCTGCACAAATGTCAATCTCAAATAGCAGACAGCTAAGCTGTCTCTGATGTCAGTCAACGTCAGTAGCAATAGACATGAAAATAGTAATGCCAAATAGCTAAGTCTAAAAGACGTAATCAGAGTAAGCACGATAAAGGATGATATTGTCTGCATGCATGCAGAGATACGTTCAGATCTCATAAATGCAGAAGCGTTAGAGAGATGTCTACGTGGACTTTGACTAGTCAACGTTTTTAAGATGAATAAGATATCAAGATATGAAATCGATGACTATATGACTTATGAAATCGTATGAATACTAACCAAGTCATTATAGAGAGCAAATCGTTATGAACACTTATCAGTCGTTTGAACTCTAAAGAAATCGTTGTGGCGAGCAAGTCGTTGCGAGTTCTAAAGAAGTCGTTATGAATACTTATAGAATCGTATGGTGAGCAAGTCGTTGCAAGTTCTAAAGAAGTCATTACGGTCACTTATAGAATCATTGTGACGAGCAAGCGTTACGGGCTCTAAAGAATCGTTATGGTAAACTATAGAGTCGTTGGACGAGCAAGTCGTTACGGGCTCTAAAGAAATCGTTACGGTAACTTATAGAGTCATTTTGACGAGCAAGTCGTTACGGGCTCTAAAGAAATCGTTACGGTAACTTATAGAGTCGTTGTGACGAGCAAGTCGTTACGGGCTCTAAAGAAATCGTTACAGTACTTATAGAGTCGTTGTGATGAGCAAGTTGTTACGAGCTCTAAAGAAATCGTTACGGTAACTTATAGAGTCGTTGTGACGAGCAAGTCGTTACGAGCTTTAAAGAAATCGTTACGGTAACTTATAGAGTCGTTGTGATTACTTACAGAATCGTTATGGCATCGACTTGTTTGAAATAACATGACTTTTCAGTCTTATAATGAAATCGTTATGATCTTCAACAGAAATTGATATGGACTTAGAGAAATATCATGTTGAAAAGATTAAAGCTTCAGAGAAGTAATGCATACCTTTTGTTGGCTTGTTTGACCTTGGTATTTTTCCTGTACTTAAGATTTATGAGATATTCATTAGATATAATTGATAAACTCTTATTTGGTTTTGTTAATCATAATATATATATATATATAAATGTAATTAATTAAAATTACATGGGGACAGACTGATCATCAACAGTTCTACGTCAACACCATAAAAAGACTGGTTTACGACGTACCACTACAAAATAGTACCCACACGGGGTACAGGTACCTATTACCACAAGGTACCAGCACGGAAATCGCAAGTAAACCAATGCCGTAACAGGGCACACCATAGCAAGCTAAACCACATTTAGTGAGTCAACACTCACTAACCATAACAAAAATTGTGCCACCACTCGGGCATACCACAAGCTACAATCGCAGTCACAACTGTGCCAACACCTGGGGACACCTCGAACGAGTCAAACCTCGACTACAAGTCATAAACTCACAAACCACAGCCAGTGGCAAAGCACGAGTCAGAAAGGAACGACGCCGCCACACGGGAGCGAACTACTGGCTGATCAGGCCAGTATCCAACCCGGACAACACAACACAAGAACAACCTCTCAGTCTCGCAGTCACAGACGAAAGGTCCAACTGCCGCTCCACGAGAACAAGTCAAACAACTGTGGAGACCAACCAACACCACACCTGCAGACACACAGCTGCAGGTCCATGCCTGGCACCTCTAGGGTCTCTGGCCTAAGCTCCCTAAAGTGAGGCACTGGAAAAAAGGACTAGCTGGGGACCATTGTCGACTACTGATGTCCATACCCCCAACTACGAGAGCGCGCTACAAGCGATTGCACACCCACAAACACAAGCCGCTTGCCCTACTGTCGTCTTTCGCTCAGCCGGACGTATAACTCAAACACAGGAGTGAGGGTGTCCAGGAAGACGACACAAACCTCGACGGTACCACACTGTACCGGGACAAAACCCCAAGCACAACAAACGCACGTGCCTGGCTCACAAAGAACCTGGGGTACCGACTAGAGAGACATTCTGGAATAGGCGCCGGACCACCACACTCGGCTAGCACAAATCACGACACTTACATGTTCCATCTTTATTACAAACCACGGTACATATGTGAGGAATAGCTTGTTTTGGTCACACGTACCACAAGCTAACCTACACCATAACACAGATAAACCATATTAATAATAACACCACGGCCTGCCATCGTCCACCTTGTGATAGTGGAGGTCCACTAAACACTGACTACGATAATCACATAATAATATACTTACACTTTACTAATCATTCATCCAGAATAATTTACAAAAGATCCTAGAGGATCGAGGCTAGGTTCAGACGTGAACCTCATCGCCACAATACACGAACTAACCACAATAATTAAGATACAATAAACACAATGATTGTATGATGTGCCATGCAAACACAAACCACATGCACGACATCCAACCACGTAGACACCACGTGTTTAATACACCAGTCAGGTGCATCACACTTCATTTACATAAACAACATGTCCAACACATGGACAACACTCTCCAAGAGCGCTACAGGTGCCAACGCATCACACATACTACGTAAACACCAAGCTGATTACGTACATATACATATTAACTACGTAAAACATGCCCACCCTGTGAGCACATGCTCCTGAGCGTAACAAGTGCACTGGCTCCACCTGTCATTGCCAACAAATCGAATAATCATTTAACCACAACACTAAAAGCATACATGTCCAACCTCTCAGCTGAGGTCGCGACAAGGGGCCAGGTCGCCTTCAGAACGCGACGCCCGACCTGTCGCAATGGGGAAACCCTATCCGCGACGGGTCGGCCTGTCGCAACCATGTCGCGACGGCAAGGTCTGTCGCCTTCACAGGCGCAAACCCTAATCCGGGAGGAACTCCACGGATTACCACTCCAGACCATCCAACCATGCTTAATTCACGTTTTACTGCTTTAATGGATACCCTAGCATGGTCTATGGTTTATAAACTGGAAAATACATCAACCACACCATACACACGATCCAAACATCAAATAAGGCGGGTTCTCCCTACCTTCGCGAAGAACACGAACTCCAGGCGTTTTCCCCCTACTCCGCACAACGTCCTCGCGGCGAGAGCGCCGCCGAGAACTCCACCAGAACCTCAAATCGCCAAGAAACCCTGCAGTAGCTCCCCCTTGGTCGAGCAGAGCCTGTGGAAGCTCTGTTCGGCCGGGGTTCTTAAAAACAACACAGCGGTTAAGAACGCGACGTAGCCCTACGTCGCGACCTGAACGCGACGTGGGAGGCCATCGCCTTCCTACTCATGACGTCAGCAGATCACCCTGCATGACACTTGGCGCACATGCAGACGTCGACGCTCAACGGCGGCAACAGGAACGCGACCACTAGGGCTATCGCGTTTAGAACGCGACGCATACCCCTGTCGCGTTCACAGGCAGAAAACCTGTGAGCGCTTTGGGCTCAATGGCCGGCCCACCAAGCCTCACAACGTGCGCAAACACCTGACACACGTACTAATGGGCCACACATTAGCCACCAAACCCACTAAACCTGGATCCAAGAGGATCCGGAAAACGCTGATACCAACTGTGATGGCCCTTTACCCCAAACCACATTACGTTGCAAACTACACACAGAATGGGAGGGCTGGCTACAACGGCCAATCCTTCACATACGAGAACCATGTACGGAAGCTTACCTGAGGAAGGGTAAAGCACATTGAGTGGAAGGTCACACCACACGACCTCCACGAGACACAGTTCCACGTCAACACCATAAAAGATTGGTATACGACGTACCACCACAAATCATTACCCACACTAGGTACAGGTACCTACTACCAATGGTACTAGCACGGAAATTGCAAGTAAACCAATGTCGTAACAGGGCACACCATAGCGAGCTAAACCACATTTAGTGAGTCAACACTCACCAACCATAACCAAAACTGTGCCACCACTCGGGCATACCACAAGCTACAATCACAGTCACAATTGTGCCAACACCAGGTCACAACTGTGCCAACACCAAGGCACACCTCGAACGAGTCAAACCTCGACTACGAGTCACAAACTCATGAACCACAGCCGCGGAAGGGTGAGACAGAGCCGCCACAGAAACACACCAATGCGCACAACACTGCAGCCTGGCCAAGCTGCGGCCTCACGCCTGACCTCCCTACGCGGCTCCGGAACCAATGTAGAGCAAGGCAGTGAGAAAAAGGACTGGCTAGCCTGCACCGAGTAGAACTTCGACCGTCCTCAGTGTCCCAGACCTAGCCAAGAGAGCTCTATAAACAACTCAGCGCCGCTGTCCAAACCTCATTTTCCCCTCAGCTCCAGAGTCCGCCCAGTCGGCTGCCAACTCGAGCACGCTCGTAGCCCGGAGCACTCCCTCAACAGGCTCCCGAGGAGGGGGTCCCAGGCAACGGAGACAACCTCTGAATGGGACAAGCCCTCAAGTGCCAAGCACCAAGCGAAAGGTGGGGCAAGCACAACAGGAACCATGCCGAACTGCTGGTTTGTAACACACGACAAGCCCAGCAAGCGAGAGGCACGCACGGACCCTCAAAAAGGTCGTCTGCCAACCAAGGCACGCACGAACGACTAGAACCTTGGAACACCACTGGACAGTATGGAAACCCGTCGCTCTGCTAATAATCGATTGACCGCTAGTCAATCGATTATTAGATAGACGCGACCCTCCTAGCACCACTAGTAGGACACGGCCACGAAGGTGTCACCTTCTGTCACTGAACGCAGGGAGGTAACCTGCCGCGTTCCCTACCAGAAGGTCCTAAGGGTAAAGCCTGCCTTGGGGCACACGCCGACACACAATCGGGCCCACAGAAGCACCCGAGGCAACACAGGTACTTTCGCGACCCCCCAGGCTGTCGTGACACCATCGCGACAGGGAAGGGCACCGCGACAGCCTTGTCGTGACCGGGCGAAGTGTCGCGATAGCAAACCCTGTCGCGACCAAAAAATGCGTCGCGATAGCTATCGCGACCGCCAATCGCGTTGCGATAAGGTCGCACCCGATAGGGCCAACGCCTCTTCTGTTGTCACGACACGCCGAGCCGTCGCGACACCAGTAGAGAGCAGACCAACGGGATCCTCAATCCCAGGCCGCCCACAACCTATACAAACACACCACAAGGGGGGAGGGGATCATGGGGAAAGCAGTAAAGCTATCTATAAACCCCGAGGGGCTCTCAATCCACCCGGATCGGGAAGGGCACAAGAAATCCCTACCTTTCACGAAGAACTAAACCCACGAAGGGCCTTCACGACGCTCGGCCACCTCCTCCTCACTCCACGACACCGCGCCACCGCTCCGCACGAGCCCGCCGGCGCCACCACGCCTGATCACCGGAGAGGAACCTCCCCATTGCCGGAGAAGAGGGGAAAGGGAAGAAGAGGGAAGTAGAGGAAAGAAGGGGGAACGGGTAGCCAGCCAAGGCCCTAAGCCTTCGGCACCCGAGACGCGACGGACCGCCCTGTCGCGTTAAGAACCATAATGCGACGGGTCAATGGACTGCGACAAGAACGCGTCCCCCGGGGACGCCGTGACAACGTGATAGGCCGTACTGACAAACCTGCCACTCTGACAGGTGTCAGACGACCGACACGACAGAAAGCAGTCGCGACTCCTTGACCGGTCGCGACACCAAGATGCGACGGAGACACCAGGCGCGACAACTTACGCGCCACCAAGCCTGGACGCGTTAGTGTACAGTCATCCCAGACACCAGACGGAAAGCCGGGAAGCCGTTGGTGGGCTTGCTCGAAGATCCTGATGTTGTTCTTTCTTAACCATCATGCCCTTGATGCGATCAGTCAGATCGGTCGCATCCTCAAGCAGTTGGGCCTTCTTGACCATGTCAGCATATGTCTGAATGTCTAGGGTGCTAGTTGGGTGATATATGTGGGCTTGAGCCCATTGAGAAAGTGCTTGCCTTCATTATCTCAGTGCCTACCAGATGATGGCATATCGTGCCAACCAAGATAATTACGCTTCATATTCAGCGACGGTAAGGTTCCTCTATTTTAGTGCGAATTCTGAGGCCTTCCTCTCTTGAACTCCTTCAGAAAATTATTTGGAGTTGAAGTGTTCCTTAAATTCTTCCCATGTAAATTGTGTATCGGCCCAGGTTGCTTCGACAGACTCCCACCACACACGGGCGTCCCTCTCAAGCTGAAATATTGCTAGTAGTAGTTTATCTCCATCCGCGCATTGCATGATGCGGAAGATGCGTTCTGTCTCCTTTAGCCAATTTTCTGCCTCGTCGAGATTAGTGGTCCCACTGAAACGAGGAGGGTTCAGATTGCGAAAATTTCTGTGTACGTCCCCCGCTCCACGGTTACCACCGGCTCCAGCAGCCTAAAGTAGTGCTCAATTGAGCTCTTGAATAGTCTGCTGCGCATGTCACAGAGTTGTGCATGCTCCGCTGCCATTGCTATGGTTTAAGTTCCGTCAAAAGAGAATTTTAATGTAAGATAATGAGGTTGCATTAAGTTTGTGCGTGTTGAGTTTATTTTATATACATAGTTCTACCCATCTCACATAGGTATGGACTTAGACTTCTAATCGAGGTAGGTCAAACCTAGATCATCCTATACTTAAGAATAACCTAGGCTCTGATACACAAAACTGTAAGCCCCGACGCGGAATATCAGAGCGGAATTACAGTTCAATAAATAATATTGAGCAATAAATAAACATACACCATTGCACATTTGGAATAATACCAAACAAAATCCAACTTCATTAATAATTCTTCATAACACCATTACATCCACTAATCAGAGCCAAAACTAGGGCCTAGAGTACTTTATTCAAAGGTAAACTATTATATAATGACTAACTGGCGACTAACTAACTAACTACTAAGCATTGGTTGTCGAGACTAGTCACTCCTGAGCATCCTCCTCAATCCCTTTCTCGTGTGTGGGGTAGTCTCTGTCAGACTCACCTGAAACACATGAAATAATAGCGCATGATGAGTGAATAACGCCCAGTAGGACTTAATATCTCATATAGACAAGCATGCTTTACATGATTAATGTCTTATAAGACAAGATAACTAGAGAGTATAGTCATGTAGAGTAAAGTAATGATGGCAAGAGAATGATAACACTTGTACATGGAAAATAGCACATCAAGTATGATAATGGATTGACCATGTAATGATATAGCACGTAAGGTTGCACAACGGTGCACTAGTAATGATAGCACTTGTATTGATTGCACAGATTGATTGTCATAGATTAAATCTTGATAGTATAATGGCACTGGATGTATGCAACATCTGATCATTTTAACTCCCATGGGCAAATAGCACTTTTCGGGTGCTCCTCCCAGGACCAGATCGGGCCCTATTGCGCGGCATAAGTCATGTTTCTTATCTTAGACAATCATATGGATGGCCAAATAGAGTACCAAGAATAGATGAGAGTAGTAGACGAATAGACGAGAGTGTAGAGAGAAAGTGAACAGATGGGAGTATAAAGATAGTAGATGAGATAGGGACATATTCGTAAAAACAACGATAAATAAGCGATAGTAACAGTTGCACAGCACTCAGTCGTGTGCCGACAGTCTGGTAGAAGTCACAATTGCCCACTAGCCGTGCTATAACACAGACCAGAGGTCCGACGTGATCACAAGGTAAGAGTGAACACGTTAAGGCCGATGGATCGTGCTGATCTCAAAAAAGTGTAAAAGGGTTTTAAGGGTACAACCAGCTCGTCGGCAATGGACGTCCGCCAAATTCAAGGAGACTTACGGAGGCCTTAACAAGGAGTCCCTGATCCTGTTAGGAGTATTCCCAATGGAGAGGTGGTCCAAGTCAAGTAAGAAGTGTGTAAAAACAAGTGTTTGTCTGCCTCGAGTGCTCCGATGGCAGAGGGACGCGATAACAGTGTACAAAGCACGCGAATAAAATGAAGACAAGTGTTATTAAAATAATAGGGAATTTAAGTGAAATAATTACACTTAATTACCAGATAGATTATTGATTAATTTAATAGGGTCTCATGGCAAATTTTTTGTTTAATGCGTGCAAGTGTAAAGAAATCATGAGAGCATGTATAATCGTACATATAGTTTTTAATTAATTAAATTTATGTAATTATTACAAAATATAATATTTAGATCAATACTATGCATAATAGTGCTTAATTAAGTGTAAACAAAGGTCAAATGGCATATATAGCAGGGGTACATGGGCAATTTAAGGTTCTGGCGATATTTTGAAATCGCGACGGGTGCCCGTCGCGTTTCCTGTCACGATAGGCGGTCCGGCCGCGTTCTGCTGAACCGGCCAGGCTGGCGTAAGCCGGGACAAACCGCGATGGGTCGGGCCATCGCGTTCATGATGCGGCGGTCTGGCCTATCGTGACCCTTCTGAGATCGCGACGGGTCATGTAACGATATGGTCATTCAGATCCAGGTTTATCAGGTCTATGTGTGGAGCTTTTGACCAAGAGATGGTCAATGGGCTGTTTTCGTGGTTTGTGTGCATAGGGTGAGTAGTGTGGGCCGGTTATCCCAGCCAATTTGCACTACTGGTTCACTGTCAGTAATCGCGACGGAGGAAGGCTACGCGATTATGAACGCGACGGCCTTACTGGACGCGATTCCAGTGACTGCCTCTGTGACACGTGAAGCGCTGGTTCTGGTTGACGTCGGGCAGAGGGGACGCATTTAAAGGGTTTAAATGCGGCTTCTGCTTTGGACGCGATTTTGAATGTAGTGTTAAAAGCTTTGTTCCGGCCAGACAGAGCAGAGGATGCTCTGTCCGGTGTAGGGGAGGGTGCTGTGGTGCCTTCCATGGAGGTTTTCCGGCGATTTCAGCTTTCGGTGGTCTGTGCGGCGCGGGAACCACGCGAGGACGATGCTCGGAGCGTGGGTGTGCCGTCGACGAGGAGGTTTTGGCGTGTTTCGACGTCTTCTGCCGGTAGGGAGACTTCCTACCTTGGTTTTAAAGCATGAATGATTGGGGATTAAGGGATGGATCATGTATGGGTGGTTTGCCATGTTAGATTTAATCTGTTTATGGTTTTAGTAGGTAGAATGATGTGTATATGTGTGGTTTCTCCCGTGTCGGAGTGTGGGGTTCGGTCTGTGAATTGATGTCATAGACGAACTGGAGTCGCATCGGGTGTCCCCGCCGTGATTCGATGAATGCGTCGCATCGCAACGACGCGTTCTGCTTTCCAATGTGTTTGTAAAGTCGGTCGGCTGGTCGCGGCCTTGTGGTTTGTCGCGTTAACATGAAATGCGGCAATAAGGTCGGACGCAACTAAGGGTTGACCAAAGGTTTGACCAGTTTGGGTCTGGTGGCATCGTGTTGAGCCGATGCAACCTGGTCGCGTCGCTAAGGCCTATCGCGACAGCCTTTTTAATAGTGTCTGGAAGGGCTGACGTGACACTGTTGCGGCGCTTGGCCCTGTCACGACAAGGTTTGGAATGGCGTCCAAACCGAGCGATGCAATTCAAGTGGCGGCGTCTGTGTTGGACGCGTTTCAGGTCTTGAAGTTGATTTGTATTAGCTGGGCGGTGAGGTTCTAGTGTGAACTTAGTCCAAGTTTTGTAATTATGTTAAGTATGTTTTAAGGCAGTTAATTTGGTAAGGATGTATATGATGTTGGTGTGCTTATAATTTATATTAAGCATGTTAATGTGTTATGTAGTATGAGTTGTTAAGAAGGTCACGGGTGACCCATGATAGGCGATGTTATATTCCAATATTGTTATGGTATGTTTATACCTTGTGTTAAGTATATTAAGATATTAAGACAGGTGTTTAATGATTAATGTGTATAAGTCTATTGTGGCGGTCATGTGATGACCCTGATAATGAATGGTTGTGTGTAGGATGGCTTTAGGATCACAGGGTGACTGATGATAAGTCATTCCTTACACTTAAGTACTGTGAGTTGTGTAGGTGTCGACGTTGGTTGGCTTGAAGGTCACATGGTGACCGTTGACAAGCTAAGCTTGACACTTGTATATCGAGGTTTATAATAAAGGATCACATATTGTGGTTTATGTGCTTACAGAGTCTGGTGGTCCGGCGCCTAATCCGGAATACCTCTCTAGTCGGTTACCCTAGCACCGGGTGCTTAGGGCTTGTCTCAGTACGTGTGTACCGTAGAGGTCTGAGTCGTCTTCCTGGACACCCTCTCTTGTGCTTGAGTAGTACGTCTGGCTGAGGGGAAGGACGACTAGGAGCAGCGACTTGTGTTTGTGGGGTGCAGTTGCTTGTAACGCGCTCGTGGTTGGGGGTACAAACACCAGTAGACGTGCTGGTCCCTAGCTAGTTCTGTTCCAGTGCCTCACTTTAGAGTTCTCGGCCGGAGTCCCTAAAGGTGTCAGGCTTGGGCCTACGGGGTGTGTGACCTGCAGGTTGTGGTGGTTGGTTAGTCTCCACTGTGGTTTACTTTGAGTACTAGTGGAGCTGTAGCTGGACTGTGTAGTCCATAGCTACGAGATTAGGAGGCAGTTCTTGTGCTTTGTTGTCCGAGTTGGATATTGGCGTCATGAACCAGTAGTTCGTTCCCGAGTGGTGGCGTCATCTCCGTACCGACTCGTGTTTGACCACTGATTGTGGTTTGTGTGTGAACCGCTGGTTAAGGTATATTCGTGAAACCGTTAACCGTTGTGGTGTGCCCTGGAGGTGGCACAGTTTTGTGGTTCAGTGTTGTACCTCGTGGTAGCAGGTACATGTACCCCTCGTAGGTAGAGTTGTGTTGTGGTACGTGAGTTCGACCTTAGCTGGTGTTGAGGCGAGACCGTGCATATTGCGGAGGTCTTGTGGTGTGATTCTCCACACGTTAAATAGATTGGTTTCCGATTACGATGTGGTTTACGGGTGTTGGCTGGTTGTCGCCAATCCCGATGTTTCGTGTGTGATGGTTAGCCTGTGAGACCATAGCCAAGGCAGTGGTTTGCTGGTGAGGCTTGTGGTCGAGGTGTTTGAATTGAAGGGTGGACTAGCGGTGTTAAACTAGTCTTGTGTTTCCCTTTACTTATTGAGGACCGGGATTTAGGCGGTGTGTTTATGATTAGTTGTAGTTTAATATGCTTACGTGTGCATGTTATGTTTCGGCTACCGGTGTTGCCAGTGAGACCTTTGGGGTTGAGGTCTCTTGTGTAGTTGTTATGTTCTTTGTGGGAGGTCCCTACTGAGCTAGTGACTTGTAGAGGCTCACTCCCTTACAGTCTGTTTTAGGTGTTGGCCGACTTAGCAGGCGTTGGCTGACTTCGGCGTGGTTTACGCAGAATAGTGCAGACTTGTACCACCAGCAGTAGAGTAGTAGAGTCGTTGGAGCTTGTGCTCCCTCGGGGTATGCCCTAGGTAGTTGTACTCTTTAATTGGACATGTAATATTGTAATTGTGGACAATTGTACATTGTGGTTTACAGTTATATACACTTGTACTTTTCTGTGTTATATACTGTAATTGTTGTCTTTTATATTCGTACTGGACACGTGTTTGTGATATCCCTTGCGAGACTTCGGTCCGATCGCAGGAGATGGAATTGGATATGGACCCTTATTGGGTATAGATATCTGGGGCCGTTACAGGTCAGGCCAACGCGATTTCAGAAGGGCGGCCAGAATCCAGAAAGGGGAAAAACAACCCTGCCAGGTTGGGTCCTTCCTTCCATGCATGATACAGGTCCCTTCAAAAATCAATATAAAATCGCAGAAAGGTCTAAAAATCATGAAACTAGTTTTAAACGAAACTAAACATGTAGATGTATCATTATGCATGAGTAATTAGAAAATAGACAAGTAATGGGCATGCTTTAATTATGTTATTTTTCGGTGACCTAAATATGAACAGTCATGGATTTCGATTTAATTAGCAAATGATGCATGATGAAAATTGGGGGAAATAGAATCTTTTGAAGTCTAACATCATGCAGTATTTATGAGAATATTTGCAAGGCATGTAATCCAATACATTCATGGAGTGAAGGCAATCAAGTAGGTTTGGGTACATGATGATGACAAAGATTAGAGCATTTAATACTCTCTCATGGAGCAACGAAAATTAGGGATATCATAGGGCTTTGATAGAGGGGATCAAGATCTTCTTAGGGTTGAGTTTAATTAAGTTAAGCTTGAGAGATTGCCTACCTTTTTGCGCTTGTAAAAAAATCCTAGGGTTTTGGACGAAGTAGAAGGTGAGATCATCTTGCTCCAAGCCCTTCCTCTCCTTGCTCCTCGTCCTCAGCCTCCTCTCTTCGTTCTCCAGAGCTCTAGCAACGAAATGGGACTTGGTAGATATGAATTAGATGTCTATTGGTTGTTAAGAGTCCCTCTCTCTTCCAACTCTTCAAACTCTTAATTCCATATTTATCTCCATATTTCCTACCATTTATCCATCTAATAGGATTGGGGAGAAGTCAAATTTCGTGGGTAATGAGTTAGGATGGGATGATGACTCCTTTTTAGGATAATTATGGTCAAATTAGTGATTATCTAACCCTTTTCTAATTATTATTATTTAAAGTGCGAATTTCTACTTAATTATCCCCCATCCAACTTGGGATCTTCATAATTGGGCCCATTCATCCATGTTTGGACCTTTTGTTTAACCCATTTACTAATTTAGCTTAATGGATTTTAGTTTAATTCCCTTTAATTCAATTTATTCCCTCTTTATTCTAATTTAATTCCATTTATCACAATATCTCATTTTATTTTTAATTAATATTATTTATCAAGAATTAAAAAAAATAAAAGTTGCTACACTGTAGATGTGGACCTCTAGTCATCGAACATCGACATAGGGCTCCGAGCATCAACTACTAAGAATGAGAGTAAAGGCCATACTCTCGCTCATACAAATCCTATGTGAAGGAGAAAAAGAGGAAATTGACACACGACGTCTCATAAAAAATGCCAAAATTTATAAATTTGAAGTAAAAAATTTCATGGATTAACTTTTCAGGGATATCAAATAAGTCATTGTATAAAATTTTCCCAAAAACTTTTTCCTTACATGAGACTTTACACCAAACTAACTAAACCAGACTTACCCTAAATTGTGTGCATGCATTCGAGACGTGCATAATAATTTTCTGAAGTATATACATTAACTAGTTCTATGCCCGTGCGATGCACGAAAATTTTTTAATTTAAATAGTTATATATATTTATATAAAAATTTGTTCTAACAACATTTTATATACATATTTTTTAGAAATAATGAAAATAATTAAAAGAAGAACAATTTATCTAAGAACATCATAGGATTTATAAGAATATATATAGTGTTAAAGTAATATCATCAGTAAAAAAAAGTCTATATAAAAGATTGGTCTATATCATGAAGTGTAAGTCTATAAATAACACTCATAAATATCAAATAAATTATCAATTTTCAACGTGTTCTTTTCAACTTTAGTCTTATTCATCTTATTGTATGAATATTGTGTAGGAATGTATTACCAAATAGATCTTCTTTACGATCATTGTATAAAGTAGTCATCTTCAATCGAGTGATTCCACTTCAAGAACATGTAATTGAACATGTATCATGGATCATAAAAATAAATTTCATTAATATGAAACTTATATTGATTTGTAGATAAAAAAAGATTAAAATTTTTACTTTTACTTACATTATCCACATCTGCAATTTGTTCATTTTATTTGATGTTGGGATCTAGTTTAACATTCTCAACTAAATCTTGAAAATATTAAAGCAAATAATATTAGTTTAGATATTTTTTGTACTGGTATTTTTTGGAGATATGTGAGATATAGAGATGGAGTTAAAATAGGGAAGAGAGAGGAAGCGATAGTATTGTACTAAAACCACAACATTCAGAATCAAAACTTAATTTACTAACTTATTTTCTCAAAAACATATATTAACATGCTGAGTGTAGGCTAGAGTAGCATGACGGTCTTGTTGCATATCTTTGAATATATATATATATATATATATATATATATATATTCTCTCCACACCAACTTTGCTACGTGTTTATCAAAATTTTAACATATTGAGAGGAGCCAGCACTAATAAAATATAGGTGGCATGCATGCATGCAGTGTTTACCATTTACCGCGCATGGAGGCTAAAGATAGCATGTTTTTGAAATGCCATAAGACATAATGGAAAGGTTTAAAGAAGATTCTATTTTGCATGTCAACTGTTAAGGTTTCATTGTGAAAGGTCTGATTGTGTGTGTGTGGGGGGGGGGGGGGGGGTGATGGAGGAGAAAAAAAAAAGAAACATTTATTTGGAGAAAGGTCTAGGCGGTTCTACCTCTTTTCATCTAAAATAGATTATCTGATTTTTATGTGTCTCATCGGATCGATTTTCAAATCAATATATCCAATTTTTGTGAACTTATTTTGTTTTGTTTTGGGGCGAAAAATTTATTCTGACGTGGTAGCATTTATTGTATTTTTAAAATGTTTTTAGAGTTGACGACGCACGACATTTATTCGGATCCGATCTTCCTTCTTAATATAGGTGTTTTAAAGTTGATAGAATAGACATCGATTATGTTAACTTCTGCTTGCCATGTTTTGGTGTAGATATTGTAAAGATTTTTTAGCTGTGATTTTTTCAACAGAATATTATAGTTCTTATTTTAGTTTAGGCGGGAAACAAAGAGCTTTGGTACTGCCACATGTACTTCTAAGACTGAGTTTTATTATAATAGTATAGATTTCTTCTAATATGGATATACATTCTATGAAATGCACTAGCAAGTTACAGAAGTTCACACCTACTATAAGCAATGTGTTTGTAAATGGGTAGAATTAATTTGTTATACTCTATCTCTATTTTACTATTCCTTTTCTGTGGGTATATTCCTGTTAAGAGAAGGGTCTTCATGATTTCATTTACCCACTCGTTCAAACAAATATGTTTCTCTTGAGCGATTTTTCTGAAAAGAATCAACCTTCTGTCAGTGGTTAAAATTTCTTCAATCCATAATATATTTGGTCAATAACCAGTTCAACATACATGCAAGTGAGCAAATTCATCCATGAATCCACAACGTGGCCTTCTGGCATATGCATGCTTCATAAGGGCATGCATATATATATTAGTCTTCCATTAGCAATTGGCACCAAAGGATGTATCACATTAATATGGAGCGATAGGCTCAGGCTGGCCATTCGTTTTCTACATTCCTCCATGACCTATGGCAAAAATTGTATTCTTGTATCCATATGCTAGTTCTCAATTCCATTCTGCTGTCTTCATATAGACGCTGATGTTGCTGTAGGAGTACATATCTTTTTTTTGTGCAAAGTGGAGTTAATAACATATCCGGCCCAGTTTATTAATTAGATAAATTTATCAAAGTTGATAACTTTATTATATCCGAAAGACTGAGATAGAATTATCAGAACTTATCAACATTTATTTGTGATAAAATCTTGATAATCCATCTATATTATCAAATTACTCGTTGAATTAACATGCATGTCTGATAACTTATAAGGAATTTATCATAGCCGTTAGGTTCTACATTAGTAGTTAGCCTTCTCCATTTCTTCAGTCTGCGTTGCTGCGTATTCTGATTTTATCTGAAAGAATATGGTTCGCTAAAAGCTGGTCTGATTAAGCTTCATCAATCATCATCCATCCTGAGGTTGTCTATATCCTTCTCGAATTTTCTTAAGTGAGGATGTGACACTTGTGAAGGAAGGCCGATTTGAAGCATCTCCATCCCATGACCAACAAATGAGGTCAATCAGCTCCTTGTTCTTGTCATGACATCTTGGAAGCAGTGGCCTCAGTCTTCCTTCAGTAACTTCAAGTGCTACCTATAGTAGGCACAAGAACCAAAAATTAAATGTCGACCACAGACCTGGATGATGCGCATATCACTGTCTCTTAATTATGAGCATTACAAGTAAGGAATGAGCAGCCAAATTGGGACAAACGTCACAAACCCCTCATTGTTAACACCAGGTAAGTAAAGTGGATCATATATATGGTTGGGTTTTGGCACCATAGAAGCAAGATGTATGCTTCCGAACAGAAAATAGAAAGGTCATTTTGGTGACTTGAGGTTTCATATTCCACACAGAATTAATTGGGTAAAAAATAGTAATCGATGAAAAGAATTTGTACCTGGCTGGGTCCATAATCAGTTTCGATATATGGATGTTGTCCGGTTATCAGCTCGTTGAGAATGATGCCAAAGCTGTAGACATCACACTTCTCATCATATGGCTCGCATCTGATCACTTCAGGTGCCATATAGACATAAGTCCCTATAAACAGGTGAAAAATTAAGTACTTTAGAGCTTCTGGATTCAGATTTTGTGTGTGATGTATATATATTTCATAAATATTAACATTTAGATTAATAATGGACTGGAATAGTATTTCTTACCCAATTCCCCCGTGAGTGCTTGCTCTCCATCAAGTAGGAAACGAGCATGCCCAAAATCTGCAACGCGGACATGCAAAGCATCATCCAGGAATATGTTACTAGGTTTCAAGTCTCGGTGGATGACTTTGGGTTTCTGTTCGTGAAGATACTGCATTGCCTGGGCAATCTCAAGTCCCTTCTCTATCCTTTCCTGTAATGTCGGAAGCAAGGATGAGCGTTCTTTCTTCCTCTTCTTATGCCCATGAAGCCATTCTGCCAGTGTCTTCCCGCTCAGCAGCTCCGTGACTATCCACCCCCGTTCCGGTGGGAGGAGGCAGGCACCCATCAGCCGAAGCACAAAGGGGTGGCGCTGGCGTGACAGTGTCTGAAGCTCTTGAACAAACCACGTCTTTGCGCATGGATTTGAGCAGAAATATGTGGAGTGGATCCACTTGACAGCAACATCCAGACCTCTCCATGAGCCCCTATATATGTCGGCAGTTGTTCCTTGCCCTATTTTCTCATGCAGTTCTATCTGCTCAGGAGTAAGTATATTGAAGTTGGTCAGAGAGAGAAAGAGAGAGAGAGAGAGAGAGTAGAGGCACTGACCTCATGTGGCTCAATACACCATCCGCTCAGCTTTGCGTGGCTTAGAGCTGATTGTAGAGTGGTAATCCTTACTGCCATGGAATGCTGCCACGGTCTTGCTTCCGGTTCGTCATCCATGGGAGGGGAAGTTTGTTGGTTTTCTAAGATGAACTCCAAGAACCCATGCTCATTCGCCTTGTCTAGGCAGTATCTCAGGTAATCCCGCGTTCTCTCAAGTCGAGCTTTATAGACAGCATTCTGGTTTCTCTCTTGTTCAACTGCCTGCTCTAGTTCAGCCAGCTGCTTCACCAGAAAAGCAAGAAAAAACGTACGGTAAAAAGAAAGAACCCTAGCTTCTGTGGATCAGTACGTAGTTGGATTTTGGTATCAAGGTTACCTAATTATCTAATTTTGATATGCATACGATCGTAACGAGACCCGTGCGACTTCATAACTTTTACTATGTTTCACAAGTACCTGAACTCAAGAACCAAGGAAAAGCACTGGGGGTTTGCCCTTAATTAGATACCTGGTGATCATGGGATCTTTGCTTTCTTCCCTGGTGGTTCTGTGAAGTGAAGACGGGGCAAACTCTGGAGAGGACTTTGAGGCATACATGTTGCTGCCTGGTGGTGTCATCTGCCATTCCTGGTGGTCTCCGGATGGGAGAGTACAGAAGGGTAGATGGTGTGCCCTGGTTTCTCTCTTGCCCCCCTTGCAGGCTGTTCATGGCCTCCCTTGGGCAGTTATATATTGCCTAGCTATGAGAAAAACGGAGACAGAGATGCTAGCCTCCTCTACTGGCCTATTTCATCAAAAAAATATCATAGGAGAAAGGGAAGGGGAGGATGGATTAACGCATCCTGCCCTTCTTATACTGACCTCTCGAATCATCGATCTTGCATGTTTTGTTTATGAGAATTTGATTTGTCAGGGATGAACGTGACCAACAAGAAGGAACAAAACAGTCGATGCCACCAAGGTGATCAATCGGGCTACGATCATTGTTTATATTACAAGACTGCCGTTTCAGATCATCCCTGCATAGTCGAGGGGGGGTTCCAATGCCTCCTTTGATCTGAAGTTTTGAGTTTGGCGGGTAGCTTGGGGTCGGAGAATCCCACAAAGGATCGAGCTAAATGGGCTGGGAATTCGTTTGGGCTAAACCCATGAACCAAGTGTTGGTAGTGGATATTGGTGTAGTCCAACGCCTCAGTTTCGGCCCATATGTAATATATAGATGGGCGAGGTCCAATGTGGATCCGGCCCAGATTCATCTGGAAACCCGGCCCAATAGCGTCTTTCTGGGAGCAGATCGATTGTGCAGTGGGAGGTGTTCTCCGACATCTTTTGTATATTCTAATCAACATCCTATACTGTGGCAATAAGCTAGCATAAATTAGGGGTTGGATAATGTAAAATAACATATATCTTGGAGGGATGTAGGTAAAGAAGCCTTATCATCTGTGTATGCATAATAGTTTGGACATCATAAACATTGTTATGGGAGCCCCATTTATGTCTACCATTTTTATTAATCAGGTATTAAGATGTGTTCAGTTTATCATTGAACTAGAACAAGTTTAAATATGTATCAAAACATTAACATTATATTCTTTTTTTCCCCTATATATGCTTCAACTACAACCATACTTTCGTTTTATCAATTACTATCAAAACTCAAATATTCCAAGCAAACAAGACATAAGTTGTGGGGATGTCAATTGATGGACGGGACATATTCTTAGGTGTACACCAGTCCAAAGTTCTTTTGGTTCCATTCACTAGAGTGGCATTGAGATAATTTTTGATTTAGCACGCGTGCCATCACCACCATCCATTTTTTTGTCTTTTACTGATTGATTTAGTATCCTGAGTGTTCCCTCACGTTTTGGATAAGAAACTTAGATGGGTCATGGGTGTTTGGAAATTGGAAGTTCCTTTTTTTTCCTGATTAGTGGAGACTGTGGGCCTTTTGTGCGTCCCATATCGGTTGGTAATACGAGGATGGGCCGTGGGCTGTACCGCGTCGCCGGGCCCACAAAGAATGAGGCCGCTGGGCCCAATACCACCTGGCCCTTGTTCTCTTTTGGTCTATTGGGGGCGTTGCTAATGTTTGGCATCTAATCTATGTTCTCAGGTTGCGCGTTTATCCGTCCCCAAACATGAAGAATTTCTTTATCACCATTACAATATTTTGATATTAATAGTGAGAATGAATATGTTGAAACAGTTGTGCATTATTTGGAGGGTAATGTGAAGTATGCTTTGAAAATATAGGACCTTCCTTGCTTCCTTCCTTCATACCACTCGTTGGACTGTTGAGTCAATCCTCCAAATTTATTCATGCGCTTGGCATGCATGGTCAGGCCATAGATTAAATAAACATAAATTAGCTAGTTAAGATTGGGATCAGAACAATCTTGACATCCAAAATTAATTAAGATGGTCATATAATATACAAGCTTCTGGCATCTCAATTGCTTGGGTCATATATAATTGGTGCTGCTGGGGCACAACTTTGCGGTGTGGAGGAGTCACATCAAGCATGAAAGAGTTCAGAGTGGTGAGATGCCGCCTGACTCGGATGCTTCCATCCCTGACACAGACGCAAATGCCAGTGGGGAAGGGGTTGATGATAGTGTACAAGACTCTTTAACTAGACTGCTGGGCGATCGTAGAAGGATGCATGGTGGGGGCATGCATGCATGTGGGCAGCTTCCAACTGCGCAATGGAGACTCTGAAGAGATCGTATGCAGGTGGAAAAGTCCACTGTGGCATGCTAACCCATGATGTTGAAGTACCTAAAGAATTGTCTGCCAGGCCTGCTCCAACTTCGGGAAGAAATTAAGAGGAGATAGAACTTCTGGTATATGGGAAAAATATAACTGCATCTTATCTTAGCATGGCATCTCCCTCTCTCTCATTATACACTGTCTGCACCGTTTTATGGCCTTTGGGCCACACATGGATCGATGGCCCAAGACCAAAAGCAGCAGTCAGATTAGCAGTAACAGGTAAATGGCATACATGGTAAATATGTATTAAAAATGAGAGTTGTTTGAGAAAAGGCTTGGCCACCTCAGCCGTCGAGAAGGGTGCCCCTTAATTAAAAGGCCCCTTTTCCCATGCAAAAAGGATCGGATCGCAACCAGCATTGGAGAAGGGGGGAGGAAGCTTCCAGCGGCCAGAGAGCTCTTCCTGCGGCGGGGAGGGGAGCAGCCAGAGAGAAGAAAGGGTTTCCGGAGAGGGCTTCTTGGGTTAGAAGAAAGCAGCGAAGGAAAGGCAAAGAAAAAGGGTTACAGTAGATCTGTGTCCTCCTGAAGAATAAGAAAAAAAAAACAGCAGAAGAGAGGGGCGGAACAGAGATTCCGAGGAAGAGAAGAGGGGGTCCGGCTTTCCATGCGATCTCCGCCCCCTGTTATTGCCTATTTTTGTTTTCTTTCCTTCTTTCCCCTGTATTTTGCCTTTGAACGAAGTAAAGAAGAAAGGGGAGGTTGCTCCCCATGCAAAGCATCGGACTATGCATGTTTATGTTTAGCATTTTTACTCTTTCTTTTTGTTATGTGTTTCTGGATTAACATCTGAGAATTATTAAAGGGTGCATGTGGCATTCGACATCATGGATGGCCATGTGAACTTCTCTTCTCATCCTTGCTTCTTTTACCGTTCTAATCTAAATTATCTTGAAATTTGCACTGTGAATGGTATTTGCATGCATCGAACTGGGTGCTTTCACACCCCATTTCTAGTCTGCAAAAGACCATATAATGTTGTGTTTGTCTGGGTCCTTTCTTTGGATCGATCTATGTGTTTTCTCGCTGGATATTTCCCCTTTCTCTATTCGCCAGGCATATTACGTTCCAAGTGTGGAAGGGGTGTCCCAGTACAGCGGCCCATCATCCCTTTTGAAGTGTTCTATTGCTGAGCTCTCATCCTCTATATGATGTGCATCAGCCGCCACTTAATGGAGCTCTATTTTATCTATTTAAATCCTCCTCAAAACGTTGGTTTATGCCCTCCAAATTTCTTCTACAGCGCACTGATTTTGCACAAGAGATGCCAGCAAATCCCCACGCCATTTTCTTCCCTGATGGATGTTGGAGCCTTGAACGGTGGCCCTGCACTATGTCACCGTTCAACATCCTTCTCCACTACCCCTTTCCTTTTTATGGGCTTTTTCCTCATCTAAAATTTCCCCTGGGAAGATGTTCTAAAACCTCAGAAATTCTTCCACAAGATATCGATTTCTCTGTGCCTTAAATGCCCCTCAATTTCCTGATTCCATAGCTCCTTGTTTGAATTATTGGAGAAGTTGAACGGTGGCACCTTTATCCCCCACCGTTTAGCTTCTCTTCCTCCCTGAAGCGCTGCTATAAAAGAGAAGAAGAACCCTGAACGGTGGCCCTTTCCCTCTCCACCGTTCAGGATTTTAAGTGACCCGATGGACCTCAAGGTCACCAATTCATGAGTGTACGTTGTGAAAAAGGTTAAATAGAAATGGTATTTAATTCCGGAACGATATCCCATCGGTTTTGCCCCAGTTTGCGGTCTCGGCATATGCCAATATCTCTGGTACACTTCGGGAATCGATGTCGTGTGCCGTGTTGTTGTTTCCCTAGCATCAACACTGTTGTTGGCACCATCTCCATTATGGTGGACGGATGTCACGGACACCCCCCAAGGTACAGACTAAGGGAGGTGCTGCCGGATTTTTCCATGATGACTTCCGAATCCGTTTGTGTCGACATAACCACCAGGCAACTGTGTGTTGCAATCCGGCACTATTGCAAATATTATGTCGCCACTATTTGGCGAACATTGCCCCGCGGGCGCCGCCTCGGGTTTATAGGCGAGCGTCCCTGGGTATCACCCCGACATGTGGTGGGCAGGGGTGGTTACCCTTAAGTCGGGTTACATTATACGACAAGATTTCCTTCGGTTTAAATCTTATTTCTTCAGCCATGATTCCGTCGGCCTGTGTTATGTGTATAAATATACGTGTACGAATAAGACAAATGAGTGTCGGTGCGACGTACGTCACCCGATCGACGTGTCAAATATGAGAGCAAACAAATGAGGCAAATAACAGAAATAATAATAGCAATAATAAATGAAAATAATAATAATAATAATTGAATGAAAATCATAACTAATGAAAATAATAAATAAAGACAGTAACCAAAAATCAAAGCGACGAAAAGTAATAAACAAAAAATAATAATAACAGCAAAGCAAACAAGCACATAAAAAAATGATAATAAATCAACAAAATTGAGATTAATAAAAAAAAATAAAGTGAAATGGAAAACTCACAACACATTCAACTTAAAAAATAAAGCAAATGTGGCATCCCGTTCAGCCCCCCATACATGCATAAGCGCCTAAACTGCAGTCCTTGAACCGGCTCCCCTCCACCATTCAGCCACCCCATCTCACACGCACGACACCGGCCCACCCTCCACCGTTCAGCACCTCACGTACCCAGGCGCCTGCACACACCCATCTCTAAAAAAAAAAAAAAAACCATTTAAACCCCCGTGCTGTTCAGCATGCCCATGCGCCAATTCCCATGACAGCCACTGCTTGAAGCCTCCTGGCGGTTCAAAGGAAGAGGAAGAACCGGTTCAAGGGCCACTGTTCAGCTTTCAAGTGCCAAACTGTTGCTACACCTACACACATCCAAGCCAATACACACACATACATCTCTGGGCACATGCAAGCCCATCACTTGAACCCACAAACCCACTCATACGCATACACATGCATTAATTGGCCATCTTCCCCTTTAATCAGCCATAAAAGAGAAAAACGGGATGATAAGAAAAATAAAACAGCAAAAGGAGTAATTATAAATAAATCATCTAAAAATAAATCTAATTTTCACAACTTCAAACCAAAAGAAATACAACATGATAATTTCATATCAAAAACAAAGGAAATTTTCAAATCAAATAACAAAAGAAAACATGAATAATTTTAAATCAAATCTAACATAAAATAAATACAACAAAATAATAATAACTTCAAAATAACCCCAAGTTAAAAAAAATCAAATAATACAATCCTAAACCAAAGGAATCAATCAAATATTTTGGGCTAAACATTCTCACCTGGAAAAAGTCCAAATGAATTGCAAACTCAAATAAATTAAAAGAAACAAATTTAAAGGAAAATAAATCTAAAGTCAAATAAAACCCTATATCAAATCAAATAATAAAAAAAATTAATTAAATCAAATCAAAAGGGCAATAAATGAAAAGATAATCCAATAAAAGATCAAACATAATAAAAAGAATGCAAAAGACCAAAAGAAAATAAATCAAATCAAACAATGTTGAAACAAATTCAACCCTTTAATAAATCTGAAATAACAGCAAAAGTGCGTCGAGTGTTATATTTTGGTCGTCTCGCGTTAGGCACAACTAGATTTGTATTTCCGCGCATATCTTTTATCGGATGTTTCCGTTGAAAGGCCACGAGACTCTTTATTTTGACGATTAATCAAGGGTTTTCCCTCATAGAGGGATGTAATTAACGTCGTCGTTGCGCTTAGGCAACGGCGGGATCTTGGTCCCGACCTGATCTCCATTTTCGATTGACGAAGTCAGACGGCGCGCAAATAGACCCAAAGTCCTTCGACTCTCGGAGGCAGAACATGTTGTCGCTTCGGCGACTGGCACGCATGTGCTCCGCAGTTACCGATTCATCTTTCGTTATAGTGATTTACTTAGCACTAAACGGGACTTGAATTTGTAATACGCGGGTACCATATGAGAATATGATAAATAATTTTTAATGGATCCACAAAAAATCTATTTCCACAGTGTGGCACGCCCGGTGGGACCAAACTTCCCTTCATCTCTTCGCCAGAATAAAAAGCCTTGTGGCCTTCATACTCCATACTAACTGCTGGTTTGAACTAACTTGCAGGTGACTAACAGACATATGGCTGAAGTACGGTTCGGACCGCAAATTGTTCGGGACCACGCCCGGTATGGCTATCTTTCTGTGCTGACTCGCTTTGGAGATTTTCCTCCGGTGGTGGAATTCCCCAACTTCTTGGGGGTGGCTTTCGTCCAGCACTACACAAACGCTAACGAGATAGCTGAAGAGGAATCAAAGACAGTTAGCTACCAAGTCCATCATATGGACCGTGGCAACGGAAGAAGTGACAAGGGACCCAGGGGGCATCAAGCTAGTGTTGGGAAGACCAATGGACCCAGGGGGCATGTAGCCAATGCTGTGAAGGCTACAACTGTCACTCCCCTCAAAGCACGTGTCTCCGGCTCTGGAAAGAGCATGCTGGTCAGTCACATCAGAATCCATATGCAGAGCGACCGTGCTATAATAGAACCAGATCAAGTGGTTTCAACTATTCCAACAAGAAACTCCTTCCAAGCATTAGAAGGAAAGAGAGAAATGTACAACACCTTCAAAAGCAAATTGGCCCCAAAGCCAATTAAATTCAAGCAAGTTTGGGTACCTAAGAAAACCCAAGCTCTTCAACCAGTGAAGCAACAACATGACAAAGATAGTGAGACAATGCAAAGGGTAAAATGGATGTTGATCATCCAGCTCAAACAACTTTCGTGCCACTGTTCAAATCATATGCACGACAAGGGAGTATTTTCCATTACACTGCATGCCACAACAAGGCAGCCAGTCTAGAGCATTTGGCTCACATGCCCCTGCTGCAGAGGAAGGGTCCAATATTTGTCCCTTCATATATACAAGCATCCAATGGAGTTGATCGGATCGTGTCCAACTATGTCTATGATCCAACTAAAACTTTCCTGGGACATCAATGCTCATTGAGAGCTATGGGAGCAACCCAAGATGGTCTATCATGTTGTGAAAATGGAAATGAAAAAGAAATAGCAAAAATATTTGAAAAGAGAAAAGAAAAAGACAATTTACGTGAGCCACTAGCTCAAGAAAATGATGCGTTGCGCATTCTCCCCTGTTATATGGCTAGCATGCTTAGCCGATGTGGGGTTCCCTCTGAAGAAAAAGGGTAACCGCCCAAATTCACTAAAGAGTCAGATTCTCTTGCCAGAAGGAGAAAGACTGACAATAACACTCCAATGGTCAGAAGAGCAACTTCAACGACAATGATGTCTGAGGAAGATAGCAAGTCGCCACCTACTTCCTTGAAAGAGACTTTGGTTAGGGAAACAACCAACATCCCTACCATGTCTGTACATGATCCTGCTGCGATAGTCTTGTTACAAAAATGCCAACTGGAAATTGAAATGTTGAGAAAGCAAATTCAAGAAAGAGATGAATATATCATGGCATTAAAGGACAAAGAGAGCATAGTCAAAGCATTGCAAGGCAGTATCAGCTTGCCCCAAATTCTACTAACAATGACACAACCGATGTCAAGCCACACTGGGAGCATTTCACCCCTGAATCCATGTCAAGAGACTTCGAACAATCAACAGGGCAAGGGCTTCCACAAGCTGAAGGGTTAACCCTACAGTCAGCCCACAATCGCTTGAGTTTAACAGATCTAGCACTAATGAGCAGCTTGATGAAGTTAACAGGAACGTGTGATAGTACTGCTACCACACTTAATACTCACCAAGCTCCATACCCCATATGTCATGATATGGACTCTATCGATGCAATGGGGCGTTTGGATCTAGATGGGCCTTGTCAGATGACGCCTCGTGCATCCTTGTCGAGCAGACATTCACATTCAAATCTCCTGGCAGCATCTATGCCAGACCGACTGGACAAACAGGGGAACCCTAAAGGTGATAAGACAAATAATATTGTAGCAAAAATTGAGGCATTTCTGGCAAGATATGTTGGCCTTCTCGGTATGGCAGCAAGCTAACCTAGAGGGGGGGTGAATAGGTTTTCTGATTTCTGTAAATAGAGACTTAAACACAGAAATTAACACTTGAAAGTTTGTTTAGTTTAGTGTGATAAAGAGTGCAGTGCGGAAGCAAATAAACAATCACACAAAAGGACACAGGAGATTTATCCTGGTTCGCCCTTCCCACATAGAAGTCCTACGTCCAGTCCCCAAGCAAAC
Organism: Colocasia esculenta; assembly: GCA_014218235.1. NCBI lineage: Eukaryota > Viridiplantae > Streptophyta > Magnoliopsida > Alismatales > Araceae > Colocasia > Colocasia esculenta. The sequence continues at coordinate 30,652,194 of CM024763.1, read as the reverse complement.
TCTTGGGATTTCACTAACCGAAGGTACAGTCCCCTTCAAGGACACTACAACACCCTGGATACCCCACCAGGTCTTCTTCTATTTCCCGGCAAGAAGGCAACCCACTTCTTTTACAAGTTCAGAAGCAACCTACTGGTACAAACCCCAGTTTGGTTCAGCTAGACACAAACCCCTAGCTGGGTTATCTACTGTATACAGTCCTACAGCCGGACACAGATCTTTCTTAGAAAGATCAGACTGAGAGGCTTTACAAGATAAACACTTGTGTAAAGCTCACAGTCCTAGACTCTCCCCAGATATACAATGAGCTCGGAGAGAAACAGAAGAGAGAAAAGAAAGCAAGAGTGCTTGAATGCTTGGACGCTTGAGATGCTTGAAAGCTTGAATGCTTCTACTGGGCTCAGGCTCTTTTCTCTTTTCTTTGAGTGTATATGTCGTTGAGGTTCCTCACTGGATGTACACTTTATCAAAAAGATGTTCAGAATAGGCTCTTCTTGTTCTTCAGCAGTGTCCTTCTTTTATACGAGCAGCTTTGAACAGATCCGTTGAAGAGATAGCCGTTTTGAGTTTGGATCTGTTGGAGTTCTGACCGTTGCTTATCTTCTCTTCATTTGTCTTAATCAGACTCTGATGGTCTTCGAAATCTGTCAGCATAGAAGAGAGTGTTTAGCATAAAAGAGTGTTTATGATAGACTGTGCATACCACTGTGTTTCTGCTATCATGCTGAAAATAGTAGTTCAAATCTTTTTGACAAACTCTGAAATATGCATGCAGCTTTTTGTCAGAAGATATTTGACTTTTCATTTAAGCGCCAAACAATTTGAAATACAAAGGCAATCTGTGTTTGAACAGAATCCATGAAGAAATCGTTATGAGCATGACTTATGAAATCGTTATTGTGAAGAGTCGTTGCTCATTTATAAACAAATCGATGTGAACATTTATGAAATCGTTATGCAAGCAATCGATGTGAGGGCAAATCGTTGCGCTCACTTATCAAATCGTTATGAGATCGATTTCTTATTAAGTCGTTATGAGAGCGAAATCGATGTGAACAAATCGTTGTGAGAGCAAGTCGTTGCGCTCACTTATAGAATCGTTATGAGATCGATTTCTTATCAAATCAATGCGCTTTAAAGAAGAAATCGTTGCAAACACTTATCAAGTCGTTATGAGAGCGACTTCTTGACAATCGTTTCGGTCACTTAAGGAATCGTTAAGGGAACGACTTCTTATCAAATCAATGCGCTCACAAGAAATCGTTACAAATACTTATGAAGTCGTTATGAGAGTGACTTCTTGACAAATCGTTGCGGCGCTTGATACTTTGGCACTTTAAACAGAAATCGATGTATATTGATTAAACATCGATTTTATCATCTTAGTGCGCCATATATTGCATCAATGTAAGACTTAGCATTTTGCTATGGGATTGATGCGACACAGATGAAACAAAATATTCAATGAGACTTATCATCTGTTAATGGGGTTGATGCAACACAGATGAAGCAAAAATATTTATGAATACCTATATTTTGTTATCTCCGCAATATATATTTTGTTATCATCTAAATGCATCATATATTTTGTTATCACCAAAATACCAAGATCACAGATAACCATAGAGTGGTTCAACAATCTCCCCTTTTTGGTGATGACAAAATTTATGTGAATTCTCTGAATGGGATAAAAAAATTTAAGCAGAAAATTCAAAGAGCATACTTACTCTCCCCCTTTTTGTCAATAATCCAAAAAGGAAAGGTCTTACCATGTTTCTTGTTCCCTTAGAGAGTTTCTTACCATAGAGGGGTTCAACCTTTTCTCCCCCTTACTCTTTGCTTCCCTTTAATCAGAGCTCCCCCTTAATGAGAGGCTCTATCACTGCCTTGAGCACCCTTTGTTCCTGATGCTCCAAGGCTTCCCTGCAAACAACTCATTTAGATATAGGTACCCAAAGCTTTTTGGGTCCTTGAAGGTTAGAGGTATGAAAGTATCCTTTCGGAATCCAAACTAAGTGCTTAGTTGTGCAGGTGTTCACGGTGTGTCCTAGTTTATTGCAATGAGAGCAGCAGTGAATATAATTTGTTTGCAGTTCTTATTGCCTTTGTGATGCATGGTTGGATCATAATTTTTAGAAACCTTTTTCTTTGATAAAGCTTGGTTGTTTCAGGTTCCTTTTTCTGAGCATTTTGGTTTCTTTTACAAATTTTGGTAAAGGATATTTTCCTGAGTTTATTACTTGTTTTCCCTTTTCTGGAGGTGTATAACCAAGCCCTTGTTGTCATTTCCAGATTTTGATCCTTTTAAGCATAGGGCTAGAGATGTTTTTCCTTTAGTTAATTTTCTAACTGATTCTTTTAAATAAAATTTTCTTCAGTGAGAGTTTTCAATTTTTCTTCCAACTCTAATTTTTCATTGTCCTTATTTTTTAATCTTTCATTCAAAAGATAATATTATCTTTATTGTCCTTTAGTTGTTTTTCTAGTTGCTCCAATTCGGATTTAAGATCAGAATTGGTGTTTTCCAAGCAAGTAGTGTTGTTTTTTAGATTTTTTAGTTCTTTTACAACACCCTTATGTTTTTCATATAGTTCATTAAAGACTTCTTCTAAGTCTTTTGATTCGACCCTGAATCTGTGCAAGAGTTAAAAAATGAGTCAGAATGTACCTCATCTAATCCCACCATGAGGGCTAGATTTACCTGCTCCTTTTCGGAATCTGAACTTGATGATTCTGAGCTTGGACCTCATCATTTTCCCAAGCAGCTGCCATTGCTTTTCTTTTGAATTCTTGTGCTGCTTCTTGGGCTTTTCTGGTTGACCAGTCTTCTTGAGTCTTGGACAATCTGGTCTCAGATCCAGTTTTCTGCATTCATAGCGACTGGTTCTTTCTCCTTTTTCTTTTCTTTGGATCCTTCTTGATCCGCTTTTCTTCTTCTTCAAATTTTCTGAAGCTTGGACAATACTTATCCATATTGCAGTCTTCAGAATCTGCATCCTGGGAACTAGAAGAAGAGATGGAAGAGCAGCTACAACTTTAAGAGCGTTAGTGCATTTTATTTTAGATGAACTTTCAGATAATCGCTCCATATTTATTTCATGTGCCATGAGAGAACCTATCAGATTATCGATCGATAATTTGGTCAAGTCATGGGCTTCTTCTATGGCCGTTACCTTAGGTGTCCATGAAATAGTTAAGGACCTAAGTATTTTTCTAACGGTTTCTTCATTAGGAAGAATTTTTCCAAGAGAATTTAAACCTACTACTATACTTGAAAATCTGTTATACATAGTATTAATGTTTTCATTTGGAAGCATTTTGAATTGCTCATATTGAGAGATAAGAATATCTATCCTAGTTTGTTTTACTTTATCTGTTCCTTCATAGGTTATCTGCAATTTATCCCATATTTCTTTAGCAGATTTACATGCAGAAACTCTACTGAACTCTCTTTTAGATAGAGCACAACATATATAGTTTTTAGCCTTAAAGTTTAAAGATAATTTACTTTTATCTACTGCTGTAATTGCAGTAGTGCCTGGAATGGGAACAATAACATAATCACCTACCTCGATTACCTGCCACAGATCAAAGTCTGTGCCTCGAATGAAGCATTCCATCCTCATCATCCAATATTGATAATCTTCTCCATCGAAGAATGGAGGTCTGGTGACGGATTGGCCTTCAGCATATCCTTGAGCTGCCATGGATCTTTGCTCTAAGATCGTTGGATCTTCTTGAAGGTTCAGAGACCCGCTCTGATACCACTTGTTGGCCTTCTCGGTATGGCAGCAAGCTAACCTAGAGGGGGGGTGAATAGGTTTTCTGATTTCTGTAAATAGAGACTTAAACACAGAAATTAACACTTGAAAGTTTGGTTAGTTTAGTGTGATAAAGAGTGCAGTGCGGAAGCAAATAAACAATCACACAAAAGGACACAGGAGATTTATCTGGTTCGGCCCTTCCCACATGGAAGTCCTACGTCCAGTCCCCAAGCAAACTCTTGGGATTTCACTAACCGAAGGTACAGTCCCCTTCAAGGACACTACAACACCCTGGATACCCCACCAGGTCTTCTTCTCTTTCCCGGGCAAGAAGGCAACCCACTTCTTTTACAGGTTCAGAAGCAAACCTACTGGTACAAACCCCAGTTTGGTTCAGCTAGACACAAACCCCTAGCTGGGTTATCTACTGTATACAGTCCTACAGCCGGACACAGATCTTTCTTAGAAAGATCAGACTGAGAGGCTTTACAAGATAAACACTTGTGTAAAGCTCACAGTCCTAGACTCTCCCCAGATATACAATGAGCTCGGAGAGAAATAGAAGAGAGAAAAGAAAGCAAGAGTGCTTGAATGCTTGGACGCTTGAGATGCTTGAAAGCTTGAATGCTTCTACTGGGCTCAGGCTCTTTCTCTCTTTCTTTGAGTGTATATGTCGTTGAGGTTCCTCACTGGATGTACACTCTATCAAAAAGATGTTTAGGAATAGGCTCTTCTTGTTCTTCAGTAGTGCTCCTTCTTTTATACGAGCAGCTTTGAACAGATCCGTTGAAGAGATAGCCGTTTTGAGTTTTGGATCCGTTGGAGTTCTGACCGTTGCTTATCTTCTCTTCATTTGTCTTAATCAGACTCTGATGGTCTTCGAAATCTGTCAGCATAGAAGAGAGTGTTTAGCATAAAAGAGTGTTTATGATAGACTGTGCATACCACTGTGTTTCTGCTATCATGCTGAAAATAGTAGTTCAAATCTTTTTGACAAGACTCTGAAATATGCATGCAGCTTTTTGTCAGAAGATATTTGACTTTTCATTTAAGCGCCAAACAAATTTGAAATACAAAGGCAATCTGTGTTTGAACAGAATCCATGAAGAAATCGTTATGAGCATGACTTATGAAATCGTTATTGTGAAGAGTCGTTGCTCATTTATAAACAAATCGATGTGAACATTTATGAAATCGTTATGCAAGCAAATCGATGTGAGGCAAATCGTTGCGCTCACTTATCAAATCGTTATGAGATCGATTCTTATTAAGTCGTTATGAGAGCGAAATCGATGTGAACAAATCGTTGTGAGAGCAAGTCGTTGCGCTCACTTATAGAATCGTTATGAGATCGATTTCTTATCAAATCAATGCGCTTTAAAGAAGAAATCGTTGCAAACACTTATCAAGTCGTTATGAGAGCGACTTCTTGACAAATCGTTTCGGTCACTTAAGGAATCGTTAAGGGAACGACTTCTTATCAAATCAATGCGCTCACAGAAGAAATCGTTACAAATACTTATGAAGTCGTTATGAGAGCGACTTCTTGACAAATTGTTGCGGCGCTTGATACTTTAGCACTTTAAACAGAAATCGATGTATATTGATAAAACATCGATTTTATCATCTTAGTGCGCCATATATTGCATCAATGTAAGACTTAGCATTTTGCTATGGGATTGATGCGACACAGATGAAACAAAATATTCAATGAGACTTATCATCTGTTAATGGGGTTGATGCAACACAGATGAAGCAAAAATATTTATGAATACCTATATTTTGTTATCTCCGCAATATATATTTGTTATCATCTAAATGCATCATATATTTTGTTATCACCAAAATACCAAGATCACAGATAACCATAGAGTGGTTCAACAAGATATTCTAATAGTTCACTAGTGGGACAAAGAGGCAAATCAGTTGATAAACAGCCTGCTAGAAAGGAGGTACACACTGAAGATCTTAAGGCCTTCGAGCTAATGAGAAACGTAAATAAATCTATGACTGGATCCTCTAGTACCACGACCAAAGGCTCGAGGCATACTATCCTTTCCAAGATAAAGTTAGAAAACCCTATTCATTCCCCAAGGAAAAGACAAGGGTATTGTTTGAATGGGCAACTGAATACAACAAAATTACACTGTCGGTGCCCAAAAGACCTGAGCAAGCTGGAAAGAGGGATGATCCTTTATTCTGTTGGCCCTTTCGGTATGGCAGCAAGCTAGCCTAGAGGGGGGGTGAATAGATTTTTCTGAAATCTGAAATAGAAACTTAAACACAGAAATTAACACTTGAAGGTTTGGTTAGTTTAGTGTGATAAAGAGTAGCAGTGCGGAAGCAAATAAACAATCACACACAAAAGACACAAGGAATTTATCCTGGTTCGGCCCTTCCCACATGGAAGTCCTACGTCCAGTCCCTAAGCAACCTCTTGGGATTTCACTAACCAAGGTACAGTCCCCCTAAGGACACTACAACACCCAGCACCCCAGCTGGTCTTCTTCTCTTTCCGGGCAAGAAGGCAACCCTACTTCTCTTACAGGTAAAGAAGCCAACCTCCTGGTACAAACCCAGTGCGGTTCTGCTAGACACAAACCCCTAGCTAGGTTCTACACTATATACAGCCCTACAGCTGGACAGAAGTCTTTCTTAAAAAAGAAAGAACAAAACTGAGAGTTGGAACAAATGAAAACCAACTAAAAGAACTCTCAGCAAAAAGACTCTCTCCCCAGATTACAAAGATGCACACAGAGAGAGTGAAGAGAGGAGAAGGAGCTTGAAGCTTGAGGGCTTCAGATGCTTGACACTTCTTCTTGGGCTCAGCTCTTTCTCTCTTTTTCTTTGAGTGTATGTGGAGTTGAGGTTCTTCCCGGATGTACACTCTTGAAAAATCTTCAGGAAAGCTCTTGCTTTCTTCTTCAGCCTTGCTTCATCTTTTATATGAGCAATTTGAATAAATCCGTTGGAGTTCTAGCCGTTGCTCATCTCCTCTCATTTGTCTTAATCAGACTCTGACGGTCTTCGAGGTCTGTAAACATAGAAGAAGGTGTTTATCATAAAAGAGTGTTTATGATAAACGATGCATAGTACTGTGCTTCTGCTATCATGCTAAAAATAGTAGTTCATATCTTTTTGACAAGACTCTGAAATATGCATGCAGCTTTTTCTGTCAGAAGATATTTTGACTTTTCATTTAAGCGTCAAGCATATTTGAAATATAAAGGCAATCTGTGTTTGAACAGAATCCATGAAGAAATCGTTATGAACATGACTTATGAAATCATTATGTGAAGAGCCGTTGCTCATTTGTAAACAAATCGTTGAACTGAAATCGTTATGCAAGCAATCGTTATGATCTTCTGAAGAAATCGATGCGATCACTTATGAAATCGTTATGCAAGCAAATCGTTATGATCTTCTGAAGAAATCGATGTGATCACTTATGAAATCGTTATGCAAGCAAATCGTTATGATCTTCTGAAGAAATCGATGCGATCACTTATGAAATCGTTATGCAAGCAAATCGTTATGATCTTCTGAAGAAATCGATGCGATCACTTATGAAATCGTTATGAGATCGATTTAACAAATCGTTATGGCCACTTAGCGAATTGTTAAAGCACTATATGAAATCAGATCAAATCGTTATAGCGCTTGTTACTATGGCACTTAAAAACTGAAATCGATGTATATGAATTAAACATCGACTTTATCATTATAGTGCGCCAAATTGCATCAATGTGAGACTCAGCATTTTGCTATGAGATTGATGCGACATAGATGAAACAAAATATTCAATTTAAGTTACATCATAAATTTATTATCACCAAAATACAAGAGCAAATAGAGAGTGGTTCAACATATTCTGCTCATACCATCAAGTCTTGGGACATACCATGGAAGATTGCTATGTATTCAAGGATATGATGGAATCCTTGATCAAGAAGGGAGAGCTGCAAATAGGCGAGTACAGGGTATATCCACCACGTCCGCATGAAATCACAGCTCAACTGAAGACTGTGAATATGATTTCTCTCCACCAACAACTATTTGAGGAGATACAATTTGAAGTCCGACAAGAGCCTCAGCTAGAGGACGAATTATGGGGGCACCCTTCACCCTTCAATAGACACATAATTCCCAAGTTGGAAGTCAAAGAAGCACAGATCTCTTCTTCAGCCTGTCTACCCCCAATGGCCAAAAATGCCTCTTCACTATTTGCCAAACCCATGATGTTTGGAGAGGCAACCAACTCAACTGAGCAAGCTCATGAAGCACAAGGGCAGGGGGATGAATCTCCTATAATGCTGAGGCCAATGCAACTAGATGATACATGTCAAGGGAAGGCCGAGAAACTACAAACATCTGGAAGAATGGCAAAATATGAAAAGGCAAAAGGAGCGAGCAAAGCTCTGTAGATATACACATGTTGTATGACTGGTGTGGTCAGTCGACATGGGGCACTAGCTATTGAACAAGATGAATTGCCAAAGCTCAATGAAAGGCCAGATCCTCCTGTCAGGAGGGAAGAAGTTAAGGGCAAAGCCCTGATAGTCTCAGTGGCCCAAGAAGGAGCTACAAATATAATAGAAACTGATAATATCAGCAATCTGCCACCTATCCCTCTAGTAGGGGCTCCAGCTGAAGTGATATATGATATCCCTAGCACTCATACGTATGATCCTGCTGTGGCAGCGTTGATGCAAAGATACCAACAAGAAATTGAAATGTTGAAAAGACAAATTGAAGAAAGAGATGCTCACCCTCCTGCATTACAAAATGTAGGGGGCATGACGGGGGCACCACAAGTTGACATCAACTTCCCCAACACTCTATTGCATCCAACAAGGCTCCGGCCAACACCAGACAATGCTGGGGGCATCCCATGTCAAATAGCTCCAGGGCAGCCCATAGCCCGCCAAGCAGCACACCAAGGGCCTGCCACCATGGCTCAGATGCAGCCGACTCCTCCTCATCCAAACACCGTCCAAGCACTGATTATGAATAGACAGATGTTGGAACAAATGATAGAAGCGAAACTGGGAGAAAGGGGGAATGCTAATCAAACCCCATTTGACATCTACCAGGTTCCGTATCTTGTGCATCATGCTACAAAAAGACTTCCTCCTGGCATCAGCAAGCCACCAAAGTTTGACAAATTCAACGGGCAAGGATCACCTAAAGAGCATGTTGCATACTATGTTAACATCATGGGGGAGTTGGCTACTGATGAGTCATATTTGCTCAAATTCTTTGGGTCTTCCTTGACTGGACTGGCTTTCGAATGGTATTCAAATTTACCAGTCGAGTCCATTATGGACTGGCCAGATATGCAAAGGAAGTTTACAGAAAGATTCTATGTTGCTGAAAGAGAAATCACACTGGTCAAGTTATATGCAACCAGGCAACAAGATAACGAGTCAGCTGTAGATTATATCAAAAGGTGGAGATATCTCAACATGAAATGCAGATGACCACCACATCCAGAAGATGCCATTCAAATATGCAAGCAAAACTTGAGCAGACATATCCTAGAAAGGATGATCGGCGTCGAGATCAAGTCCTTCGACCAGCTAAATAAAGTTGTGCCCAAGATTGAACAATTCTTGTCCAAATATCCCCTGCCAATGCATCAAGTCAGGAAAATAGATTGCTTGGAAAAGGCCAACGCACACAGATGTTCATACTGTGAACCTCAAAGCCTTTACACAACAAAAGAGTGGAGCTGACTCCTCTTCTGCCAGGCCGATGAAGTGAAGCAAAAAGTGCTCGTTGCAAGAAAAGATGCAAAAGTCCTACTCTGTCCCAAAAGAGAAGACACGGACTCTCTTCGAATGGGCCTGTCGACACAACAAAATCATCCCACCCGAGCCTAAAAGAACGGAGGACATCAAGAAGAAAGACGATCCCCGATTCTGCTTATATCATCAACTGTCGGGGCACGTTACAGAGGACTGCTATGTCCTCAAAGACAAAATGAGGCTTTGATAAGAAAAGAAGAACTACAAGTGGGCGAGTACAAGGTGGACCCGCCGCGCCCTCATGGAGCTCCAATGCAATAGAAAAGAAGAGCATACGGTAGACAGGCCAGCCAATATGGGAGCAAATGCAACCTATAATGCTTGAGCCAGAAGAGGATAAATAGCTCAAGATGCTCAATGCACGGAGGAAATCCATGTACCTCGGAGAAATTTCAAGATCTCCGGCCCATCACAAGCAAATAAACAAGGGCCAGCTCACCGAAAGTGAGTTGTTTTGGGGCAGATGCCAGTCGGACGTGTAATGTCCATTCATGTAAATAGTCAAAAAAAAATGATGACAAAAAAGAATAAAGAAAGCATCTTGCTGAGGTAGTCACACCGACCACCCAGCATGAGACCTTATCGTCGAGATGGTCTCGATCGGCTCTTTTAGAGCCACCCAAGGTATTATTGTCGATGACGAGCAGCAAAAAAATAATAAACAGGCCAACCATACCGCTAGCCGGACTATGGTTCTGAGACAAATAATACCTCAACAAAATCGCATGTTTCTTTGGAGGGCGATGATATGAGCCCGCACGATCGTACTGCATCGGGCTTTCACCGCTTATGTCCATATTCATACATGGGTTTTCTTACCGGATTTTGAGTACATATTCTTTTTCCGATCTCTAACGAAGTCGTGAAGGATTTATCCTTATTCAACATCACCTACATTTCAAACAAAAAACTGGCAAATTGTCAATCATGTTTTCAAAGGTCATATTTTAAAATCGGCAAGCTTGTCATTCATGATTTCAAAAGAATTCATATTTTAAAAAGTGGCGACTCGCCAACCATGTTTTCAAAAGTCATATTTTAAAATTGACAAGCTCGCCATTCATGATTTCAAAAGAACTGATATCTCAAAAGTGGCGACTCGCCAATCATATTTCAAAAGTCATGTTTTCAAATCGGCAAGCTTACCGCTCATGATTTCAAAAAAAAAAAATCATATTTCAAAAATGGCGTCTTGTCAATCATGTCTCAAAAGTCATATTTTCAAAAGTGGCAATTTGTCAATCATATTTCAAAAGACATATTTCAAAACTGACAATTGCCCATCATGTTTCAAAAGACATATTTCAAAACTGGCAATTTGTCCATCATGTTTCAAAAGACATATTCAAAACTGGCAATTTGCCAATCATATTTCAAAAGACATATTTCAAAATTGGTAATTTGCCAATCATATTTCAAAAGACATATTTCAAAACTGGCAATTTGCCAATCATGTTTCAAAAGATATATTTCAAAACTGGCAATTTGTCAATCATATTTCAAAAGACATATTTCAAAAATGACAATTTGCCAGTCAAATTTCAAATTCGACGTTTTCGAAGTAGCGATGCGTCAGTCATATTTGAAAATTCATGTTTCAAAACTCAAAATCATGTTTTTCAAACGGCACCTTAGCGCCCACATATTAATAAAAGGATCGAGGCCTCTACGCCCTCACAATTTCAAATCGGGCTCTTTCTCCACATGATTTCAAACTGGGACTTTATGTCCACATCTTCAAAATCAGGCTTCTACACCCTCATGATTTCAAATCGGGCTTTCACGTCCTCACAATTTCAAATCGAGCTTCTTCGCCCCACGTTTCCAAACTGGGCCTCTGTGTCCACAAATTCAAAATCAGGATTTCACGCCTTCATAATTTCAAACTGGGCATCTGTGTCCACCAATTTCAAAATAGGCTTCCACGCCCTCACGATTTGAAATCGGGCCTCTGTGACTGTGCCCAACATTTTCAAAACTTACTAGAAATGACATTTAAAGCAAAAGAATTTCAAAATCAAATTAATCTCAAAGGAGCAGCAACTACGAAATAAGTGTCGTAGTCCATTCTCAGTTTGTGGAACATCTCCCACATCTGGGGTCTCCAGGGATACAAGACAAACAAATCTCAAAGGAGCAGCAACTGCGGCGTAAGTGCCGTAGTCCATTCTCAGTTTGTGGAACGTCTCCCACATCTGGGGTCTCTAGAGATACAAGACAAACAAATCTCAAAGGAGCAGCAACTGCGACGTAAGTGCCGTAGTCCATTCTCAGTTTGTGGAACGTCCCACATCTGGGGTCTCCAGAGATACAAGACAAATTGATCTCAAAGGAGCAGCAACTGCGAGACAAATATCGCAGTCCATTCTCAGTTGTGGAATGTTTCCCACACCTGGGGTCTCCAAAGATATAAATCAAAATTGACCTCTCATAATTAGTCATTGTGGAATAAGTACCGTAATCCAGCCTCTTTTTGTGGAACGTCTACCACATTTGAGGTCTCTAAAGACATACAAAAAAATAATGAAATGAATAGAAAATAATAAAATAAAGTAAAAAAAATGATCAATGGAAAAAAATGAAATGATTGAAAATAGGATGAAATGAATTCCTTAAAAAAAAAATCTATAAAAATGAACAGGAGAAATGAAATGCACAAAACAAAAACAAAAAATATTTGATTAAGAAGTCGGGCCTCTCTACCCACGTGTTAGGGCTCCCGTACTCGAACTCTTAATCAATCTAGCAGGAGCTGGGACTACGGGATAAGTACCGTAGTCCAGCCTCAGATCGTGAAATGTCGCCACATCTGGGGTCTCCAAAGATACAAAAAATGTTAATCTTCAAGGAGCTGCAACTGCGGGGGATAAGTACCGTAGTCCAGCCTCAGATCGTGAAATGTCGCCACATCTGGGGTCTCCAGGATATAAGAATCCATCTTCATGGAGCTACAACTAGGGATAAATACCGTAGTCCAGCCTCAGTTCGTGGGATCAATACCACGTCTGAGGTCTCCGAGGATATAAGAATCCACCCTTAAGGAGCTGCAACTACGGGATAATATCGTAGTCCAGCCTCAGTTCGTGAGATTAGTGTCGCGTCTGAGGTCTTCGAGGATATAAGAATCCACCTTAAGGAGCTGCAACTGCGGGATAAATACCGTAGTCCAGCCTCAGTTTGTGGGATTTGTACCGCGTTCGAGGTCTCCGAGGATATAAGAATCTATCTTCAAGGAGCTGCAACTACGGGATAAATATCGTAGTCCAGTCTCAGTTCATGGGATTAGTGCCGCGTCTGAGGTTTCCGAGAATATAATAATCCATCCCAAAGGAGCAAAAACTACGGAATCAGTGACGTAGTCATTCTCAGTTGTGGAATATCTCCCACATCTGGGGTCTCCAGGGATACAAGACAAACCATTCTCGAGGAGCAGCAACTACGGATAAGTACCGTAGTCTAGCTTCAATTTATGGTATCAATATCGTACCTGAGGTCTCCAAGGGAATAAAATCTATCTCTGAGGAGCTGCAACTACAAGACAAGCATTGGAGTTCGATCTCAGCCCGTGGGACAATTGCCACGTCAGATCTCCGAGGATTTAAGAGCTAAAATTAGGTTGTCGTGTTCGATGTTTATATAACCAGACTACTTTGCATGAATCGTATATTATCACATCCCTTTTTGCAGCAGTCCGGCCCCTGTCCGGGGGATTTAACATTGAGCTTTGACATTCCATGCCCCAGATTCCCTAAGTCAATATGGTGGAGCCACCTTCACACTGGTCGATGGTTCGAGAGATGGCGTCATTATGCTTAATGTTAGGAGGATTTAAACAACTCATGGAGCTAATTTGACATTGCCTCGAAGACATACACCCTCCAATCTTTCATGTTCAAGAACTCTGAGGGTACACTATTGAATGTATGCTCGCAGTGCATATCCTGCGACATTTCTGTATTAAAAAATAATAAAAAAGGATGAATAAAAAGGTTTAAAATAGAGATGTCCGTCGGACCTACTCTAGTTCACTACCGAGTAGGGGTAAAAAGGACAAGAAAAACCCGGCTACGATAAAAACCCGAAAGGGCATCGTGGGCAAAATTGGGAACCCTGCTACGTGAAAATCCGAAAGGGTGCGTAGGCAAAAGCAAGAAGGGGCTGACTCTGGTGAAAACCCGAAAGGGCGCTTGGGTCAGTAATGTGGTAAAAAAAATTGAAAATGAATGAAGTCAAAATGTCAAAATGGCAAGAAGGGAGAGTTCTATCTCTGCTCTTTCAAGAAATCATCTTTTTACTATACGTTCTCGGAATCCAGCTATGCGCTCTCTTGTCAAAAAGCTTCAAAACTTAGACAAGCTGTCTCTTGCCATCCATACCTCACGTCTATATATACCTGTTCCTGCCAAGTAGGACCCTAGGTTTAGACAATCACTGCCTTTTCAAAATTCCAAATAAAGTCCAGCCTTGACTTCTTGCCTCGGCTGGCCAGTAGATGTTTACCTTTAGAATCCTTGTTGAAACCAGCACATAGGTTTTCTAGGTTGCCGTTTTGCAATCGACCCAAATAACCTCACACCATCTACCAACATCATGGTATGATGGGTGGTTGAGTTCTATTCCACTCATGAATCTCTCTTTATAATATTATGTGTATACAAAAAAAAATAAAAGAAGATGCTTAAAATAGAGGTGCCTCGCTGGACTTGTCTAGGTTTCCCCTGGACAAGGGTAAAAAGAGCTAGAACCCGATCATGGCGAAAACCCGAAAGGGCGCCATGGACAAAATTGGGTACCCCGCTACGTGAAAACCCGAAGGGGCGCGTAGGTAAAAGCAAGAGGGGGTCGAGTTGGGTGAAAACCCGAAAGGGCACTCAATTCGATAAGAAAATAAAATCAAAGACAGATGCCAAAGACAGACAAATTTCAAGTCTCCAGAAAGGAAATCCCGACAGAAGTTGTGTTTGCCAGTGCCAGCCAAGCTCATCTTCATGCCAATCAAAGCTTGTCTTCGTGCCAGTGAGAGCTTATCTTCTGGCCAACTAAAGTTTATCTCAATGGCAATCAAATCTCATTCTCATGCCAATCAAGGCTTGTCCTCATGCTAGTCGAAGCTTGTCGTCATGCCAACCGAAGCTCATCGCTATATGAGCCAAAAGTGGGTCGACACCCAGAGAAGCAGGTGTTAGTACATGATGGTGTTGACAAATGACTCAATTGCAGGGGTCGACACGTGATACACTTGACTGAATCTGTTGACACCCAATGAAGTAGAGTAGGTGCCGACGAATGACTAAGTTGGTCAACACCAATAGAAAATAAAAGTGGAAAAAGAAGGCAATGGCTCATTAATCCATGGCAGACAAAGAAACACTGATAATTGGTATTGCTGTGAGAGATGAGATACAAAATCTCCAAGATGGTGAGTTGGTCATCACACTCAGAAACGATGGTGTGGAAGTAGTCTACTCCCCCCTGCAAAGGCCTCAATACTATTGTGGGCTTAGATTATTGCATTTTCAATGCAATCGACTAGCAAGACAACTCAGAAGAAGAAAGGAAGCAGCATGATCACTTACTGAGTCTAGAAGGATCTACCAGCTCATAAATCAAGCGAGCATGCCTCATCAACTCATTCAACAGGCCAACATAACCCAATGAATGGCTGACCCATGAAGGCCATCAGCTCACATGGCCTCGCTAGCTGAAAGAGGCCACTGATTTAGGGCTCTCGCCGATTCAAGGGGGGCTTCCGACTCAAAAAATTGTCTGCAAGGTGTCCCACCGAGTCAGAAATATCGGCAATTCTGAAGAAATTGTGGTCTGGGGCTCCCATCGAAACTAGGGGCTGCCAATCAGCGTTGTTGCTATTCAAGGGGGCCGCCAGTTCAGTGCGCTCACCAATACAAGAAGCTACAGGCCCAACGCTTTCGCCAGTTGTAAAAATCCTCAGTCCAGCAATCTTCACCAATTCAATGGATGTTAATGTAGTGAACTCACAAACTTCACAAGATGTTGTCACAGTAGTTTTATTGACTGTCGATCTCAGATGATGATGTCAATTCTGATGAACCCACCGGCATGGCAATACGTCCAAGGACCGCCATCCAATAAATAGACAAACCGACCACTAAACACTACAAGACAACAGAAAAGTAAAAGATCGACAGTCGATGAAACTGAACGGTAACAGAGCACAAGACGAGTGTAATTGAAGTCAAGAGAGGTACACCTGCGGACGCTGCTCCGCTCGGTCCTCACTGCACCGTCCCCAGGTGGGGGGCATTTGTCTGCACTGTTTTATGGCCTTTGGGCACACATGGACCGATGGCCAAGAACCAAAAGCAGCAGTTGGATTAGCAGTAACAGGTAAATGGCATACCTGGTAAATATGTATTAAAATGAGGGTGGTGAGGAGGAAAGGCTTGGCCACCTCAGCCCTCAAGAAGGGTGGCCCTTAATTAAAAGGCTCATTTTCCCATGCAAAAGGGATCGGATCGCAACCAGCATTGGAGAGGGGGGAGGAAGCTTCCAGCGGACAGAGAGCTCTTCCTGCGGCGGGAAGGGGAGCAGCCAGAGAGAAGAAAGGGTTTCTGGGAGAGGGCTTCTTGGGTTAGAAGAAAGTAGCGAAGGAAAGGCAAGAAAAAAAGGGTTACAGTAGCTCTGTGTCCTCCTGAAGAATAAGAAAAAAAAAAAACAGCAGAAGAGAGGGGCGGGAACAGAGATTCCGAGGAAGAGAAAGAGGGGGTCCGGCTTTCCATGTGATCTCCTCCCCCTGTTATTGCCTATTTTCGTTTCCTGCTTCTTTCCCCTGTATTTTGCCTTTGAACGAAGTAAAGAAGAAAGGGGAGGTTGCTCCCCATGCAAAGCATCAGACTATGCATGTTTATGTTTAGCATTTTTACTCTTCTTTTTGGTGTTTCTGGATTAACATCTGAGAATTATTAAAGGGTGCATGTGGCATTCGACATCATGGATGGCCATGTGAACTTCTCTTCTCATCCTTGCTTCTTTACCATTCTAATCTAAATTATCTTGAAATTTGCACTGTGAATGGTATTTGCATGCATCGAACTGGGTGCTTTCACACCCCATTTCTAGTTTGCAAAAGACCATATAATGTTTTGTTTGTCTGGGTCCTTTCTTTGGATCGATCTATGTTTTCTCGCTGGATATTTCCCCTTTTCTATTCGCCAGGCATATTACGTTCCAAGTGTGGAAGGGGTGTCCCAGTACAGCGGCCCATCATCCCTTTTGAAGTGTTCTATTGCTGAGCTCTCATCCTCTATATGATGTGCATCAGCCGCCACTTAATGGAGCTCTGTTTTATCTATTTAAATCCTCCTCAAAAGTTGGTTTATGCCCTCCAATTTCTTCTACAGCGCACTGATTTTGCACAAGAGATGCCAGTAAATCCCCACGCCATTTCCTTCCCTGATGGATGTTGGAGCCTTGAACGGTGGCCCTGCACTATGTCACCGTTCAACATCCTTCTCCAATGCCCCTTTCCTTTTTATGGGCTTTTTCCTCATCTAAAATTTCCCCTGGCATGATGTTCTAAAACCTCGAAATTCTTCCACAAGATATCGGTTCTCTGTGCCTTAAATGCCCCTCAATTTCCTGATTCCATAGCTCTTGTTGAGTTGTTGGAGAAGTTGAACGGTGGCACCTTCATCCCCTACCATTTAGCTTCTCTTCCTCCCTGAAGCGCTTCTATAAAAGATAAGAAGAACCCTGAACGGTGGCCCTTTCCCTCTCCACCGTTCAGGATTTTAAGTGACCCGATGGACCTCAAGGTCACCAATTCATGAGTGTACGTTGTGAAAAAGGTTAAATAAAATTGGTATTTAATTCCGAAACGATATCCCATCGGTTTTGCCCCAGTTTGCGGTCTCGGCATATGCCAATCTCTCGGGTACCCTCGGGAATCGGTGTCGTGTGCCGTGTTGTTGTTGCCTCAGCATCAACACTGTTGTTGGCACCGTCTCCATTATGGGGACGGATGTCACGGACACCCGCCCAAGGTACAGACTAAGGGAGGTGCTGTCAGATTTTTTCGTGATGACTTCCGAATCCGTTTGTGCCGACGTAACCACTGGGCAACTTGTGTTGCAATCCGGCACTATTGGCAAATATTATGTCGCCACTATTTGGCGAACATTACCTCGCGGGCGCCACCTCGGGTTTATAGGCGAGCGTCTCTGGGTATCATCCGACATGTGGTGGGCAAGGGTGGTTACCCTTAAGTCAGGTTACATTATACGACAAGATTTCCGTCGGTTTAAATCTTATTTCTTCAGTCATGATCCTTCGGCCTGTGTTATGTGTATAAATGTACGTGTACGAATAAGACAAATGAGTGTCGGTGCGACGTACGTCACCCGATCGACGTGTCAAATATGAGAGCAAACAAATGAGGTAAATAACAGAATAATAATAGCAATAATAAATGAAAATAATAATAATAATAATGAATGAAAATCATAACTAATGAAAATAATAAATAAAGACAGTAACCAAAATCAAAGCGACGAAAAGTAATAAACAAATAAAATAATAACAGCAAAGCAAACAAGCACATAAAAGAAATGATAATATCAACAAAATTGAGATTAATAAAAAAAATGAAGTGAAATGGAAAAATCACAACAACATCCACTTAAAAAAATAAAGCAAAGTGGCATCCTGTTCAGCCCCACATACATGCATAAGCGCCTAAACTGCAGTCCTTGAACCGGCTCACCCTCCACCATTCAGCCACCCCATCTCACGCACGACACCGGCCACCCTCCACCGTTCAGCACCTCATGTACCCAGGCGCTGCACACACCCATCTCTAAAAAAAAAAAAAAAAAAAACCATTTAAACCCCCCTGCTGTTCAGCATGCCCATGCGCCAATTCCCATGTCAGCCACTGCTTGAAGCCTCCCGGCGTTTCAAAGGAAGAGGAAGAACGGTTCAAGGGCCACTGTTCAGGCTTTCAAGTGCCAAACCCTTGCTACACCTACACACATCCCAAACCAATACACACAATACGTCCCTGGGCACATGCAAGCCATCACTTGAACCCACAAACCCACTCATACGCATACACATGCATATATTGGCCATCTTCCCCTTTAATCAGCCATAAAAGAGAAAAACGGGATGATAAGAAAAATAAACAGCAAAAGGAGTAATTATAAATAAATCATCTAAAAATAAATCTAATTTTCACAACTTCAAACAAAAGAAATACAACATGATAATTTCATATAAAAAACAAAGGAATTTTCAAATCAAATAACAAAGAAAACATGAATAATTATAAATCAAATCTAACATAAAATAATACAACAAAATAATAATAACTTCAAAATAAACCCAAAGTTAAAAAAATCAAATAATACAATCCTAAATCAAAGGAATCAAATCAAATAATTTTGGGCTAAACATTCTCACCTGGAATAAGAGTCCGAATGAATTGCAAACTCAAATAAATTAAAGAAACAAATTTAAATGAAAATAAATCTGAAGTCAAATAAAACCCTATATCAAATCAAACAATCAAAAAAAAATTAATTAAATCAAATCAAAAGGGCAATAAATGAAAAAGACAATCCAATAAAAGATCAAACATAATAAAAAGAATGCAAAAGACCAAAAGAAAACAAATCAAATCAAACAATGTTGAAACTAATTCAACCCTTTTTAATAAATCTGAAATAACAGCAAAAGTGCGTCGAGTGTTATATTCTGGTCGTCTCGCGTTAGGCACAATTAGATTTGCATTTCCTCGCATATCTTTTATCGGATATTTCCGTTAAAAAGTCACGAGACTCTTTATTCTGACGATTAATCAAGGTTTTTTCTTATAGAGGGATGTAATTAAAGTCGTTGCGCTTAGGCAACAGCAGGATCTTGGTCCCGACCCGATCTCCATTTTCGTTTGACGAAGTCAGACGGCGCGTAAATAGACCTAAAGTCCTTCGACTCTCGGAGGCAGAACATGTTGTCGCTTCGGCGACTGGCACGCATGCGCTCCGCGGTTACCGATTCATCTTTCGTTATAGTGACTTACTTAGCATTAAATGGGACTTGAATTTGTAATATGCGGGTACATACATGAGAATATGATAAATAAATTTTAAATTTAAATAATTTTTAATGGATCCACAAAAATCCATTTCCACAACACACAACAGTAAACCTTCATGCAAGCGTAGCAATCCTCAACATAGACATGAATGCGTTGCAATGCGATGTCGGCCACAAAGTGTCGTGGCCGCAGAGAAAACTACTGATCTCTTCAAGTGATTTCACTACGTCAATTCTCTTCACTGCAAGTCACCGGAGGCTTGGGACAAAAGACCCATAATTGTTAGGCCCCGGGTAGTGGTGTTTTCAGTAGATCCGCTAATGGACAACCTCAGCCTCCCCTCCCCAAAAAAACGTCGCTTAACCAAGGGGCAACAGAGTGGTACAAGGAAAACCCAAAAGGACATCAGAAACGTGGCACATGCTCTGTGCTGATGGGTCCGGAATGTGGACCTTACATGGGCCTCTTGCCAACTCCCGATGTTACATGTCCACCCACCATGCATCATGGGGTGGTAATTGGAGAGGGTTTCTCCAGGCATGAGGTGTCTCCATTATAGGGCTTGGCCTTAGTATATTCCCACCTCCACTAGCCAGCTGCCTTTTCCACTTCGTCAAGGCTGGAGAAGGATCTCTCCCAAGTGTTTGAGAGGATCTCCCTGTGGGTGATGGTGATAGCGGATAGGAAGAGAAGGGAGTGAGGGGGGCAGGAGTGATGAAGTCGATGGCGTGGTGAGACTAGTGGATCACCAACGGCCGGGGTTAATTGGACCTTGGTGCTTGGCAAGTCGATGTGGAGCACTCTCTCTTGTGAAGTGGGAAGAGCCGTGCGTGAGTGTGACACCTATGTTTTATTCATGGTCTTATCTAGAAATAGTCATATCAACATTGAGATAAAGCTTACGATTTGTTTGGGATGGTGATATGAGAGCGAAATTGGAGATTTGGAGGCATTGGGTTGGCGTGATCCAAAATCTTGGAGAGGATTTGGGTCGGCCAATGGACTTGTGGTACAATTGCCCTTGACATCGCCCAAAACGACAAATGGAGAGTGGAACCCCTCAGGATGTAGCACTGAGGTAAACTTATTCACATCATTATATATATGCCCATATATAGGTTGAAGCTTTTGAGAAGTAAGAACATTAGAGAGTTTACTATGACAAATAGGATTAGACATTTGAGATGTGAAGAATATTAGAATATCCAACTTAAAATCAATTGATTTATGGCCAAAAAGATAATATGATATATATGAAAAGATTGCATCAGAGATGCACAAGCTCTAATATCACATTGGATTAACTAATTTAGGATTATCCTGCAATGAAGTCAAAAAACCCAAACATGCGCCGTATATATAAAATGGCATGAGATTAATTCAATATTAGACAGGGGCATACCTTAAGGAACTGTAAATGACATCTCCTTCCGAATGGAGAATGCTATTTTGTCATCAAGTGAATCGTAAGCATGTCTAGATTGCCATATGCTCCATATATAAACACATAATACGACATCCTTGGAGTGGATTATTATTGGGAAGCTTTGCCTTAGTAGGTGGATGAGATATTAAACCATGTTGAGTTTGCCTTCACATATAATAAGAGAAATATTTACTATGCGTGAAGCCCCAAATTTGATTGATCAAAGAGTCGGATCTTTGATTGGTCAGAAAGTTAAGCCTCACGTCTCATTGACGTGTGGGTCCGAACAAAATTTCTACCCATTTTACATATGAAAACGTTTTCTCATATGAGAAAGATTTATTGCACTTTCATATTATACACTTTAAGTGTAATATGACTAGACAACAAATTCATGTGGTATCTAACAATTAGATTACCACTTTATCACCCCTCATGTGAGGGGTACCACATAGATTATTGTCTAGTCATATTACACTTAAATACAATATACAAGTATAATAAATCTTTCTCTTCTCATATAGCAAGGCTCTCTCTCTGAGTTTACTCTTCCCAAAGCAAGGATTATTTTCATGTGGGTAATGAAGTGCTCCGAGAGTTCTCATGACATCACCCATTTCAGTCAATAAAGAAGGTTTTTTGGGGAGCCTTACATGTACATCTTTCCCTTTCTTTATGATGAATGCAAACCCAAGCTAAAGCTGAGGCATATAACCATGAAACTTGTAGTAGGACGAGGCCCAGCACCTCGGAATGCTGCACACGTGAGAAAGGGAGGATTGAGCCAAGGGGGGTGGCGGGTCACCCCCACTTTGCCCACGGGGGCCTCATCTGCCTTTGACAGGCTTTGTTCCCCTTGCTTTAATCCCAAGTATTCTCCTTCTCCCATCTTTCTATTGTACCCTCCCATTTTTCTAACTCCAAAATCTAGTAGTAAGCCACACCTCCCTCTCTCTCTCTCTCTCACTCACTCTCTCTCTCTCTTTCTCAGATTTTAACACCCAAGAGCAATCCACACCCATCCCCAAAAGGCCAGGGAGCCACGTACGGGTGCAATCATTAGTGCATCTACTACTCTTCACACCCTCCCTACTTTGCAACACACACCCCTCCACCTCCCAAGTGATAGCTTTGTTTTGAGAACCCTTTTGGATTAGTTTAAGTCTGTGGGTTGTTTTTTTTCCTGAGTTTCGTTATTAGTACTCTGAAGGCGTGCATACACCAACTAACCCATGTTATTAGAGAGGTAGGTTGGGGATGTAGGTATATATGGGGATAAGCATAACATGACAACAAGACAAAATAATGGGCCGCCCCACACCCTCATGTTCATGCATCAGTATCTTGATTATACCTACTGTTCTAGGAGCTCAATACTGGTTGATGCATGTACTGAGAGCACATGCAGGGAACTAGGCTTTTAAGCTGCATGGGATTCTTCTCGCCCTAGAACAAAACATTCTACGGTTTAATTAAGCCTCGTAGATTCCATGCATAGCAAGGGGAAATAGAGAGCTGGATACCTACCAATATTGTCTGCGGTAATGAAATGCTGACCATTTGAGGAGCTTCTAGTTGTGGCTTTTTAATATGGAAGCTATTATATACCCATGAGATTTTCTATGGGTAGTTGGAGCGGTAGTTGATGGCTGCAAAATCTAATTGACTTCCTCCAGCTATCCGTTTTGGATATTTCAAATAGCTTTCTATCGAACTTGGTTGCATTAGCAATAATTCCTTCTCATGATTCCCTTATTATGGTAACAAGTCTTTTTCATTCGATATTTTACCTAATAAGCATGAATTATAAAATGGGAGTGGGTATAAACAACAAAGTTCCCTCTCTTCAACAACGGTATCTTTTCCGATCTCGAAACCTCTAATAAGAAAATAAACTTCAAGATGCAATGCTCTCTCACACTTAGAAATGATTAAACTAATAACATGCAAGTAGGTGCACATTGGAAAGCATGTCGATGTATAAACTGATAATTCACCAGAGCATCAGATGTTAGGTATCATTTTCTATCGTGATATTAATCAGATCAAATTTGGGGAAGAAACGAAGAACCTGGACAGATCACAGGACAGAGCATATGCTAATTATGATGCTTGGATGTCTCCTCAGCCTCAGGAACGCACACTGATTCCTGTTGGAGGGTTTTGGACAGAACAGAGAGCTTTCAGAACTCTAGTCAGACTCTGTGCAGTCCCTTGTGCCAAACTCTCGTACGTGACTGGAAATTAATGATGAAGTGTAAATTTGAAGGCATCCATATTTTTGTCGGGCACTTGAAGTTTGGAAGGATATACATGCATGTTTTCATAGGATAAAACTCAAGCATTCGGCTTTGACCACACAGAGTGTAATATAGCAGTGCAGAATTTCTCCTTCAGTTTATGGTGTGGGTGTCCGTCATCCTGTGGGATATCTCCAAAAACCATACAAGGTATTGATAGAGAAAACAAAAGGCAATCCAAAAGATATAACTTTATTTGATTACATGATCTTTACGTACCAAATTCCGATAATTCCCCAGAACAAAGTTAAGATCTCAAATACGTAAAGAGAAGAATAAGACTAAAGGTATAACTTTTAAAAGAAAAAAGGAGAATACCCGATCCATCATCCATCATTCGATCCCTTTGAATTATAGCCACGGTTTCATCACAAAAGCAAAGAAACAGAGTCCTTCCAAAGAACTAGAACCGCAATCGAACTGATCCCAAGAGAATGATAGATCCGTAATAACGTATGTCCGTGCCATTGGAGAACTACCCAAATCAAGATGAATCCCACCGAATACCGAACAGCTCATGGCATTTTCCGATTGAATTGGCGACAGAGAGAGATCAACTCCCTCTCTTGTGACTTACACATGGGAATAGTGTCCTTGTAACATCTGTGCCTACAAGGAGAAGGGTACACTAGCTCTCACTTCCCTGTCTTGTTTGACAAATAATTCAGGTTCCAATGTCTTCAACAGCGGCCAGTCGTAAGTTCTCAAGGCTTCAAGCCTTTCCTCTGCCCGTTTGACCCTAGTCTACATCTCTATCTATCATCCGCATCATCTAATGAACCCCCCAGGCAGAAACCCAGCTCACTTGTTAATCACCTATTTCATATTTCAAGTCAAGTGTCACTCCGTTCACATCAGGACAAAGATCAAAGATCATCTCTCTCTCTACGTGCCCACAGGGCAGTAGCAGTGAGTGTGCACCTTTGTTAACTGCGGCCTTTTCAAGGGGGGAGGGGGGGCGGCCACAGCTACCCGGCGCAGAGGAGATGGTAGGCGCGCACATCTCGTCGGAAGATTAAAGAAAGAGAGAGAGAGAGAGAGAGAGAGAGTTCCACGTGAAGTATATGTATACGGAGTTGATTTCAAATGCTTGTTGCACTGCGACGACCCACCACGGTCCCCGGCAAGTTACCAACTCCCTTGCCCACCCTCTGTGGGGCATGCCATGCTGGTTTATTGCTAAGTGCACGCCCTCCCCACTCCCTCCCCCAAATCTTTAGCGCCACTTTGGTAATAAGTTAATTCAGAGTTAATTTTATTTAATTCAGAGTTAACTCAAAAGGTACTTTGGTAATATATAAATTTAACTTAGATTTAATGTAGTTAGATCAGAGTTAACTCTGAGTTAACTCAGGTTTTCTCAACCCACCTTGGAGGGTGGATTAAAGGTAACCCACTCCTCACCTTCCGATTTACCCCTCCCGTACCGTGTCCCTCCCGTACCGCGTCCCGTGAAAAACCTGCAACTGCACCTCCCACGAAAGTATCCGCCATCGCTTGCTGGTGAAGCTTTCCACCCAGAAGGCTTCCTCCCGCCGTCGCAGAAGAGGCTTCCTCCGGGCATCGCTCCTTCATCGTCTCTGTCGACCCATCGGGCATCCTCTTTCGCCCGTAACAAGGATTCCTTCTGTGAAGCTTTCCACCATCGCCGTGCGAAGCTTTCCCTTTTCGAGCTCCCGTCGTTCTCATCTGCTGCTACGGCCGTGCCCTATCTATCTAGCTGCAGATTCCTCTGTGGGGCACTATGACTACTCCATGTGCTTCTGGTTTCTACAGGAGGACCATGGTAGCCTGAGTTGTCGACTCCCCCATCGTCGCTCGTGATGCTTGCTTCATACAGGAGTCACCTCCTCTGACTGTGACTGTACCCTTCGTTGCCCCTTTCTTCACCATGGTAAGTATGATCTGATTCCCTGTGACGATGACATCCCCTTCTGAAATTACAGTGTATGTGCCCTACCTGTGACTGTACCCTTCCTTGCCCCTTTATTGAACCTTTTTTTTTTAAAGGTCGATTTATTTTATTAATAACTAGATATTCTAAAAACTAGAGACAATTGCCCAAAGAAGGACAAACCAAAATAAAAGATGACTAAAACTCTAAAGAGAATCTATCACAGGAATGAGTTCCCCGGAGCACAGCCCGAGGTCGTAAGCCCAGTCGACGTAAACAACGCTCCATGTCTTCTTCCTCTGAATCCATTTCAGATGCCTCAAAATGAAAACTGAAACTAGGCATGAAAATATTTTCAGCTTTAGCAAGATCAGCAACAGAAGAAAACTTCATCTGCCAGTCTGTAGTTGAGGCTTAAGCTAGTAAATTTATAGCATCTCTTTGTCGCACAGGACTAGGAAAACGTTCTCTAGTGATCGGTAAGGAAATCATCACTCCCTCTTTTCGAGAAGGACGTGAGATACGACGACCAGAAGACGAACCGCCCGAAGGTGGGTTGGATTTTTCTCCGTAAGTCGACTTCACCAGGGTGGCAAGGGACTGACGCACCACCTGAGCAAACGTCATGGGAGTAGTTTTCCGTGGTGCAGAGGTAGGATCCGCGACGACTTCAACCACAATCCCAGAAGGTATTTCCTTCACAAGCCCATCATGCTCATGGGTTGTAGACCCAACTGTGGATGGGCCCATGAATGGCCCAACGTCTTCAGCGATTTCTATTCCTAGAATGGGCAAAGAAGGTAGAGCAGGATTTTCACTGTTTAAGGGATTCTTTCCCTGAAAAATTGGGATCTCAATAGATTTCCACGATGGAAGCGCCTCCATGCTGGTTCTGCTAGCGGAAGGACCTTCCCCTGCTGTTGCGAAGATCCTGTGATGGATCGCATCGGACTGTAATCCACCATTTGCGAAAGACGCGCCTTGCACCGTTGATGTCGACTGCGGGTTCCCAACACAAGCGAGATTTTTCCGGAGTTTCTAGTGCTTTGAGAAGCAAGCGTCGCATCCAGCGGCGCCACCATGACCCCGCCGGCGGCCACGACATCTCCTCCTGGAGAGTCCAAAAGCAGATGAACCCCATGTGTCTGTTCTTCCATGTTAGCAGAAACGGCCGCAGATGGAAGGCACTCCATGCACTCCAGCACAGGTTCTACAGGTAGGACATCATGCTTAGACTGACCTTCATGCACACCATGACTGGCCTGCACAACATCAACACTTTCACGAATGAGAACCCAAACCCTTGGGGGTTTCGGAGTCGCCGCAGCCACCTTGGTATTCCCTTTCGACAATTTGCTTCCTCCTCCCATTGAACGACAGTCCTCCTTAGAATGACCTAACCGGTAGCAAGAGAACAATATGCAGGCAGATTGACATAGGTAATCTCCTGCCAATAACCACCCATATCTCCCATCCCACCATACTCTGTCAAGCTTGGATCTCGTGAGATCAAGTTCAACACATATCCGAGCCGCCTTGGTATCAAGAAGAAGTTCTGTTGCATGGGCGATTTGCAGAATCGAACCAATGTTACCTGCGATTGAAGCCAGTAGTTTTCTTATGGTAAAGATTGACAGAAAGCTCTGGGAACTCCACCCACACCGGAATAACAGTTGGTTCTTCCGATGGTTTGAAAAGTGGTGTCCACTTGAAGAACTTGAAAAGCTTGCCTTGAACATATATGGACTCACGTAGAAGCACCCTAAGATAGTCATCTTGGCATTTGAAACACAGGAGAAGATGCAAGTTATCCAAGTTACTGATAACAAAAGGATTCTTTAATACCACACCTTAAGGCTAGATGCAAATGGATCTCAGGGACCGCCGGCCTCCCGTACGCTGTCTTGGCAACCATGGAGAAGAGGAAAGGCTTGAGAGAGACTTCCATTTCAGCTTTTGAGAAAAATAATGCCGGTTCACCTTCGTCTGTAAACGCTGGTAGATGAACATCTGTAACAACCTCCGGAAGTTGAAGAGAAGATGCAACCACCTTCGCAAAGGAGAGGCCACCAGGAAACTCTTGTCCACCCACCGGAGGAAAACCCCCGGGGCCCTTCGTGGCCGGCCAACCCCACCTGGGGGGCGGCGGCGCCAAACAAACCAAAGGAATACTCAAAGCTTCTCTCTCTAGAGAATTCTAAAGAGAGAGCATGTGCCCCTTTCTTGAACCTGGTTTCGACAGGTTGTGTATAACCCCCAATGTTGTATACTTCTCACCCTCTTGCGAAAGTGCTCTTGTGTTGTTGTTGGGGTAAGTTCTTGTCCATTTTCAAATTTTTTATACTCTGTTAAATTTTGGCTAATTACGAGTTCTTTTTTTTTATTTTGGGTGCGTTACTTATCATGGGAGGATTGTTCAGATTGTTCCTGCCTTCAGTAAAAGGTTATATTTCTTATATTCCCTTTTGATTGTGTTGGCTATCTCTGTTACAGTCGGTCGTCTCCATGGATTTTGGTTTTGTCCATTGTGTCGTATAATCTGTTAAATTTGGGCTATCTATGTGTTGTGGTTCCTTATCTTCCCCTCCCCATGTTTGTCTTCCCCTCCCCATGTTTATCCATTCCTGTAGACACTTATCTATGAGTTGTTTTTCCTTTTGGCAACAAACCATGTTCATTCTGCAAAGGGTCTTTGATGTTTACTCTACACAAGGTATTATGTCTGTCTCCATTACAGCCCCTCTGTTTGTTAAACTATCTTCTACACGAAGGCATCCGTCAAAGAAGCTATCTCCTAAGTGAAAAAAACCAAATAATCATATATGACTTGTTTTATATGGTTGGCTATCTCCATGTACACCAAGGCATTAGAGCAATAACTATATCCTATAGAAGTATGGTCTTTTGATTGTGTTGGCTATCTCTGTTACAGTCTGTCCGTCTCCATGTATTTTGGTTTTCTCCATTTTTTCGTCTAATCTTTTAAATTTGGGCTATCTATGGGTTGTTGTTGGTTTTTTATAATTGCATTTCGAGTGAGGGTTTTTTATAACTCATATTTTGAGACAAACCAAAGGACCATACATCCTTTTAGCTCCGCATGCAAGAGATACTTTTTCTTTTTAAGGAGTTAACACAGATGATGGTTAGATCAGTGACAGATGTACAGATCTTTAATTATATATTACTTGTATGTTTTGTCATTGTTTCCTCTATTTACATGTATGTTTTGCAAGATTTAAGAATGTATTTCCCCAGCTGGTCAGAAAAAGGGGTAAATTAAACCCCATGTATTCTCCATTACAGTCCCTCTGTTTAATAAACTATGTATATTTTAAGGATGTTTCCATTTGTTTAATATGGATGTCTATCTCCATTACCGTCCCTCTGTTTGTTAAACTATGTATATTCTAAGGATGTTTCCATTTGTTTAATATGGATGTCTATCTCCATTACAGTCCCTCTATTTGTTAAACTATGTATATTCTAAGGATGTTTCCATTTGTTTAATATGGATGTCTATCTCCATTACAGTCCCTCTATTTGTTAAACTATGTATATTCTATGGATGTTTCCATTTCTGTAATATGGATGTCTATCTCCATTACAGTCCCTCTGTTTGTTAAACTATCTTCTACACAGCAGACATCTGTCAAGAAGCTATCTCCTAAGTGAAAAACCAAATAATCATATATGATTTGTTTTTATGGTTGGCTATCTCCATGTACCCCCAGGCATTAGAGCAATAACTATATCCTATGGATGTATGGTCTTTGATTGTGTTGGCTATCTCTGTTACAGCCTGGCCGTCTCCATGTATTTTGGTTTTATCCATTTTTTCGTATAATCTTTTAAATTTGGGCTATCTATGGGTTGTGTTGGTTTTTTTATTGCATTTCGATGGTTTTTTTATAATTGCATTTCGAGAGGTTTTTTAACTCATTTTAACGAACCAAAGGACCATACATCCTTTTAGGTCCGCATGCAAGATATACTTTTTCTTTTTAAGGAGTTACACAGTGATGGTTAGATCAGTGACAATATACTATCTTTAATTATATACATTACTTTTATGTTTTGTCATTGTTTCCTCTATTTACATGTATGTTTTGCAAGATTTAAGCATGTATTTTCCTAGCTGGTCTGAAAAAGGGGTAAATTAAAACCCATGTATTCTCCATTACAGTCTTATTGTTTAATAAACTATGTATATTCTAAGGATGTTTCCATTTGTTTAATATGGATGTATATCTCCATTACAGTCCCTCTGTTTGTTAAACTATGTATATTCTAAGGATGTTTCCATTTGTTTAATATGGATGTCTATCTCCATTACAATCCCTCTGTTTGTTAAACTATGTATATTCTAAGGATGTTTCCATTTGTTTAATATGGATGTCTATCTCCATTACAGTCCCTCTGTTTGTTAAACTATGTATATTCTAAGGATGTTTCCATTTCTTTAATATGGATGTCTATCTCCATTACAGTTCCTCTGTTTGTTGAACTATCTTCTACACATAGCAGACATCCGTCAAAGAAGCTATCTCCTAAGTGAAAAAAACCAAATAATCATATATGACTTGTATTATATAGTGGCTATCTCCATGTGCACCAAGGCATTAGAGCAATAACTATATCTTATGGATGTATGGTCTGTTGATTGTGTTGGCTATATCTATTACAGTCTGGCCGTCTTCATGTATTTGTTTTTTCTCCATTTTTTCGTATAATCTATTAAATTTGGGCTATCTATGGGTTGTTGTTGGTTTTTTATAATGCATTTCGAGTGAGGGTTTTTTATAACTCATATTTTGAGACAAACCAAAGGACCATACATCCTTTTAGCTTCGCATGCAAGAGATACTTTTTCTTTTAAGGATTAACACAGATGATGGTTAGATCAGTGACAGATGTACAAATCATTAATTATATATTACTTGTATGTTTTGTCATTGTTTCCTCTATTTACATGTATGTTTTGCAAGATTTAAGCATGTATTTCCCCAATTGGTCAGATCTTATTCTATCAACTTAACTATGTGCAAGAACCCACAGATTTAAATAGATTTCTTTCAACTTAATCAACTTAATTATTCACCCATTAGTATCCATCCTTGAAGTGCCATCCAAGCTTGCTACTACAAATCATTCTCTTAACTAATTTGTCTGGATGAGAAATGAACATATCCAAGAACTCAGAATGGAAAATTAGATCTTTCACAATAAAGAACAGTGGAGAAAAGATGTGTTGTCCATTCCTTTCTATCAGGTTATTCTATGCTATTGCGTGCCTAGTCATTATTCATCCTTGTTTACGCTCATACTTGATCATGCTTGTCATCAAATTTTCATTTCTTTTATAATTTCTGGATACAAGAAGATAATAGGATTCTTGCACTACATAGACAGAGCAGATAACATTATAATAAAAACATTTCACAAGCCGAGTTATACCTCTGTGCCTCTAGAATTATGGGATTGGCAACAAACTCCTTTTTAAAAACTCATGTTGCCAGTGGTAAACTTATGCTTTTTTTGTCTTCCTTCTTGTGTTTAGATCCACCTTTACTGCTGCCAATGGTAAACTGACTCAGCCGACTACCCTTTATTAACTTCCATTGATTTAATAAATCTAATTATGTTCAGAATCTTCATTCAGGCTTCTTGTCACATGTCCCAACCGCCTCAGGTCAATGTCCCAACCAGTACAATTTGAACTTCTCTCAGCTATGCATAGAGTACAATGTTGGCATTATTTTGTTGAAAACTATTTTATGAAGGAAGTATTAAATATGTAGAATGAATGTCTGCCCTCATTTTGTTTACATATAGTGCTCATTATTATTTCTTACCACCACTTAGGTTATGTGTGGACCGTCGATATGGACTGGACATTTCTTGATTTGCTTAGGAATGAACTATTAGATGGAGACTTCATACCAACCATGCATGGGACATGATTAAGGAAACTTTTGTGAGAAAGTATGGTTGTCATGTGACTATAACACATTTGAGAAGTAGATTATGTTTTTACAAGAACATATACGTCATATCCAAATACCTACAAGAGAACGTAGGTTTTACGTGGGATGATGAAATCAACATTTTTCGGCAACGACATTATGTGGGATGCGTACAATGAGGTTTGTAGTTCACAAATATTCTTGTAGGTATGAGTAAAGGTCTTTAAACTCAAATCACTAATTCCTTATTCCATTTGCAGTTGAACCCGCTGGCCTTGTGGTTTAAGGGAAGGAGCTTGCCATTTTATGTTGACATAGTCCAATTATTTAGTGAGTCTGAGGACCCATGACTTAGTTGTTATGACTTGACGACCTGTTCATGTATGATGTGTTTGTTTGTTGTTAAAAATGAAAGCACTATCCTTATTCTTATGTTTCATGTTTAAAGTCATAACCGTAAATATATTGACTTCTTGTTGTGTCATCATGTTATTTTAAATTAGAAAACTCAGTGCATATGTCCATGGGAAAGGGTCGATCACCAAATTGGACCTTGCGACAAGACAAGATATTGTTAAATTTGTTGATTGATGTTTACCATAAAAGCTGCTGTAGTCAAGGCACATTCAAAGCACATGTCTTTCAAGACATATTGGATCGGTTCAATAGCACTACCAATGTGAGAAAGGATAAAGATTGTTTAAAGAATCGTTGGAGGAACATAAAGAAAATATACCACATCTACAAACAATTGCGTATACGATCTGGATGGGGATGGGATGACGAACGAAATTTACCTGTTGCACTTGACGAAGAAAGCATACAAGCGGAAATTGCGGTAAGCTAGCAAGTAAAATATAGTCCAAACTACACATTTTGTCTATCACATGTAAATGACTTTTTTTAATCCACAGTCCAATTGTGAATTCAAGAAATACCTGACAAACCATTTCCATACAAAAGATAGTTGGACATCTGTGTGTGAAAGGCAGCTATTCGGGCAGTCATTTCATGGGCTTGACCCAGAAGTAGATTGTGGAGGCTAGACGGCCTTTTGGAGATTATGATAGTGTTGGCCGAGAGAAATTTATGCTATGGGATTAGAGTCAAGCCATTTTATTCAATTGATGTGACAATTTCACCCTTTCGACTTTCCATCATCCTCACATCCAAATCCTCCTCACGGCCAGTTGGGGAAAAGACACTGACAAACATTCATCCAGTGGAAGATGAGGCACATCCCCAGCTAGAAGGAGGAACGATTATGCATCCACATGTTCTCGAAAGAGAAAAACAAGAAGTCATTGATCCCACAATACTATCACAGTATTGTATGATGAACAATGAGCGCATCAATATGGTTCGAGCTTTATTTCCTAGTTCATCAACCACATTATCCACACCACAAGAGCAATACCCAATGAGAGAATGTGTTGTTAGGATGAAGTCTTTCCTAGGATACAACCAACAACTACTATTCCTAGCATTGACCCTCTTCGAGAAGCCTGAGAAGAGAGCATGGTTCATGGCTCTTGATGATGATGATGCTTTAGCATGGATCTTGAATGCAACTTATTGAGATGCTCGCCATGTTAGTCCTTGATGTGGGTCTTTTGTGTTTGTTTCTGTCATTTTAGTATCATGTTCTGTATCTTCATCCTAGTAACATGTATTAGTAACATCATTTGCTTTTTAATTCTGTATATCGTACAAGTATCTCTCTTCTACTCCTATGTAATTATTGTTGCCCAGCTAGCAAGCCCAGAGGGGGGGTGAATGGGATTCTTAAAGTTTTGATCACTTTAAAATCTGTCCAGAAAAATAATC
Source organism: Colocasia esculenta (assembly GCA_014218235.1). Lineage (NCBI taxonomy): Eukaryota > Viridiplantae > Streptophyta > Magnoliopsida > Alismatales > Araceae > Colocasia > Colocasia esculenta. The sequence continues at coordinate 30,619,135 of CM024763.1, read as the reverse complement.
ACAGAACACACTTCGATGACTATTAGTGTTAGTTAAAAGGATAGCAAACACAAGGCAATCACACACACGACACAGAATTTATCCTGGTTCGGACATCCTCTTCACAGGAGTCCTACGTTCAGTCCCTGATCAACAACTCAGGATTTCACTACCCAAGGGTACAGTCCCCCTCAAGGACACTTACACACTCAGCCGCAGCTGGTCTTCTCTTCTCCACCCGAAGAGGAATTACAACACCCTGGATCCCACCAGGTCTTCCTTCTACAAGAAGGGAAACAAACACCTGGAACCCACCAGGTCTTCCTTCTACAAGAAGGGAAACAAACAACCTAGAACCCACCAGGTCTTCCTTCAACACGAAGGGAAAGAAACATGAATGTATTCAAAGGATGATATGCCCTAGATCAAGCTTATGGATCAACGCTCGATCTGAAGCAACGACTGAGAGGAAATTCTACAATGAGGAACACTCTCAGTTTATAGAAGCTCTCAAGACTAACACAATGAATGCAGAGAGCTAAGAGCTAGACAATTAAAGGAGTGAGGCTTTTCTCTTTCAGATGCTCGCAGAAAAGCTTGAAAAAGATTGTCGTCATGTTGTATTTGTTTCTGGAGCTTCAGTCTTCTATATATGTCTTCTATTTGAAAATTGAACGTTGAAGTGTCCGTTGTCTCTAGCTTTTGTTTACGTTAGACTGCATGTCACTGTAGAGCTTCTTGTTCAGCAGTCTTTAGCTTTCCATGCTCGCAACAAGAGAGAGGATCTTCTTTGATGTTCGTTATCTTCCATATTGTCCAACGTTGTATTGAGGTGCGCTGTCAGAGACCTGCACGCATTAAATGCTAAAACAATAGACAACTAGACTGTTTCTTGTTGTCAGTCAACGTTATATTGATTTTATGTCAAAAAGGAAATTCCATTCTGTTCTTCTAAAAAGATGTTTACAGTGTAAGCATGGAAATAGATAATATCGTTTGCATGCACTGCAGTGATATGTTCAGTCATAATAAATACATGGTTGTCAGAAAGATATACGTGAAGACTTTGACTTTTCAACGTACTCAGAAATGAGTTCAAATATCAAATCGTTATATTCCATGAAATCGTTACATGCATGACTTATGAAATCGTTATGCAAATGAGTTGATATCCATGTAAATCGTTGTGCACTTATAAGCAAATTGATGCACATACAAATCGTTATGACTCTATAAGCAAATCGTTATGAGTAAGTTGTCAGAGACAAAACGATGTGAGCAAATCGTTGTTTGCTGTATCGAATCGTTACGGTGACTAAGTCGTTATGTAACTAAGTGAATCGTTACAGTGACAGAGTTGTTGTGTAACTTATCGAATCGTTTCAAGGATCAAATCGTTATGAAGGTTTAGGCAAATCGTTGTGAACAAGTTGTTACGAGCAAATCATTGTTTCATTTAAGAAATCGATGTGAGAGCAAATCGTTGTTCTCACTTAAGAAATCGTTGTGAGAGCAAATCGTTGTTCTCACTTAAAAATTGATGTGAGAGAAAATCGTTGTTCTCACTTAAGAAATCGTTGTGAGAGCAAATCATTGTTCTCACTTACGAAATCGATGTGAGAGCAAATCATTGTTCTCACTAAGAAATCGATGTGAGAGCAAATCGTTGTTCTCACTTAAGAAATCGATGTGAGAGAAAATCGTTGTTCTCACTTAAGAATCGTTGTGAGAGCATATCGTTATGAACCAAGTCGTTATGCTTTCTTAGCGAATCATTATGGAAGCAAATCATTGCGATCTTGAAATCGTCCAGACACTTATGAAATCATTATGATACCCAAAACGATAAAACATTTAACGAATCCTTATGGTATGAAATCGTTATGAAAGTATTGAAATCGATATGATAGAGGAGGAAGTCGTTACAGCATACAGAAAATCGATGTGTACTTAGAGAAATTTCATGCTTTGAACTTACATTCTAAATAATACTTACCCATTTAGCTTGTTATTCCTTGTTTCATTTCCTGTACTCAAATCTCATAGAAAATATGTTAGATTAACTTTGTTTTAGTTTTTTTAATCACCAAATAAATATGTAATTAATTTAAATTACATGGAGATAAACTGATCATCAATCTCCCCCTTTTTGGTGATGACAAAACTTAACAATAAGCATAGATGATCTGAATGAATCTAAATGAAATTGCGGAAATATAAGAGATATATTAGAAGTACTATATTTCTCCCCCTTTTTGTATTAAGCAAAAAGATACCACAAGGTGATAAAGACAGAGAGAAAGATAGTGAGACAAGAGAGATAGATTTAGTTGCCCTGAGGAGGTACATTGATGTAGAAAGCAGAGACAAGAGAGAGGCGTGCCCGACGAATATTGGGAAGGCCTGGCGTTCTTGTTCCTCAAAATAAGCTTTTAAAGCCCCAGAAGATATGGAGTAGATGGTCCCATGTCAGGTAACATTCTTTGAATATGAAGCTGTCGCTGAGTACGCAGAAAAATGCCATATTCATCGTGCAGAGAAAGTTGGTAGGTACCAACGAAAGTTGCAACCGAGAAATTGGACTGAACCAAAGTGCGACTGATCTTGATAGGATAGTGTAACTGATGCTACAGAAGATCTTTCATCAAGGCCAAAAACAGCTTGTACCGCTCGACCCCCTAAAGGTAAGGGTCCTAACTAAATTAATAGAATTCAGGTCCAAGAAGGCTTCAGCTGTGAGAGTAGGCTTGCCAGCCTTAAACAAGGAGCTGTGCAAGGCTTCCAACTGAAGGGCTGACTGGTTGTAGTGCTTTTCCCAGTCCGTGGGAAAACCTTTCACATTCTGATAGCAGAGGAGCAAGAACTTCAGAGGAAATATGGCCTAGGTAAAATTCTCTGAAGATAAATCTTTGGAAGGAGGGAAGTCGACCCTGTTGTCTGAGATCCTTCCATGACTCGAGCGAATCTCTCAAAAATGACAGGACCAACTGAGGAGTCCATGACCAAGGAGTGCAGCTTAGGAAGAAACACAGTGTCTGGAATTTGCAGGGTGGCGAAATCCACTTTGAAAGAGCAGTTGACTGGATTTTCAGTTTTTTAATGAAGCAACGGCTCCCTAGAACTGACCCAACTGAACTTCAGGTAACTTGTGAAGATACCGATAATGATTGAATAACTGGAAGTACCTGATGAGCTTCACTTCCTTTTGAATAAAAGGTGCCCAGAGGGATTTATGATGAATGACAAACCACTCAGAGAGAGTGAGTGGAGAGTCTCTGGTGGAAACCGATCTGATTTTGCAAGAAGATATTTCCTGTAGAGAGCCGAGTGCCCTTTAGCCCACTGATCTTCAGATTTGCATTCAGCCATTTTGAAGATTTTGGATTGATCAGCTTTTGAGAAGTGGTTGTAGGGAAGGACAACATTGAGGTGATCGTTAGATTTAGAAAGGAACACCAAAAGGTGGCAGAATACATTTTTGGAGATATTCTCGATAGAGTGGTTTCCTTCAATTTTCAATAGTGAGGGAAACCAAAGAGGAGGAAATTTAGGTTCGATGGGAAGAGCAAGAGTAGTGGAGAGTTTCCTCTTTTTAGAGACAAGACTAGAAGAGTCAGTCCTGTGGACATGAGAGGCAACGGCCAAAACTAAACGAATGGTGGTGATTTCCAACTCATCCTCAATTTTTCTAGAAATGAACCTTCGAGTTGAGCACCTTTAGGAATAAAGTGACAAGGAAGGAGGAGTAGGAGGATGGAGAAATGATTGATGAGTAGAAGAATGTGATGGACGGTCCATCTAAAGAAGGACCAGAGGAAGAGGCTCCAGCTGATGATGAGGCTGGAGGGTCTTTAGGAACATGAGGAGGTGGAGGAATGGATGTAGAGAGGTAGGGATGAAGTGGATTGAGATTGAAAAGGAGTTGGGAAGAATGGTGCGAGGCATAGGTTGTTTGAAGGTGATGGGTGCTGGAGGTGTGTGGATGAAAGGGTGGTGAAGAGGTGCTGGTGTTGCAAGAGATGAAGACTCAGGGGCTTCGGGAGCAGCTGCAGGCTCTTCTACTCTTGGATTCACACCCTCGGAGATCATGGCCCAACCACAACCTCAGATGGCCCGGTGGCCCAGACTTCACGCTTCAGCAACAGGTGCTTCCTTCTCAACAGTCTGAGGCCTGGATGGCCCTGCTGGTTCTACTACAATTAGCCCTGATGGCCGATTTTCTGCCATAACAGATGCCCTGATGGCCCTGCATTTTCTTCTGCTGGCCTTGGCCCGATGGCCCAGAACTACTACTGGTTCAGCAGGAGAGTGAGCTGGAGGGGCAGGGTGATTGCACCTCGAAGAAATAAGCTTCTTGACACTGTCAAACTCACCTTTCATCCATCTGCATAATTGCTTGAACATTTTAAAACCATCTTTCAAGTTATGTACCTCAGTGGACAAGGTTCCAATCTCGTTTGCTGCTGAGGTCTGGCTGATAAGGATAGACTGAATATCAGACTGCAGAGATGAGAGTCTTGCCTTGCTCATTCAGCCTTTTAATAATGGGCTTCAACTGAATCTTCGGCTGCTTCTCCTTGAGCCTCCTATGTGCTACCCTTTTCCTTTTGCTATGTGCCCTTTCAATGGGCTCCTCGAATTCAACATGCTCTTCATTATTCATAGGGACACTTTCAGTGTGCTCCCCCTGAGGAGCTGCCTCCTCATCAATAGATTGCTTCCCCTCAATAGGAGCATCTTCCACTGTTACATTTTCATGAGCAACTACTTGCTCCCCCTGACTGGGGCTTCCTCCATCACCATTTCTGCAGTGTGGCCTGATGCCACAGCTTCTGCTACTTGATCATCACTAATTACTGGCTCCCCTAGAGTGCTTTGGATGGAGTCCAGTACATCCCTGAGTACTGAGGCTACTCGGAAAGAAGGAGGAACAACTTCTGAACATTGCCCAACGGGCTCAATCAATTCTTGGGGAATGTCCTCTATCCTGCTGCTAGAATCTGCTGCTGCTGGCTCCTCTTGAGCTACTAGAACTGCTGCTGGTGCTTCTTGACCAAGGACTGCTCATGCTGCTGCTGCTCTGTTGGTGCTATTGCTGCTGCTTCGTCCTGAACTTCTTGGGCTTCTCCAATAATGGCTTCACCCTCCGCCACAGAAGTCTTTGTCCATACACCATTTACAACTGAAAATCCGCTCTTCCTTAAATTTCTGTTGCGGATTGTCTGCCCCATTTTCTCTACACTGCTCCAGACAGATTATGCCAAAATGTTTAAAGATCTTGGTGAGCAGATGGGCATAAGGTAGGGACACATTTAATTTGCTCTTCCTGTCCCAATCTGAGCATGGGCAAACCTCATTCGCTCCAAGATAACCTCGGCCATTTTATCTCCTGGTTCTGGATGGCCCAGAACATCATGTCCGAATCTGCTTTGTGCAGGTTGAGAAGGTAGCACTCCTCGGAACCAAGATTTGACAAACTAAAATGTAGTAAGCGGTTAAACGCATTCATCTGTTAATATCCAACTTTCCATCCTTCAGCTTGAACTCGGACCATTAATACCTAGCCCCTTTGCTTGGGTGTCAACAGTGTGTACCCCACTGTGACCAGTGGTGCAAACTCCAATAGGACTTCAAAAGATCATAAGTGATTCTTTTGGGGTTCCTTTGACAGACGAAGTCAAGGATCCATCCTCCTCCGTCCTCAAACAAACGAAGAAAGCCTTCACCAAATCTGGATAGCTTACCTCAGAGAAAGTTGTGATTTCTGTCCATTTCATCCTATCCATGGCTGCCACGATGCTGTGCATCCCATATTTCTCCAAATCTGCAATATCCACAGCTTTATTTTCACAGAGCTTCATCTTCACGAGGTAAATCTTTCCTACTGCTCTACTATCAGGAACTCAGTTCCGTAGCCCCGACACTCCCGGAACACCAGAAGAGGCCATGAAGGCGAACGGGAAAGGTTTCTGGAGGATTGAAAAGAGGATTGGAACAGAAACCCTCAAGAAATTTTTGCGGGAAGCAGTTGAAAGCTTGAAATCTCAGGGAGTCGAGGCCGGAGTCGATAGGGTATCGCCTCAGGCAGGTAGAAGGAGATGAGGCGGATGTGAATTGTTGCCACACAGATTTCGGGATATATAAATTAAAGATAAAGAGACTTTTCGAAAACGGAGGCGACATGATGGCAGAAAACGACAAACTGACTAGTTCGAGACAAATAAATCCTTATAAAATAACGAACCGGCAAGGATATCAACAAACAAGCAATATTTGTGAATTTGCTCAAATTCGAGGAGGAAAAATGATTGATATTCTGATCTGAATTAATATTTCAATTTTATACAGATAATTCTTTCACAATTTACACATGCCTAATTCCCTCTAAGAGAAGTAAATCTCTCTTCAGGCAAGGCCTTTGTGAAGATATCTGCTAATTAATTATTAGTATCAATGAAAGAAATATCTATGTTGCCATTAGCTACATGATCACGAATAAAATGATATCTAACCTCAATGTGCTTAGTCCTTGAATGTTGTACTGGATTCTTGGTTAGATTTATTGCACTAGTGTTGTCGCATAATAGGGGAATTGTCTTGATCTGAAGTCCATAATCCTCAAGCTGCTGTTTGATCCACAATAGTTGTATGCAACAGCTTCCAGCAGCCACGTACTTAGCTTCAGCTGTAGACAATGCTACTGAATTTTGCTTCTTTGAGGGCCATGATATCAGACATCCTGCAAGAAATTGACAATAGCCACTGGTGCTTTTTCTATCTATTTTGCATCCAGCGTAGTCAGCATCAGAGTATCCTACTAAATTATTTCACATGATTTTGGACGATAAACCTAAGTCATGGGTTTTTGCTAATATCTAAAATTCTTTTGACATAATTAAATGAGATTCTTTAGGGTCTGCCTGATACCTAGCACACATGCATACACTAAACAGTATGTCAGGTCTACTGGCAGTTAAAATAGTAGTGAACCTATCATACTCTGTAGACCTTTTGGTCTACTTTCTTACCATCCTATCACTATCCATTCTTGTTGATGTTCTCATAGGCGTTGACAGTGGCTGCTATTTTCGAATCCAAACTTCTTTAGCAACTCTTTGGTGTACTTGGTTTGACAGATATGAGTCCCTTCCTTTCCTTGTTTGATTTGCAATCCAATGAAGTAGTGGAGCTCCCCCATCATGCTCATCTCGAATTCTCCTTGCATGAGCTTTTCAAAATACTTGCAAAGAGAATCATCAGTAGAACCAAATATTATATCATCAACATATATTTGAACAAGCAAAATATGTTTGACTTTAGACTTAAAATAATGTATTATCTACTTGACCTCTAATGAAACCATGGTTTAATAGAAATGCACTTACGTTCATACCATGCTCTTGGTGCTTGTTTCAAACCATATAATGCTTTGATCAATTTAAATACATGATTCGGAAATCATGTCATCAAAACTGGAGGTCGTTCTACATAAACTTCCTCCTTTATATACCATTTAGAAAAGCTGATTTAACATCTATTTGACAATTTTAAATCTAATGCAGATGCATATGCAAGTAAATTCTAATAGCCTCAAGTCTAGCTACTGGTGCATATGTTTCATCGAAATCTATGCCTTCCTCTTGGGAATAGCCTTGAGCTACCAGTCTGGCCTTGTTTCTTACTATCACACCAGCTTCATCCAATTTGTTCCTGAACACCCATTTGGTGTCAATCACTGGATGATCTGATGGTCTAGGACAAGTGACCACACATGATTTCTCTTGAACTGATTCATTCATCTTGCATGGCTAAAATCCAATTCATCAGTAAGAGCTTCATTGACTGTCCTAAGCTCTATTTGCGACACAAAAGCTAAGTAATCACATAGATTTACTTACCTCTTGTTCTTACCCCAACAGATGGATCACCAATGATGTTTTCTAGTGGGGATCTTTCTTATATCTCCATTCTTTTGGAAGATTTCGTGAGTTTTATCCTTTTGTTGCAGGTCTTCCAAAGGTGGATCTTCCTTGTCCTCGATTGATGTGTTCTTTAATTTCTTGGACAATTCATCTGTATCATCAATATCACTATCTTCTTCCTTTCTCAAGGAAGGGTTAGTTTCATCAAAAATACATGTACTGATTGTTCAATTAACAAAGTACGCTTATTAAATACTCTATAGCCTTTAGGTTTAGAAGCATACCCCATGAAGATACCTTCATCTGATTTTGCATCTAACTTATCAAGATCTCTTTTTCCATTGTTATGGATGAAACATGGACATCGAATGTCTTGAAGTGACTGATCTTCGGCTTCTTGCCCTTGTATAGTTCATATGTTTTGTCTTCTTCAAGATAGGCCTGATCATCACTCTGTTGATAATGTAACAAGCTGTATTGACTGCTTCAGCCCAAAAATACCTTGGCAAATCATATTCTGATAGCATCGTCCTTGCCATGTCCAATAGGTTTCATTCTTCCTCTCAGCAACTCCATTTTACTGTGGTGTCCTTGGCGCTGAGAAGTTGTGCTCTATTCCTTGATCATCACAAACGGAAATTATTTCATTTTGGAATTTTCCCATGATCCGATCGAATGCTGATAATGCTATACTTCTATCTTTCTGAACATTTTTGCAGAAGCTTACAAAACTTTCAAATGTATCATCTTTGTGCTCCAAGAAGGATACCCATGTGAATCTGGAGTAATCATCTACATAACAAATCTAAAATTCTTTCCTCCAAGACTGGTGGTCCTTATTGGCCCAAATAAATTCATATGAGGAGTTCTAAGGGTTTAGAGGTTGTTACCACATCTTTGACTTGAAGGATGACTTGGTGTGCTTTCCTTTTGCACAAGGTCCACAAACATATCCACTCTTGTGCCTGATTTAGGTAGACCTTCCACTAAGTTTCTCTTGATCAGCTTTCTCATGCCATCCAGACTGCAGTGACCTAGTCTTCGGTGCCACAGTTCTGTTGACTGCTCTTTATTTACTGCCAAACAAATGTCCTGATCTTTTAGTTCTTCTAGATAAAGCACGTACAGTGTTCTTTTCTCTGTTGGCTTCAAAAATGATTGCACCATCCTTCATAATGCTGCACTTTGACTTTTGAAATCTGATTTGATGTCCTTTGTCGCACAGTTGGCTGATACTGATGAGGTTGTGCTTCAGTCCCTTGACGCATAGAACTTCTTCAATAAATGTTTTTCCTTTGCTGTCTACTGATCCACTGCCAATTACAGTTCCCTTTACCATTGTCTCCATAGGTGACTGTACCTTCTTCAGCTTCTAAATGCGAAAGTACTTCCTGTTCCCTGACATGTGCCTTGAGCAACCGCTGTCTAAATACCATTTGGATGTTCGAAGGTTTCCCTGCATTAAAAAAATTAAGCTTTAAGTACTCAAGTTCTTTTGGGTCCTGGTTGGTTAGTGTCATCATTTTCTTTTAATTATCATATTTTATGTTTAGTTGGACATGATACTTTAATATGACCTAACTTTTGCAATGACTACAGCAAGATATCTTAGTTGCCTTTTCAGTCGAATGTATTTGAGTTTACCTTGTATGTTGTGTCTTGTTCAGGTACAAATTTAGGTGTAGGATATATTTTAGGATAAACTTTAGTTTCTTCATTATTGGGGGAGTATAACATAATCCATGTTTCTTTTTACCTGACCGTCTAGCACCTTTCAATATTAAGTGTTTGCCATTAGTAAATTTTCTAGCGCTTGATAATTTTTCATTTTCTGTGGTTAACATGTTGACTTCTTATTTTAAATTATTTACAGTTTCTTGATTTTCCAAATTTACTAATTGTTCATTTTTATTTTTCAAGTCGTCTCTAGTATTTGTTTCTCCTTTTTAGTCATTAATTTGTTTTTCCATTTGCTCATTTTCAGATTTAAATCTGAATTAGTATTTTCTAGGCATGCGAGATTTTCTTACTAGCTCTTAGTGATTTACATACTTCTCTATATTTACAGTATAGTTCATTAAACGCTTCTTCTAAGTTATCTGAATCAGTATCATTACAAGAAGAGAAGGATGAGTCAGATGTTACCTTGTCTTCTGTGTTGGCCATGAATACCAGTTGGCTTTCTTCTTCTTCTTCACTTGAGCTCGACTCCTGTCAGAGTCGCTGCTGTTATCCCATGCTGCTGCCATGGCTTTCTGTTTGTATCTTCTAGGTTTTCTTAAACTGTCCTTCTTTCTGAACTCAGATTTCTTGAGCTTTGGACACTCTTCCTTGATATGTCCGGGCTTCTTACATTCATAGCAAATTGGCTCACCTTTCTTGATGTCCTTTGCTTCAATTTTCTTGAATATTTACCCTTTTTGAAGTAACGTCTTCCAGATTGATACTTTTTCTTCTTGGCTAAGATGCGTTGTAGTCTTCTTGATAACAATGCTTCTTCATCTTCACTGTTTTCACTACTGTCTTCGTTCTCTATTCTTCCTCAGAGCTATCTTCTACTGCTTTGAGGCATTCGTGTGCTTCTTTCTACTTGATGATTCTCCCAATCTTTCCATGTTTATCTCATGGGCCATGAGGAACCCAATGAGTTTCTCCAATGACATCTTTTCAAGTCATTGGCTTCTTCTATAGCTGTTACCTTGGGAGTCCAAGAAGATGGTAGAGATCTAAGGATTTTCTTACCATGTCTCCCATCTCATAGCTTTTTCCTAATCCTGCTAACCCGTTGGTGATGTCTGTAAATCTGCTGAACATCTATGTAATGTTTCTCCGACTGCATCTGAAACCTCTCGTACTGTGTCCAGAAATGTCTATTCTGGTCTCCTTTACTTTGTCAGTACCTTCATATGTGATTCTTAGCTTCTCCCACATCTCCATCGCTGATTTGCAGGCTGAAACTCTATTAATTCTTTCTTGCTAATGCACAGCATAATATGCTCTTAGATTTGCAGTTGAGAAAATCTTCTTTCTATCATCTTCTGTCCAGTTGTCTCTGTTGTTTAGAACAACTAATCGCCTTCTTCTACTATGGACCATATTTAAAATCGAATCCATGTAGGAAGTATTACATTCTTGTTTACCAGTAAGTATAATCTTCACCATCGAACAGAGGTGGCCTGTTCTGACTGACCTTCGAAGTGAGTTTGGGCTTCATTTGATCTTTTCTCTTCAGATCGTGGGATCTTATTCTTTGTCGAAGAGACTAGCTCTGATACCACTTGTTGCTCCTCTAGCAAGCCCAGAGGGGGGGGGTGGGGAATGGGATTCTTAAATTTTGATCACTTAAAAACCTGTCCAGAAAAA